>JBBBDQ010000639.1:595000-597500 GCA_037127315.1 Ascarosepion bandense
ATTGAAACTCGACCGATTTGGTGTCAGTCGGAGTCGCTACCCCAAGTCATAAACACATGGAATCAGAGAAGGGGAATTTTAACGTGTTGTATATAAGCAGTGTATATATATTTATATATATATATATATAATACTCAATTCTAACTGCCTTTAATTGACTTAAATGTTCATGCGTATACCTAGAGATAGTAATGTAACTATTTTGCAATCTGCAGGTGTTAAAATTCTTTATATATGATGGTTGTTGACACTAGACTGAGTAAGGCCAATCCCAAGATGAATAACTCCCAAACAAACAGTTCTGGGTTGAATGTCTAAGAAGTTTCTGTACCTGAAATTTGAGTGGATAGAACTTTGCACTGGAGAAAGGTTGCTTCTCAGCAAAATTAGACATAGCACCAGTGGCACAACAATGAGAGTTCAAGTGGTTTCAGGCTTTATATGCTAGTTTCCCTCTCAAAGTCAGAGGTCCCAAGTGTGTGTGTGTGTGTGTGTGTATGCATGTGTATTCACACATAAGCATAAAATTACAAAATATTATAAATACCTTACAAACTTAAGCTTCAACCTTCTGGTCAAAGAAAGTCAGGTCATGTTATATATATTTTCATTCTTGCTTCATCATGTGTGATGTCATGAGCTGTGATGCAACATTCGCTTCCAGCGTCTTAAATGCACAAGTTTGTTGTTGCTTGGAAATCTTCCCTGTAAACAAAAACTGTTTGTCATTATGGTTTGTCTGTGTAATTTGACATCTTTGAAAATGGTTTATGTAGCCAAAAGCTTAGATTGGATTATTAAAAAAATTATGTATCAATATCATAATTTTCTTTCTTCATTTAATGATAATGCTATTAAGCTTATCAGAAAATATGAAAAAGCTTACATAAAATAATTAGACAAAACTTATCTATATTATTTAATGAAACATGCATTAATGAAAAAATGTTGCCTAAATATACACAAACATAATCTCACTGCTGACCGTGAGAGGGATCTACATTCTGTGGTGAATTAGAATAAAAGGTGGCTTGTAAATTTCAATGCGTCTAAGACCAAGCTGTTGTCTGTCAATCATCACAGGCAACATCACCTGCCTTCCATAAGCATGAATCAAGCAAGTCTCCCTGAGAGCAATGCACTGTGCCTCCTTGGCCTAACACTCTCTTCTGATCTGAAGTGGAACCACTACATTGAGTCAGTAGCTAAATCCACTGCGAAGAAGGTTGGGTCACTGTGTCAGGCCAGGATGTTTTTCTCACCTGAATCTATCCTGCATATATACAAATCAACCATTCGTCCATGCATGGATTACTGCTGCAATATATGGTCAGGTGCCTCTGCTGTTCATCTTAGTGTTCTTGACAAGCTCCAAAGGAGAATCAGTAATGTGATAGGTACTGACTTGGCGGCTAGACTCCAGCTACTTCCCCACCAATGGGATGTGGCTTCCCTTTGTCTGTTCTATAAACACTTTCATAACTTCTGCTCCAATGAACTTAAGTCACTGGTGCCTATGCAATAGGTGTTTACTCATGCAACTGGCAACTGGGTCTCACCCATTCACAGTTAGATCAACCAAATGCAGATGACAATTCTACTCCTGCAGCTTCTTTTCTTGCACTTCTTGCCTGTGGAACTCGCTTCCATATTCTTGCTTTCCTGATGGCTACAACCTTCAGGAATTTAAATGCAATGTCAATACTCATCTCTTAACCACTTGACTCTAGTTCTTTCTTTACCACCCTGTATATCCTTTCCTTTCTCTCTACCTTTGCAACTGTCATCACACCTGTATTCCCATCCTTCTCTTGCTCCTTTCTAACTGGTTCGTATTTCTCTTCACTCTCTTCTACTTAATCTTTTTACTCTTATGTAGCCCCCTGCACATCAGTGGTGTTACCGCCTTGCTCGGGGTGATACGATTAAAAAATATATATAAAATGAAAAAATATTGGTAATAAAACTTTTTCTACTTTGTAAAATATATATATATATATATATATATATTAGGACCTTGAATAATTTCTTGCTGATTAATTAATTAAAAAAATGTCACTGAAAATGTCTATCAATACTACTTTTTCCTATCTTTCTGGCAGAATTTGAATTCCACATTAGAAAAACGATACATCTTTTAAAACTAACCACATGTCAACATATTTTTTGGCATCTTTATAAGAATAAAAGTGCTGCTCAGACAGGTCATATGCATTTGACTGGAACAAGTTTAATTAAACAGACCAATATCTTGTGAATACACTGTGTTGGGTAGGATACCTATTTAAGCATTTCCAAGCAGGTTTTTACTCATTTCCCAACATGTAGCCTAGCATTATCTTGTGGCAAAATCACATTGTGTTGTCTCTGCTCACATAGAGACCATTATTTTGCTTTGCTGCTGATGTTGACTTACCCCATGATCTTCTATGCTTAGGAATATTGTAGTGTATCCACTTTTCATCACCAATCACAATACAATGCCAAAAACCTTTTCTAT
>JBBBDQ010000639.1:602500-697500 GCA_037127315.1 Ascarosepion bandense
TGTGTTTTTTCAGCAGTCTACTGGTAAAAAAGCATTTTAGCAAGCAGGTTTCTTTTTGTCATGAAGTGCTCGATATCAAGATAAAGATACGTCTAACTATCACCCAGTTCACACTCCACCCACGTCTATTGAACAGGTGAAGAGGCTCATCCCTTGTTCCCTGTTTAGGATGTGGTTTCTGGCTTTCTCTTTTCCAATCTTTTCCCTCTTACGTAGCCCCCTGCACATCAGTGGCGTTACCGCCTTGCTCAGGGTGATATGATTGAAAAAAAAAAAAAGGACAGAGCATTAATAACAGAAAAAAAAGCAAATGATTCTGAAGAGTGACGATATTACAATAATGTCCTCACAAAATTTTGAAGTTGGCATACTGTGTTATTTCAGTCAGGATTACTGAAATCACACTGCTCAGCTCAGTGACAAACTTCTCCACATTAATTCTACGTATATATAATGATCGTTGCATAAATGGCAACGAGTAGCTATTTAAATGGCAACGAGTAGCTATCTAGCATTTCTCCACAGTGCTCAATCAGCAAGTGAGAGTGTACATATATATATATATATATATATATATATATATATATATATATATTGTTAATGGCAGTTTTCTTCATTGAATAAAGCCAGCTGACTCTACAAGAGGCAACCTTACAGAGAAATTGTTTGTGAAAATGATAACAGGTTGCAGCTTATAAGTGTTGGCACTTGGCAAGCAACACCCATCATTTGAACACAAGAACCTACAGACATACATCTTGAGTTGGCACCAAAAATTTCATTGCTTAATAAGATATTATTAACTAAGATTTTAATATTTAATATCCTATCAAATAGAAAGAACTATAATAACATTCAGTGTTAACTGCATTGACAAACAAACTTTCTTTTGCCATCTTTCATAACAGTGTTCTTAATGTAATTTACTACTGCCAGTCTTAAAACCAGTAGTGCCTTTTGAAAACAACAAATAACTTCTAGATTTTACTGACAGAACAAACAAGTTCTTCTAGCTGTGTCATCTCTTTGTGTACATTCTCATAGTCCTTGTTAGGCCACACACACACACACACATATATATATATATATATATATATATATATATAAAAAATATGTGGTGTAGATATAGAAAAATCCAAAGGAGTATCCTGTACATAAAGTGGTAGGATAACTTTCTAGGAGAGCTCTAAATATATATGTATATAAATACATATAGAGCAAATATATGTAAATAGGCCTACACTTCCTCTTAAACATGGAATAAAGTGTCTGTCTTAATTTTTACACACACACACACATATATATATATATATATATATATATATATATATATAAATAAAGTAATTCAAAAATACCTAAATTTAACTTTGTTGCATGTTTTTTTCAGAGAGAAAATTCTTGCTTCATCAGCAATGGTCAAAAACAAAAATTTTATTAATTCAAATATGTTACAAAATTTCTATACTGGAAGAAGCCCCAAAATATATCCATACACAGGAAGTTAAAAATAAGGTGGGATTGAAAAAAAAAAATTATTTGAATTTGCCAGCATGATGTAAGAAAGGGAAAAAGCAGATACAGAGATTCATGGCTTGATATTAGAAAACATTAGAATACATCTGTAAGAATCAAAAGTTAAAAAGTTCAAAGTTCAAAGTTAAACCATGTCACAGTGATAGATGTGGTAGGGGGGAAGGAAAGGAAAGAAAAGGTAAAAGTGGTGGACAGGAAAAGTTTGGGAAATAAGATATAAAAAATTTTCTTAGTAACTAAAGTAACAACTGACAAAGACTTTGATGGTGAAAGTAAGGGGGGAAAAAAAGAGAAGAAAGAGAAAGTAACCTATATATTTTATATATTATTTAATTATTGGACTGTTAAAAATTTACCAAAAATTTTTGTTTAAACAGATAATAAAAGAAAAAAATGTTATATAAATTTTGGGATATATAAAAGTAAAGGATAAATTTTAAATTTCAAGGTAGATCTCAATAAAATTCTATTTTTATTATATATATATATATATATATATATATATATATATATATATACACACACAATCATGCATATATATAAGTATGAATCTAACTTAGACCTAGAGCCAACGGACCTACCTAGGTTTCACCTAACGGATCGTTAGGGCTTATTTGTTTGCTCTGCTATTGTATTGTGAGTTTTACATGTTAAGGTTCTCGTCTCGGGATTTTTTTCTTTTGACGAGTACTTTGACTTATGTTTGTTTCTTTTTTTTTTGTTTCCACTTTTTCCTTTCTGGGTTTATACTCAGAGGGTTTTTTGAGATGGGTTTAAAAATAAATTTATTGTTTTATATATATATATATATATATATATATATATACACACACACATATACACACACATATGCACAATACATACACACACATACATACATATATAACAAAAAGCAGAGAAAGTATTAAATAATTAGCAGGGAAAGTATTTAAGTATTAGAAAAATAAAAAAGAAATAGGATTCATTGCAATAAAAAAAAAAACAACTAAAAAACCTGCCTACCAACTTACCTAGATACATATACTATGAAATGTTAGGGAAAGTTACGAAATAGAATTAACTGATATATTTTTTTATTCATTTGTTTGAACATTATTTTTAATGGATACTCATATTTGAGTAGATACTCTGTTTTTTATAATTAAACAGTATATTTATATATATCTACTGGCCTGAATAATGAAGAAATCTTGTTAAGAAAATATGCCAGAGAATGTATATTTTCTCAAATATTCAGGCTGGTAGATATATATAAATGTAGGTAGGTAAAAATTTTAAAAAAATGTTTTTCCTACTAGAAGTAGACCCCATCCATGTTTCATACTGCAAATTATAATTTTTTTAGTGTGTAGACATGTCATTATGATCTCTTGTTCAATAGAGAATTGGAGTAGATAGATCTATCTATTGCCCGGTTCATGCTCCACCCACATCTATTGAACAGGTTAAGAGGCTCACCCCTTGTTCCCTGTTTAGAATGTGGTTTCCCGCTTTCTCTTTTCCAATCTTTTCACTATTACATAGCCCCCTGCACATCAGTGGCATTACCGCCTTGCTTGAGGTAATACAATTAAAAAAGAAAAAGAATGCATATCTGCAAACATCATCTATTAATCTAGACTCAGATTACAGGATTTACTATATATACATGTGTGTGAGTTGGTACTGGGAAGTTTCATTATATATTTATGCACAAACATGTATACATATGTACATATGAATAAAAAATAATAATTTAAAAGATATTTAACATTAAGCATTATTATATACATATGAAGAAAAATATAAAAGTAATGTATGTGTCTATGTGTGTATACATGACAATGCTGGCAGGGACTTATATATATATATATATATATATATTTATTATTAATTATGTTTTAGAACATGTACATAATTTTTTCATGTATAGGAAAAATTATGTACATGTTCTAAAACAATTTATAATAAATATTCACAGCTCTATACATCATATAGAGCAGTGTCTTAAATTAATATTTTGAACAGGAAAAAAATTTTTCTTTCCTCTCCTCATTCTATACTCACTCAGATGTGTATATATATATATATATATATATATATATATATATATATATATATCTTACAATGTTGTGTTGACCTTGAATATAGGTAGGTAAAAAATTTAAAAAATGTTTTTCCCACCAGAAGTGAGCCTCATTCATGTTTCATATTGGAAATTATAAAATTTTTAGTGTATAGAAGCATCATTATGATTTTGGCCTTCTTGTTTAACAGAGAATGCATATCTGAAAACATCATCTTTTCATCTAGACTCAACTTACAGAATTTACCATATATATATATATATATATATATATATATATATATATATATATATCTTTTTTTTTCCCATTTTTAAACGAGTTATTATGTGACCCAGGTTTCTACTATGAGTGGTGTCTTTAGTCGATTTTTTATAATTGATTTTACCTGAATTGTCTGAAGACACCACTCATGGTAGAAACCTAGGTCACATTATAACTCGTTTAAAAATGGAAATATTCAAAAGTTCTATATTGAACACTTATTAATACAAATTTGCACTGGTCTAACACTATTATAACCAAAAACTAAGTATTAAAAAATTATATATATATATATATATATATATATATATATATATAATAATAATAATAATAATAATAATAATAATAATTATTAAACCGACTCTGCGTGTATTCTAATCTCAAAATTTTATAGAAGGGACTTTCTAAGACCATGAATGACCAGCAGAATCTAAATCCGTTATTGTCCTCGGCTATAAAGCTTTGGGCAAAGAGGGGGAAAAAAAGAAAACTGCGTGGGACCGACAATACATACGGTTCCTCCCAGTAAAAGAAAAAAACCCTCTAACGGAACAAACAACCAGAAAAGAAAAGTGCTCGATACACACAACCGAAAAGTATTTAACTAGAAGGCAGTAACGCAGAGCAAACACACTAACAAAAAGTTAGTATTTTGTTAGTATATATATATATATATATATATATATTGATGCATGTTTCATTAAATAATATAGACAAGTTTTGTCAATTTATTTTATGTAAATTTTTTTCATATCGTCTGATAAGCTTAAGAGCATTATCGTTGAAAGAGGAAAAAATCACAATATTGATACATGTTTCTATTTAATCCTTTCTGAGCTTTCAGTTCACATCAGCCATTATCAAAGATGAAAATAGTGTTGGTTGTAAGGGGCAGTTCACGAATGATCAATAGTAGTAGTCGTCTATTTTGTTTGTGTGGAGGATTGGCGAACATGTGCCTGCATGCTGGAAGCAAAAATCGCACTACAGCTTGTGGCGTCTCACATGACCACCCAAGAGTGGGGGAGAGAGACGTATTAAGTATGGAAAGCCATTGGGATAACCAATCGCTTCTGTTATCTATTATAGGCATTTGAGAATGTTTGTGGAGATTTTGTAGTTGATTTTGTTCAGGTGAGGTTTCAACTGTTTCATGTATATGGCTTTGAGTATTTTTAATTTTTGTTTATTGTTTTCATGTTTAAGTATGGTTATGTTTTCAACAAGGATTTCATCGAATTGTGTATGTGGCTTGGTGTGTTGTTTTAGATGTCTAAATATGTTGGAATTGTCGTTTACAACCAACACTATTTTCATCTTTGATAATGGCTGATGTAAGCCGAAAGCTCAGGAAGGATTAAATAAAAACATGTATCAATATTGTGATTTTCTTTCCTCTTTCAATGATAATGCTTTATTAAGCTTATCTGACGACATGAAAAAAATTTACATTTGTCTATAATATTTAATGAAACATGCATCAATGAAAAAATGCTGCCTAAATACACACAATTTAAACTATATATATATATATGTGTGTGTGTGTGTATATATATGCAGTTGTATATCTGTATTAAAATACATATGAAACTTTCTCATATAATCATTGTATTTGCACTAAACACTTATGCACAAGCATTTGGTCTTTTGTAATGATGTTTATGCTTATATAGTGTTATGGGGAAACACACCTATTCCTCAGATAATGGACTCTCCCTCCTATATTAATAAGAGTTAATGAGAAGTTCTTAGGAGTTCTTGGGAAGTACATAGGAGTTTTTTAGAGTTCTATTGGAGTTCAGTAGAACTACTAGGCAGTTGATATTAGTCAGCAGTTAGCTGAATACTAAGGAATCAGCTTCAGTGGAAGATTACCAAGTTCCTAACATTTTGAGTGCGTTAAATTGATGAGCAACCGACATAGCACGATTATAACCTTCAGTGCAAAAACTACTCTACAACAGATAGATAAACTGATTTTTGGTTTGTTTCACTCAGTCTTACTAGTAATTAATTATCAAAATGTTGTCTTTATTCATTTCTACCAATCCATTCATTATATTCTCTCATTTTATCTGTTGATAACACATATCTTTCTATCTATTTCTTTTAGACTATTCTAATATATCTCTATCTAACAAAAGGCTGGTTAGTGGTTGAGATAGTTGCTTGTATCACGATGAGTTTTATACTGAGTGAGATAAAGACTAGAAATTTAAAATGCAGGTAGACACGAGGCAGTTTTTACATAAGAAAAATAGATACAGTGGAACTTCTACTTATGAAAAGCTATACATACAAAATTTTCAGGTTACAAAACACCTTTTCGGAAAAATACTGCCTCTTGTTACAAAAGGAATTTCAGGATACAGAAGGCAAAAATTTCAAAATATGCGCTGCTACTCGCAGTTCTCAGAGTCCACCTCATTGCCTCCTCAAGTGCCTCCTCGTTCTCAATAATGCAAGGCCTCGAAGATGATATCCTGGTTAGGTTCACGTTTATTAAGGCTACACATGTGCCTTCTCATTCTTGATAATGCTCCTGCCCACCCACCTGGCCTCGAAGCTGATATCCCGGAGGAGTTCTCGTTTATTAAGGTGCTGTGTACCTCCCATCTAACACCACCTCTATTCTCCAGCCTGTGGACCAACAAGTCATTTCGAACTTCAAGAAACTCTACACGAAACACTTGTTCAAGAGGTGTTTTGACATCACTGAAAACACCCAGCTTACTGTTCATGAGTTTTAGAAGCAGCACTTTGATATTGTTGTTTGCCTCAAGATAATCAACATGGCTTGGCAGGAGGTGACCAGATGTACCCTTAATGTGGCTTGGAGAAAGCTGTGACCCGATGCTGTTGCCTCACAAGATTTTGATGGATTCGAGGTAGAGGCTTGGAACCAATTAGGGCATTTATAGGCTAAAAAGCGTCTCTACTTACAAAATTTTCACATTACTAAATGACTTTCAGAATGAATTAATTTTGTAAGTAGAGGTTCCACTGTATATGAAATGTATAGATGAAACTGTACATGATATATATGGTCAACCATAAGAAGGAAGTAAATGCCACCATGTCATCCTGTTTTGGTTACTTTTTTTTTATAATCATATCACCCCAAGCAAGGCATCTTACTGCCACTATTGTGCAGGGGGTTACATAGGAGGAAAGTTATGAAAATGAGTGACAGGTTATAGGGTGTATCAAGAAGTGGGTAATAGAAGGATAAGAATACTGATGGGAGAAGGGTGGACAGAGAAAGGAGCATGAGAGAGAGGATGCAGGTTAGTAAGATAGGAGATGACTATTGAATTTACATTTAAATTTTTAGAGATTGTAGCTGTCGTAGAAACAAGTAAATGAAAGGGAATTCCACAGGCAGGAAGTGTGAGAAAAGAAGCTGATGGAGTAGAATTTGTGTTTACAATTTATTGGTTTCACAGTAAAAGAGTGGGACCTAGTTGCTAATCTTGTGGCTCGAGTAAATTTATATATAGGGGGCACCAGTGAACTAGTTACTGTTTTTTCAATGTTGTCTCAAAACTTTTCATAGAAAAACATCATGAAGATCATGACTGACAGACTTGTCACTTTTTCTTGCAAGGAATTTGGTAAATTGATAAATGATTTGGTGGATTTTCCAAAATAAACTTGCTAAGAATAATGATGAAAATCCTGCAATTAATAAAAATCAGTTTTAAAAACAAAATTTAATTGTATAAAATATTTATTTGCTTCTCATTCATAAGTAAATTCTTTTGTAAAAACTTGTTTATTTATAAGATCAAACTATTGACATTCCATCACCACCAAGTTAACGTAAAACTTTCACCGATCACAATGAACAGATGATTTCTCAGGGAGGTGCTGTACCTTGAGCACTTATTGAGACTGAAACTCACCCCTAACCTCAAGTAGAACTCATACATATGATCCATCACTAAGTATGCTGGAAAAATAGTGGTTACCACAACCACTCCAGTAATTACCTGACACCTCTTGCTATCTTTTAACTTTAAAAGAACCAATCAGTCAGTTAAGTGCCATACATGATAAATGCTTGGACAATCATGTCTCAAAAGAAACATAACTTACAGAAGATTTTCCTGCAGTTGGTTGCCATTAATTTCTGTGGTAGACTGATTACCACTTTAGGACAAGAAGTTGTGCAGAATCATGATCGCTTAGATTCTAAAAAGACATAGAACAGTTAAAAACCTCTTAAAAGTGTTCATTAATTAGTATTCATAATGACAGTAGAAAGCACAATTGCTGTTTACAATCAACCTTTATATATAATAGAATTCCAGTTACATGCAAATACCCTTGGGGAAACTGTTAATCTGTTTCTTTTCCTTCCAGCTATGGGTTAAATAGCAAAACAGATTGGGTTCTATGATCTTGGCTGGCAATCAGTATACCACAGAAAGTAATGGCAACCTACTGTGGGAAAATCTTCTTACCAGTCAAGCCATGACTAACTGGGCAGAAGATTTTCTGCCCAGTCAGTGTGATCGCCCAAGTATGTCTCACATATGGTACTTAACTGACTGATACATTATTGACTCCTGAATTTCTTACATAAATTTTAACTTTTAGAAAAAATTTACTTGTATATAGTATAACCGGCCTCTGAAAATGTATGATTTTTAAACTATTAAAAAAATTACCTGTGTTTAGTGTGACCCCCTCCACACCATTTTTCTTTGCCTAAAAAACTGATTATAAAAACTGCACTATCTTTGAGTATATATGGCATTTTTCCTTGCAACTGACAGATTACGTTTAATTCATTTTTAAGGAAATTATAAACAAATATTATTAAAATCTCATTGAAAGTGAATAAAAGAAGAAAACTGAAAGAAAACAGTGAAACTTGTCCTTCTAGCAATATTCATCATGAAAAATCAAATTAAAAAAAAAAAGGAATGAATTATCTTTAAAAAAAAAGGGGAAAATTTTAAATTATTTAAATGTTTGGTTTAAACATTGAAATCTTGGTAAAATGTAAGACCACAAATATCAATTTAATATTTATTGATGAAAATCTTATATCATAAATGGTAGATTATTAAAAATTTAATATGGAAAAATATTTGTGAGTGTAATTGAAATATGGTTTATTAATTCAAAGAAAGGTAAAAAAACATCTCTCTGCCTTTGGCTATTTAAGTACATATATAGAACTACACACACACACAGATGTCAATGTGGGCAGTCCCATATTAATATTTTAAATTCAGTTTTTGCTTTCACAGAAAAATTCTAATACATAAAACTTTAGAAAATAAGACACATGGCATTTTGTAAGAAACATAATTCATTTGAAAAAAGTAATTCCAAAAGATAAACATATAAAAATACTATATATATAGATATAACTCATGAAGATTGTGTTGCAGCATAAAAAAGACTGTCTCCACTTGGTGTTGAACACAGTGTCCACTTTTGTATTTGCATATGCTCTGTCTCTGATAGTGAGCACTTTTACCCTTAAATATAGCATACATTTAAAGTACATTTTATCATATACATACACACACATATATATATATATATATATATATATATATGACAAAAGATAATTTATTGTATATGAACAGATTTCATTTCTTCAGAAAGTTCAGAGTAAATGTGGAGATTTTATTTCATAACTTGTATTTCTACACAGAAGTAACATAGACGAGAAATATCATTATGCTTGATCTGAATATAATTTTTGAATGAAAATTTAGAAATTTTTATTTATAAATTATATTTCTTTCATTTTTTAAAATAACAATAATAATTCATTTTTTATTTATGAATTTTCACATCATAATTTTCCTTATAAAATTATAAGAATAACTTATGAATTTATATTTTTTGAAATATTAATAACATATTTCGTTATTATGATATCATTAAGATATCATTATGTTTTAAAATTTTGTATCTGAGAATGTTCTTTTCTTTTTTTTTATATTGTCTTACAGATATATTTTAATTATATCTGAATTTTTACAGACACATATATTGCGTCGAATGCACAATCTTCAGTAGAACTTCTCAATCTAGGACAGTTGTTATTAACATCACTGTTTATGAAAATAATGTTAGGGATATCAACTCAAATACTCACACACACACACATATATCTATACACATGAATGAAGAAGAAATAAGAATAAACCATACCTACCCCTTTGTATAGGCGGCACAACCTCCATATATTAGTTAGGTTAGGGTTTCAATAGCAAATCGGTTTATATTCACAAATGTTTGGAGGTACAAAATTTGAATACTATTTTAAAAACAAAGAATTTATTGACATCAAGAGAAAATTGTTGGAATTATAAATCAAACAAAAAGAGCAACGAAAATGAAGAGCAAAAAAAAAAATGGGGGAAACACGTTAAAATAAATATACATGTAAATATATATACTTTTTTTTTTTTTAATCATTTCACCCCGAGCAAGACGGAAATGCCACTGATGTGGGCTACATAAATGTAAAAAGATTAATTACAAAAGAGTGAGGAGTACAAACTAGTTAGAATAGAAAGGAGCAATAGAAAGCTGAGAAAGCAGGTGCGATGACAGATACGTAGGTGGAGAGAAAGGGAAGGTTATACGGGGGTGGGGAGAGAGCTAGAGTCCAGTGGTTAGTAGATGAGTATTGACTTTGCATTTAAATTTCTGGAGGTTGTAGCCGTCAGGAAAGCAAGAATACGGGAGCGAGTTCCACAGGCGGGAAGTGCGAGAGAAGAAGCTACAGGAGTAGAATTGTCGTCTGCATTTGGCTAACCTGACTGTGAATGGGTGGGACCCAGTTGCCAGTCTGGTTGCACGAGTAAACACCTGTTGAGGAGGCACCAGTGACTTAAGTTCGTCCGAGCAGAAGCCATGAAAGAATTTATAGAACAGACAAAGGTAGGCCACATTTCGACAGTGGGGAAGTGGCTGCAGTTGAGCCACCAGATCAGTACCTATCACATTACACACTCTCCTTTGGAGCCTGTCAAGAACACTGAGGATAACGGCAGGGGCGCTTGACCATAAATGGCAGCAGTAATCCATGCACGGACGGATGGTTGACTTGTATATATGCAGGATGGATTCAGGTGGAAAATAACATCCTGGATCGACATAGTAACCCAACCTTCTTAGCAGTAGATTTTACTATGGATTCAATATAGCGGTTCCATTTGAAGTCTGAGGACAGGGTAAGTCAGGCGTAGTGTATTGCTCTCCGGGAGAATCGCTTGGTCCATGCTTATGGGAGGCAGGAGAGGCTGCCTGGTCTTAGACGAATTGAAGTTGACAAGTCATTTCTTGCCCCAGTTCACCACAGAGTGTAGATCCCATTCAAGGTCAGCAGCGAGATTATGTCTGTCCGTCACAACAGGTTTCTTACTGGTGCGGGAGTATATTGTAGTGTCATCTGCATAGATGCCTACTTGGGACTTGATCTCATCAGGGAGGTCGTTGATGAAAATAAGGGACACCAGCATTCATGCTGTAGGACAAAGAGGCACGCCCATTCAAAACGACCTTCATTTTGCGGTTATTTAAGAAAGATTGGATTAGGTCAAGCAGGCGACTGGTAATACCATAACCCCATAGTTTGCATAGGAGGCCAGAGTGCCAAACCCTGTCAAAAGCCTTGGAGATGTCCAGAGCAACCGCGCGAGCCTCGTCAGACTCATCAAGAGCCTGTAGCATGTACTCCGTTACGGTTGTTCCGGCTGTGGACCTGGCAAAGCGGAAGCCATATTGCCTGTCAGAGAAGAGTTTGTGAGCAGTGAGATGATGAACTATTTCAGCATTGATTATGGCCTCGAATACTTTCCCGAATATCGGTAGAAGACTGATAGGATGATAGTTGGATGGGTCCAAGGGTTCACCACAATACTTAAATACAGAAACGACTGAAGAGAATTTCCAGAAAGCAAGAAGCAGAAAGGCAGTAGTTAAATAGTTTAGAGAGGACAGGGGAAAGTTCAGGAGCACACCTCTTAAGGACTATCACCGGGATTCCATCGTCTCCACACGCCTTATGGGGGTCGAGTTTTGAAATTACTCGGGATACTACTGTCGGGGTAATATATACGTTGTGCAGTTTGGCCTCAGTTCTAATAGGGAAGTTGGGTGGGTGTACTCCGGACGAGTCAAATGTGGAGTTGGATGAGAATCTGCGGGCAAAGCACTCAGCTTTGTCCGCAGATGATGTGAGAACCTCAAATTCATGAATTAAAGGAGGTATTGAGGATTTGCTATTGTTCAGCACTCATTTGCAAATCCTCCAATAGTCCTTGGAGCCAAACTTGCGGTCAGCTATGCGCTTTCGCATTCTCTCAGCAAACAACCGTTTGGTGTCATTTAGGGTTCTCTTGCCTCATTGCGAGCAGATATGAACAGGCACCTATTGTGATCAGATGACTCTCTCCGGAATAGACGGAAGTAATGGTTCCAGTGGGCAATGGTGGCCAAACAGGCAGGAGAGAACCACGGAGAGGAATGAGGTTTTAAGCAATACTTCCTGGTGGGTATGAAGGCATCAATGCCAGCTTTCACCCATCACGAGACCTATCATCAACTGATAGGTCGAACACTTTTCCCCAAGGGACGTTGCAGAGGAAATCGCGAAAGTCATCCCAGTCAGCTTTTTGGTAGAGGTAAGAGGTCCTATAAGTAGGGGGCTCCTGGGGGGAGTGAGATTGGAAAGAAATACTGAGAGAGACTACAGCGTGGTCAGAGTTGCCGAGAGGGCAAAGCTGCGAGACTTGACAGGCATCAGGCGCAGAGGTAAAACATATATCTAGTAGTGAGGAATGACCCGAGGGAGTGCTTGGGAAGCGAGTGGGGAAGTCCACCACTTGCATAAGGGATTGGGAAATAGCAAAGTTCATGGCGTGAATGCCCGCTGGATCAGTAACGGCGTTTTCAAGCCACTCAGAGTGATGGGCATTGAGGTCTCCAAATACAAATATGTGGGCAAATGGGTGATATCTATATTGTCAGCAATGCTATCTAGTAGGGAGCAGTCAGGAGAGGAGGGAGAACGGTAAAGAAAGAATACGTAACTAACCAAACTGAGGAGAGACAGGCGGAGACATATGCATTGGTGGTCAGTAGATTCGAGTGAAGTCACCCTAGCTATGGGGAGGTGTTTGCTGACGTAGACACCCAGCCCATGCATGTGGACAGTGGAATCCTTCCTTAAGAGGGGAAGATAACCAGGGATGGAGAGGTCAGAGGAGGGAATAGCTGAGTTGAGGTTAGTTTCGCAGAGCGCAAGGATGTCAGGGGACTTTTCATGCAGGAACGCTTCTACACTAGGAAAGTTAGTACGAATGCCCCGGATATTAGTGAAAGAAAGTTTAATGGGTTTAGGTGGTTTGAATTTAACTGGTTTAGGGTCGTTTCTGATTTGTTTAGTCATGATTTTGTTTATAGAAAGGGACCTAGGGTAAAGGATACAGGCAGTCATTATCCACGATCTGTGCTGGGAGGGAAACTGGCTAGGGCTGCAACAAGGTGTGGCCTCGGGGTTGCCCACTGAAAGCGCTTGCAGGGACACCTATCCATGCACGACATGGCACTACAAGAACCCTGATATTATACAACTGTTGATCAGAGCAGCCGCTCTTGACGCAAGAGTTAGGGCTCCTAACTACCAGTTGGAAACAGCAACCAGGAAACTGCCAACCCGGTACCCTCACAGTAATGAGTCGTTGCCACCAACCGGCCAGATCGCAGGAAACTCATGGAAGCATCAATACCAAGGTCTGAATAGAGAGAAGAGAAAGCCGGAAACCACATCCTAAACAGGAAACAAGGGGCAAGCCTATACTCCAGTTCAATAGATGTGGGAGGAGTATGGACCAGGCGATAGTGTGCCCTATCTACTCCTATTTAAAAAAAAAAAGTTCCAAGGGTGTAGAGTTAACTAAGTTTTAACTTAGTTAAAGTCCAAATGAAGCATGAACACCAAAAAGGGAGAAAAAAAGGAAAAAAAAATACAGATTTAAGAAACAATTCGTACATACCACACAGTTTAACACAGGAAATTTGAATTAAGAAAGTTCCACTATCTTCAACTCTTGCTTTTCCCAAAAATTAACATCGAGTTAAACTGCTTGGTAAATTTGAATTTGAAGAACAGACCATAGTGGGGAGGGTAACAAGTGGCTGCTGATACCTTGGTCAGGATAGCTTCGCATAACAGAAATAAATAAATAAAAATCCCAATTTTTTTTTTTTTTTTTTACTTATAATGAGGGGGATGTTTATATATATCATGTGTGTATATATATATATATATATATATATATATATACAAACATGAAGCAGAGAGATAGTAAACAAAATGAGAATAAACCATACATACCCCTTTGTCAAATTATAGGGGGCACAACCTCCTTATACTAAGAATTTCAGTTAGGGTTTCAAGTTGGTATTTACCAAATGGAATTACTAGCCCCATTTACAATGAATTTTGTAGGCAGAGCTGTCATTCTCTTATACTGCTTATCAAACAAAGCTAGAGAGTCCAATCTGCTTGGTTATTTAACCCATAGATGAGATGAGAAGAGATGGATTTGTAGCTTTCCAAAAGTATTTGTGCAACAGCAAAGGTAATGTTCTTAAATGGAATTTGGACTCAATGCACATACATTTTAAAAAGTGTCAGGGAGAAAAATAAACAGATACAGGTAAATAGGTCAATGTACATATAATGAAAAATAAATGAGTCGACATTATTATTCATTAAATTTTCTTACTTTGATCTGTACTTATCTGAATAAATAAAAGTACTAATGATAAATTCAGGTGCACCAGATAATTAAGAACAAAGTATAATATAAAGTTTAAAAAAAAATGGTCCTTAGAAAAAGCAGTATGTTTTCAAAAAGAAAATTGGGCACATATTCAACATAGATAAACAGCAAAAGATTCATCAATAAAACTACCTTTAGCTTTGAGAGTAGCAATGGTGTGACCTTGAGGATGGTTATTGACCTTGATGGCACATGGTTTGATCTTGATAGTTCTGGTGTGACCTTAAGTATGAGCACAGTTTGACCTTGTGAGTGGTAAATGTATGAGCTTGAGGGTGGTAATAATGACCTTGAAAATGGTCATAGTGTGACTATGAGGTTGGTCATGATGTGACCTTGAGGATGGTAGTGCAGAAGATGGTCATGGTATGATCTTGTGGATGTTCTTTGAGGATTATCAAGTTGCAACTTTGGATATGTCTGCATCAGTATGTTCTCATTCATTTTAGTGATAAGTTTTAAGATAGTGGCCTTCAATGAATCTTTTATCTTCTGGTATTGCTGGTTGATCTCTCTTTCAACACTCACCCCATCCCAGTATGGTCCAGAGGTTTCAAAACAAAAGAACCACAAAGCTAAATGTTGTGGGGGTGATATGACTGTAAACCTTGCTGGGCAGTTTGGCTTCTATGTTTTATGTATTGGGGATGTCATGTTGAAGCATGTACAGCCATACTCACTATACAGGACCTGATCATAGTGTCCAGCATCTTGATGTAGTCAATGATGTTGACCCTGACAGTGCGGTGAAAAAAAATGGGTGGCATGCCCTCTGCCCTGCCTTAGGATCACAAAGATCTCACAATTGTAACCTAGCCATTCCCCCCCCCCCCCCAAAAAAAAATCAATGCCTTTGATTTTCTCTGGTTGGTAATGAATACTTTGAGTGTGTAGTCTCATTTACATTTTTTATCTTAAATTGAAAGCTGCCATCTTAATGCTCTTGATATATCTGAAAGAGAATGAAGAATATAATAATTTAGCACATGACATCACAAGTCCTATGACATATTAGAATCATAAGTCACTGGTGCCCCCACCACAAGAATTTACTCGTGCAACCAGACTGGCAACAAGGTCTCACCCATTTACAGTTAGATCAACCAAATGCAGCCGACAATTCTACTCCAGGACCTTCTTTTCTTGCACTTCCTGCCTGTGGAACTCCCTTCTATATACTTGCTTTCCTGATGGCTACAACCTCCAGAAATTTAAATGCAATGTCAATACCCATCTCTTATACACTTGACTCCAGTTCTTTCTACATCACCCTGTATATCTTGGTTTTTTCCTTTCTCTCTACCTTTACAAATGTCTTCACACCTGTGTTCCCATCCTTCTCTTGCCCTTTTTCTGACACCCCCTGTAACTGGTTTGTCTTTCTTTTCACTCTGCTCCTGTCTAAACTTTTACTTTTATGTAGCCCCTGTGCATCAGTGGTGGTACCACCTTGCTTGGGGTGAAGCAATTAAAAACAAAAAAAAATAAGGACACCACATATTCTGCAGCTATAGTAGCATTGGCATGTTTACAGCAGACTTACCTCTTCAGGCAAGTTTAATGAAGATTTTTCCTTTTCCTAGACTGATTACCACCCTGTGTCAACCTTGCTGATTAACTCATACCTGGAGGAATATGAAGTCATACTTTTTTTCCAAGGGATTTGTGCAAAGCGAACAAAGCAAAATAGCCTGGGATTTGAACTCAGCTCACTGTACTGATAACCACTACACTAACCATGCATTCAATAGCGCCTAGGACATAAAAGTATATTAAGTTTTCTTCTATTTATGACCTGCAGAATCACCAACTGCATTTTCAATTACCAAAACTTTTATGTTCAAATCTTTTATTAAGTTTAAAATACTTTGCAAAATAAATTTCAAAGGAACAAAATATGAAGGAAAAAGACAGACATAGCAAAAATTTTTAATCATAATATTTTGAAAATATTAAAAAAATGAATCAATTTAAATGTTGTCCTCAAAGCCATCAATATCTGAGTCATTAGACCCTCAGGGGGAAAAAGCAGAAATTAATAACAAAAAAATGTTTAATTCATTGCTGATTTAACATTATCTATGGATTTCTCTACCCGCAGGGTATCTTGGAACCACTCTAACACAGATAATACTATTTTACTCTATTTGTTTGTTTATATCAGGCATTTTTTTTTTCAGTACACTACAGGTCTTTAGCTTTTCTCAAGTTTGTCGAACATGGGAATGAATGGGCATTGATCTGCTATTCTTTATATATATATATATATATTTAAAAAGACATAACTGGATAACAGTGAAAAGAATTATTTGAAAAAAGATTATTCCTTATTCATTTATTCAAATACTAACACTGAACCATTACTACTTTCACACAGACAGATATATGTTCATTTTTGTTTTTTTTTATAATCATATTACTCCAAGCAAGCCGGTAATGCCACTGATGTGCAGGGGGCTACATAAGAGTAAAAAGATTAAGGGGAGAGTGAAGAGAAAGATGAACCAGTTGGAAAGGCGCAAGAGAAGGATGGGAATACAGGTGTGATGACAGTTGCAAAGGTGAAGAGAAAGGAAAGGATATACAGGGTGGTGAAGAAAGGACTAGAGTCAAGTGGTTAAGAGATGAGTATTGACATTGCATTTAAATTCCTGGAGGTTGTAGCAAGAATATGGAAGAGAGTTCCACAGGCGAGAAGTGCAAGAAAAGAAGCTGCAAGAGTAGAACTGCATTTGGTTGATCTAACAGTGAATGGGTGAGACCCAGTTGCCAGTCTGGTTGCACAAGTAAACACCTGTTGAAGGGGCACCAGTGATGTTTGCTGTGACAAACATATATATATGATGTATTTTTTTGCTCTACTTTCGTACTTTCATACAGAGCACTTTACTGTTAAGGTTTTCATCTTGGGTTTTTTTTTTTTCAAACAAGCTCTTGACACATTGTTCTTGTGCTTGGTTTGTTTCTTTTTTTTCTTCCCCTTTATTTAACCTACGAGGTAGTCCTCATTGGGTTATTGACGATTTAATTTACTGATAGGTTAGCATTGTTTTTTTGGGACATTTAGTCTATAATAACTAGTGCTGCTTTATTGTAATTACGTATATGTGTGTGTGTGTGTGTGTGTGTGTGTGTGTGTGTTCATTGACAATATTTCCTGGCATGCTTAAGAGGATCATACATCAGACTAAATAGAATCACTGAGTTAGATTGCATTTTTTTTCTTTTTTAAAATGAGATCAAGGCACTCCACAGATATTTATTATAAGAGATATTTATTATAAGATTTACGATAAGAGATTTTCATAGTTTTTTGGGGAATGAACCCAAAATGCCAAATACAGGTGGGGGATAACAGAATCAAACAAGTCCAAGAATTTAAGTACCTAGGAAGTGTTCTAACAGGAGATGGAAAGTGCGACACTGAGATCCGAAGGCGAATTGGCATGGCAAAGGACGCGTTCCAGAAGATGAGCAAAATACTAACACACAGGAAGATCTCAATAGAAACGAAGAAAAGAGTGCTAGACTGCTACGTGATGTCAGTTCTTCAATACGGCTGTGAATGCTGGACAATATCATCGAAAATGAGGACAAAACTAGAAGCGGCCGAAATGTGGTTCTACAGAAGGATGCTACGGATATCGTGGACTGAGCTTACAAGCAACGACGAAGTGTTAGAAAGAATGGCAACAAAAAGGAAATTGATGCTGAGCATCAGGAAGAGACAACTGAAGTTCCTGGGACATGCAATGAGGAAGGAGAGCCTGGAGAACCTGATACTGACTGGCCAGATAGAAGGAAGGAGAGACAGAGGAAGGCAGCGGATAACATATTTGCAGGGTCTGATCAGGTGGATGACAGAACGGGGGTTGCCAGGAGCAACAGGAGCAAACATACTAAGAGCCACAAGAGATAGGGAGACGTGGAGATCCATGATCGCCTACGTCCAGAAGGGACAGGGCACATAGAAGAAGAAGTGGAGTAGTTCTTTCCAGGCAAGGAATTTACAATGGTAGATTCATACCATTTCCAAGAGAATTAATGCAAAACTGAACACAACAGACAAGGCTGGAATTTGAAGTTGGCTTGACAATTCCTCCTAATGTAAATAGTCTTCAAGCTTAGTAAAATTCTCAGATTTAGTATTGGCTGTCATTAGCTTGGGTATTATGGTTAATATGAAGGTGTGTGTGTTTATATATGTATATATATATATATGTGTGTGGGGGGGGTATTTCGGCAGCAATCTTTCTTTTAAACATGTTTTGTTAAAATCGACTGACAAAGAAGATTTTATTAATTTTGATTTAATTTTTTCAGTATTCTTACATTTTTCTCTTTTGCTGGAGATAAGGAATGTAAAAATATTCCATAATTTTCAATTTTCCAAGCACTTTCAGCCACTTCACTGGCCATTTTCAAGGATGTTCTTTTTGCAATGTTGTCATTATATTCTCATGTTTCAAATTAATGGAATATTGTGTTTTTTTTTTGTCTTTGAAAAAGGAAGTTATCTGAAGCTATCACATGATGCACATGGCTGAGCATAGCATGAGTGTCTGTCTATTTTTTAAAAAACTTTCATAACTTCAGTGAAATGACTGAAAGTGCTTGGAAAGTCAAAAATTATGGAACGTTTTATATGAATTCATCTTATATTTTCTAAATAAAACATTTTCACAATTTATTTAGAAATATCACCTGAAGAAGAACAATATTGTCCTGAAATATGAAAATTTTTGTGTAGTAATATAAAGCTTTTATAAACCATTGTAATAAAAGATTATAATATTAAGCTGTACTTTGTATCAAGCATGCCTTATAAAAGTAAATACTTGAACAGTGGGTTTTAATCTCCCTGGTCTTTCACTTTCTTATAATATATATATTAGTCATCCACATACAAGCCTGTTTCACTGCATCACAGCTCATCAATGTAGCTAGACACATCCACTTAATTCTGGCCGGGATCAAAACTTGACTGATTTGGTATCAGTCGGAGTCGCTACCCCCTAAGCCATAGGTGCATGGAAGCAGAGAAGGGAAATTTTAACGTATACACATGCCAATCACCAAAAGAACTCAATTTATTTCTGAAGAGTCACGCTTAAATAGCAGAAGTGGAAACTGTTTTTAAAATTTTCTTCTCTAGAGAGCTCAATCATAATGAGAGCATAATATACAATATATCCACATACAAGCCCGTTTTGCTGTATCACAGCTCATCAGTGTAGCTAGATACATTTGCTTCTAGCTGGGGTTGAATCTCAACTGATTTGGCGTCAGTCGGAGGTGCTACCCACTAAGCCATACATGCATGGAATTATATATATATATATATATATATATATATATATATATATATATATATACAGTCATCCGCAGACAGATCTGTTTCACTGTATCACAGCTCATCAGTACGGTTAGACTCCGATTGCTTTTTAACCCAGGATTGAAACCCGACCGAATTGGCGTCAGTCGGCGATTCTACCTCTGGACTATGGGTGCTCGGTAGCAGAAGGCAGACTTTTTAGCCTATACATTATCATTATACACACCCAATAGCCAGAGTGCTCTAGTTCATTACGGAATGAGTGATGCGTACATGCCAGAGTAGCTACTGTTTTTCAAAGTCTACCATTCTTCCAGAGTGCTCAATCAGGGTGTGAGAGCGTAAATAGTCATCTGCAGACAGATCTGTTTCGCTGTATAATATATATATATATATATATATATATATTATGAATGGAATTCTATGAAATGGAATTAACTGATTTATTTTTTTAATATTATTTTTAATAGATACTCATATTTGAGTAGATACTCTGTTTTTCAAAATTAAACAGTATATTTATATGTATCTATTGAAATATATATATATATATATATATATACACCACATTTGAATCCTGCATTCACTGATGTGAAAATATACTAAGGAAAGGTATGAATCCACCTCTTCTCCCTACCCTATAGTTAATGATAAATAGCAAGGCACAATGGGTCATATAGCCTTGGTCAAGGCATAAGGCAACTCTGAATTCAAAACCAGCAGAGGAATTTTTAGGGACTTTGTGGCAAACATGTGATGTTTATATGTGCATATGCTTGTTTGATATGCATCACTCATTCAGTAATGAATTAGAGCACTCTAACTACTGGTGCATGATACATCATGTGCTAAAAGTCTGCCTCCTTCTACTGAGCGCCCATTGCTCAAAGGTAGAATTGCCAACTGACGTCAGTTCAGTCGGGTTTCAATCCTGGGTAAAAGCAACCAGATGTCTAACCGTACTTATGAGCTGTGATACAGTGAAACAGATCTGTCTGAGGATGACTATATATGTATATATACATATGTATTAAGGGAAATGGAAAATAAATTCTGACAATGTGAGATAAAAAAAAATACTTGAGAAACGACAAAGCATAGATTTATTGTAGGATAGCCAACATTATAATATTTCGGTTGTTATAACGATCATCGGGGCTTATATTTAATATTGGGAAGTTTTTTTTGTTGTTGTTACGGTGCGTGAATAGATTTAGAAATGTGATAAAAACTTAAAATTTTAAGGCTGATTAAAAGAATTGAAGTAAACTATGATGTCAGTCATGAAATATCGATAATGTTTTGTTATTTGAAAAAGTTGAGGTGAAATTTAAATAGTTCGCTGATAGGTTTGTGTATTTTTTCTTAAGTTGTATCTATGTTTTTCTAAATATCACTGTAATTATATATAAACAAACTTCACAATAGTAAATATAAGCTCTGATGATGGTTATAACAACTGAAACATTATAATGTTAGCTACCATACAATAAATCCATATTTTGTTGTTTCTCAAGTATTTTTTATCTCACACACACACACACACATATATATATGTGCGTGTGTGTGTGTGTGTGTGTATGCCTATGTGTTTATGTATACAGGGTGAGGTTGATAAATTGTCATTTAGATAATGCAAAAAAAAAAAATGAAAATAACACTAACATCTCATTCTAACATACACATTTATCAAAATTACACAAAAGCATGAACTATTTATTCTTATGCCGACACTGTAAAATACTAAGGAGTAAATTTATTCAATAAAATTGCCATTGGCCCCAATGACTGCCCCCAGACACCTTTGGAATTCCCTGCATCTCTTTTGGATGGTCTCCTTGTTTAAGTTGGTGAATGCTGTCATAATCCTTTCCTTCAGTTCATCTTTGGCGTTACAATGAGATTTGTTAGTTTTTCACTCAACTGGGCCCATATGTAATAATCAAGGAGGTTGCATTCTAGTGATGTGGCCAGATGTAAGGTGTGATGTGGTCGCAGACATTGTCAGGCAAACATAACTGGGTTCTCCAGCTTGTGTGGCATGGTGCAGAATCCTGTTACCAGACATAGAGTCTTTCAGTAGCCACCCTCTTGACCCAGGGCAGCACTATCTTCTCAAGGCCTTAATGTAGGCCTCCATGTTGAGTCTGAGATGAATGAAGTTATAACGTTACCCTTACTAGTTATCCTTTCAAACACCTTTGTAATCACTATTAGACTCATCTAACTCTTTCTGAATACCTGCATATTCCTCAGATGGACATTCAAACACTTTAAAATGTTTGTATTGAAGCTTCCATCATAAATACTACAGCATGCTGTTTCAAAATTTATGGGAGAGTGACTTGTATCAAGGTGTTTTTTTTTTTGCTCACAAACAGTGCCCAACTTGCCTTACTATACTGTGTGATCAACAAAATTAAAAACAATATGAATACACACAAGTAAATATATAAAATGGTGGCAATTTATTCATCACATCCTGCACATATATTTGCCCTATAGGTCACAAGTTGGGCACCTCAGCATGGTGTAATGGTTAACAAGCCTGTCTTGTTAGAACTTATTACAACTTAGTAGTGAATTCGATCCTCACTGGCTACCCCATTCTTTTGGCCTTGTGCCACATCTAAGCAGTGCTTAGAAAATCAACTATAGGTCACAAGTTTGAAGGGATACATTAGATTTAATAATTAGTAAGATTTATACATTTTTTTTTATTAAATTAACTCCTAATGAACTAAGATGCTGAATTTATTTAATTAATTAGTGCATGACTAGTGTCTGGCATCCATTTTTTTTTTTAGAGACAAGTTTATCTAAAATTTAAAATCTGCAGCCCTAAGATTACCATTAGCCACCAATGTAGCTTGGCCAAAAAGAGCTAAAGTTTTAAGGAAACTTTATGCAGAAATTATTATTATTATTATTATTGAATATAAGAATAAACACTTCTAGAACAGGAAGAGCCTCTGGCCAGAAGTGAATGAGAAGTTAATTTTGAAAAAGGCATGCAATCTTCAATTTTTAGTCTATTCTTTGAAATCCAGAAGTGAGTAGCAGGCACATGCACACACAAGCACACACAAACACACACATATATAGAAAAGAATGTATTTTACTTTTAATATGACACTAGTTATTATTAATATAGCATTACTCTTAATGAATAATGTTATATCTTTAAAAATTACTTTGTTAATGCGTCGAATACAAAAATAAAAAGGTCAGCAGAAGTTTTTTTTAATAATCATTTCATCCCAAGCAAGGTAGGACTGCCACTGGTGTGCAGGGGGTTACAGTGAGAGAAAAAATAAGGTACAGGGGATGTTGAAGAAAGGATAAGAGATGGATAGTTGGTTTTTTACATGCCACTTAGATGTGGTACAAGGGCCAAAGTATGGGGTACCCAGTGAGGATCAAACTCACTACTTAGTTGTAATAGGTTCAAGCAAGTCAAGATTGCTAATCCTTACACCATGCCGAGGATAAGAGATGGATAGGAACCAAGTAGATATAAGATGGCAATTGAGGTTGCGTTCAAAATTTTGAAGATTGTGGCTATCTGGCAAGCAAGCAAATGGATGGAAGTTCCACAAACAGAAAGTGCGAGAAAAGAAACTGTTAGAGCAAAAGAGTCTTTCAAGAAGATCTAAACAAGAAGTTGAGCATTCTTTAAAGAGTTAATTGAATGTTACTGGGCTGTAAAGTTCATTGAAGCCAAATGGTGTAAAACCTGCTGGGTCAGATGGCAGTTATACTACAAAGAAGGAAGCATTTTCAAACCATGGCAGCATTCATTAACTAACATAAGAAGAGATGCATGAGATTTGAAAGTCATCTGAAGGCAATTGTTGAAGCCACTAGTGATTTTATTGAATAAATTTGCACTTAGTAAAGACATTTTGGTGTAATTTTGGTAAATATATGTTAAAAATGGGATGTCAATGTTAGTTTCATTTTTTATAATTTATACAACATTCATCTATTGCACCCTGTATATTGCTGAAAAATTTGGTATATTTATATGAATTTGGCTGTGAGTCCGAAGATTTATACAGTGTGGGCATAAGAATAAATAGTTCATGCTGATTTTCAGTTTCATGCCTCATTTTAATCTTCTGGCCATGAGCAACAACATCTTTAGTCAGTTTCATGCCTTATTTCAATCACTGAACATATATGCATTGATATATATATATATATTTTTTTTTAATCATCTCACCCCAAGCAAGGCATTCCACTGCTACTATTGCGCATGGGGCTACATAGGGGAAGGTAAAGAGAAGGAGTGGTTAGACATAGGGAATGTCAGGAGAAAGGTGACAGATGAGTAAGGATAGCGAGGATGAGGGTTGGGCAGATGGGAAGAGTGTTTGATAGAATGGGAGCAGGTTAGTGTGTTAGGAGGTGTCTATTGACCTTACATTTAAACTCCTGGAGATTGTAGCCGTCAGGGAAGCAATCATTTGAAAGAGAATTCCACAGTCGGGAAGTGCGAGAAAAGAAACTGTTGGAGTAGAAGTTATGGCTGCATTTTATCGGTTTCACTGTAAAAGGGTGGGATCTAGTTGCTAATCTAGTATCTCGTTCAAATTCGTATTTAGGGGGCACTAGTGATCTAAGTTCATCAGAGCAGAAGTTATGCATTTTGAAAAATTTTTCAAAAATATGCATGAGTGTGTGTGTATGTACATGCACATAAATATACTACTTGTTATTTTAAATACTAATATTTATTGTTATTATTTTCATATTACTGTGTGTGCATATATATATATATATATATATATGCAAATATATATAAATATATAACAAAAATAAAGGAAACTGTAGTAAAAGAAAGATAATTTGGTTTAACCCCCCTTATTGTAAACTAACTAACATCAATATTGGTAAATATTTTCTCAAGTTAATAGACAAAAATTTTAATAACAGTAACCCTCTACAGAAGATTTTTAATAGGTACACCCTTAAAATTAGTTATTCTTGCACCCCGAATATGGACAGCCTTATTAGTTCCCATAATAGGAGTATTCTGGTGAACTTACACAATGCTGAATCTAGGTCCGGAATTCTAAACGAATGCAGCTGTAATTCTGTGAACGCCTGCCCGGTGGAGGGAAAATGCAAATCCACCCAGGTGATTTATGAAGCCCGCATTTCTCCATCTAACAAAAAAAATAACTTCCGAACCTATATCGATATGTCCGCCGGTTCTTTCAAACAAAGACTGTATAACCACAGGCGCTCCTTTTTGAACCCCGGTCAGAGGTACCAGACAGCCCTTTTGCGGACATTCTGGAAAATGAAAGAGGAAGGGCTGGATCCTGAAATTAGCTGGAAACTGATAGGTTCAGCCCGTATTCCGAGGAATTTTCATGATAGGTGCTGTCTATGTTTACTGGAAAAAATTTCAATATTAAAATACCCCCACCAACACCGGCTACTGAATCTTAGGAGGGAATTCATCAGTAAGTGCCACCACAAGGCAAATTTTTCGAATACTTAAATTTAGAATTTAAATCCCCATTGACTAGATGTTAGAATATAAATTAAAAGGATTCAATTTAAGTTTTAATCTTAATTTTGCCCTAACGTTAACCTTAAAAAGTATTTTAAACCCCCTACCTTCCTATCCCAAGCTCCTTTAATTGCCTATCTTTAGAAAATATGGATTATTTTACTAAACCCATTTTTCCTTGGTTAAAATATATATATATATATATATATATATATATATATATTTTCTCTAATAATTTTTAAACTGATAACTTCCTGTAATTGGCATTTAGCTCACTTCTACCTGAAAGGTTTAATCAAATAAACTTGAATAAAAATTTTTAAAATCTTATATTGAAACCCATTCTTTCTTGCCTAAATACACCTCTTCAAACAGCCCAAAATCTTAACCTTAAAAAAGTAATTTAACTCATTTAGTTGTCTATCTTTATAAAATATGAACTCCTATTCCTCCCCTTCCTAAATATACCGTTTCAACACCCTGTAACTCTGCGACTACCAGCTCTGTCTTTTTCTACTTTGTGACCTTTGTTAACCTAAAACCTCTCCACACTCTACCCCAGGGCCTTTGCCATTTGGAAAAAACAATGTCACTGACGTGACATAGAATCTCTATTAGAGATCCTATGTCGAAATGTATATTCAACACCTTTGAATTTTGAAAATTTTCTCTAATATATATATATATATATATATATATATATATATATACACACGGAATACTTGGTTGTTAAAGATTTTAAATGCCGGAAAAATATGTTAGAGAAGTTGAACTTTGAAGGAACTAGTTATGTTCATAAGTACTAAGTAAAAGACCTCTTATCAATGACACAGCTTACCAAGTTTCTGGACATGTACTAAGTTGTGTTTAGAGGGTCTATTTGAAATATAATTAAGGAAGCCATTGGATGTCTGACCATACAGATGAGCTATGATACACCAAAACAGAACTGTCTGCAGATGATGCTATATATATATATATATATATATATATATAAATTAATGCATTTATTAACTTATGACCATATATATATATATAAAACCATAAATGTTGTTTTTAGATTGAATCTTTATATATGCTTTTCAATGATACATTATGGGTGTTAAGGTCTACTGAATTACACTGACAGTTATTAGGTCAGTCGTAATGGCTGTTTCAAATTATTCTAGAAATTATTTGGTGAAAATAATTGTGCATCTGAATGTAGTTATTTGTACCTATTTATAGTCTTGTTTGTTAACTTTTTACATCATTTCCAACACCTCATCATTGCTTGCATGCTCGATCCACGATATCCGCAGCATCCTTCTGTAGAACCACATTTCCACTGCTTCCAGTTTTGTCCTCATTTTTGATGATATTGTCCAGCATTCACTTCCATATTGAAGAAATGACATCACATAGAAATCCAGCACTCCTTTCTTTGTTTCTAGTGAAATTTTCCTGTGTCTTAGTACTTTACTCAGCTTCTGGAACGTGTCCTTTGCTATGCCAATTTGCCTTCAGATCATTGTGTCGCACTTTCCAACGCCCATTAGAACACTTCCTAGGTATTTAAATTTTTGTACTTGCTTGATTCTGGTATCCCCCACCTGTATTTGGCATTTTGGGTTGTATCTTTTGCTGATGACCATACACTCAGTTTTCTTAAAGTTTATTTGTAGTCCCTTCTTGTCACTCTCCACTGCTACTTTCTGTATGAGGTCTTGTTTCCTTTCCGTGTCCGCAATCAGCACTGTATCATCTGCATACCTTATGTTGTTCAAGTTGTGGCCTCCAATAACAAATCCTGGCGTGTCATCTAGGGTCCTCAAAATATTCTCACTGTACAAGTTGAATAGATCTGGTGAAAAGACACATCCTTGTCTTACGCTTCTTTCTATCTTTGTAAATCTGCTGAAATCATTACCTGTCCGTATGCAGGCCGTTTTCTGCCAGTAGAGATTCTTGATTACTTTGATGTCTTTCCCAAAAATGTCAAAGCTGCTGAGCATCTCCATCAATTCTCTGTGTTACAATTTGTTGAATGCCTTTGCATAATCAATAAAACATGGGTACAAGCCTTTCTTAATTTGTATTGCCCTTTCGGAGAGCATCCTAATCATAAATATGGCATTCTTTGTTCCTGTGTCTTTAACGAAACCACACTGTTCTTGTCCTATCTCCGGCCTGATTCTGCTTCTCACTCTATTCATCAGAATTCTGACAATCAGTTTTTTACTGTGACTCATTAAGCTGATAGTTCTGTGTAGTTTGCACCTGGTTTCTTTGGCAATGCTATAAATATCAACTTGCATAGGTCGTCTGGTATTATCCCACGATTATAAATTTCGTTTATTATGTTGGTAATTTTTTCTATGCCATATTCTTCCAGGGTTATCAGCAGATCTATTACAATGCCGTCTGGACCAGCTGCTTTGTTTCTGTTCAGTTTGGCCATTGCAGCTTCCACTTTGGATTTTAATATTTCCGGTCCATCCTCCACCTTGTGTATTCCTGATTGTTCTCTCCTGCCACAAAAAAGATCCTTTATATATTCTTCCCATTGTTGGAGTATTTCTTCTTTCTCCAATATGATTGTCCCATCCTTGGATTTTATGCATCCTGTTGAGCAGATTTTTTGTCCTGTCAGTTCTCTTATCTCTTTATGCATCTCTGCTTTATTGGTCATGCTCAGTCTCTCTACTTCTGCACATTTGTTGTTGAGCCATTCCTCTTTAACCTGTCTGCATTTGTTCCTTATCTCCCTGTGTAGTTTCTTGTACTCTCCTCCATGTCTTGGCATTATTTTTTGTCTCCTTTGCATCATGTGGAGAATTTTCTCAGTTATCCACTCGTTTTTTCTTCTGCATCTGATTTCCTTTGGGGCAATGTTGTTCACTGAGGTCACCATTGCTTCTTTTAGTGAGTCTCATTTTGAGTGTCCTTTTCCAATTTGTTCTTCATATTTCTTTCTCACACTGTTAGTGTATTCTTTCTGCAGGGTTAGGTCATTCGCAAGCGTGTTGTATTGGTGATGTGCTGGGCTTCTTTATTCTCCGGAATTTTATCCTTAGTTTGCAGATGACTGGGACATGGTCACTTCTGCAGTTGCAACCTGAACATGTTTTGTATTAATTATCTAAATTCTATTAGAATAACTTTATTTAATATATTTTTCTTAAAGTTTTCATTCTGTACAAGATATCAGGCTAGATATGGAAAAAAAAAAAGAAAAATTAAAGCCATTCTATCATTCTAAACACTAGTCCTTGTATTGTGTAATAGCTAGGAGTTTTGTTTATCTGTACAAAAAATTAAATTAAGTTCAAATTCTGCTCAAGGCTGTTGCATTCATGTTATACCCTACCCTTGGCAAATGCAGTATACTTATCTATAGGTAAAATATTAGTAGATTGGTAGATAAATTAATCAAGGAGGATAAATCTTAATTAAAAATTATGGCAAAAACAATGCAATTCCCCTCCCCACAAATCAGGCATAGAATACAGTTGTCATATCTGGTTAGGCTACCCTGCTGTTCATCTCATTGTTCTCGAGAGGCTCCAAAGGAGAAACTGTAACATAATAGGTCTCGACCTGGCAGCTCGACTCCAGCCACTTTCTCACCAGTGGGATGTAGCTTCCCTCGTTCTCTTCTACAAATATTTTTATGGATTCTGCTCCAACAAACTTAGGTCACTGGTGCCCCTCCTCAAGAATTTACTTATGCAATCAGACTGGCAACAAGGTCCCACCCATTTACAGTTAGATCAACCAAATTCAGCCAATAGTTCTACTCCAGCAGTTTTTTTTCTCGCACTACCCACCTGTGGAACTCTCTTCTATATTCTTTCTTTCCTGATGGCTACAACCTTCAGAAATTTAAATGCAATATCAATTCCCATCTCTTATCCACTTGACTCCAGTCTTTTCTACATAACCCCGTATGTCTTGTTCTTTTCCTTTCATTCTACCTTCACAACAGTCTTCACACCTGTGTTCCCATCCTTCTCTTGCCCTTTTTCTGACACCCCCTGTAACTGATTCGTCTTTTTCTTCACTTAAACCTTTACTCTCTTATGTAGCCCCCTGCACATCAGTAGCAGTACTGCCTTGCTTGGGGTGAAAGGGATAAAAAAAAATATCATCACAAATTTTCTCAGGGATAGTCAAAGCTGTTCAGAAATATTAAAGAAATATGGAGCATCATTTTTTTAAATTAAAATTTTTAAATTAAAATTTTGTCAAAAGATAAAAAAATAAGAAATAAATTTAAGAGAAAGAAGAAAAGTCCCAAGAACTGGGAATTAGTTATGAAATATGTTCAGTAGTAGAGAAAAAGGTAAAATATAAGTCAGTTAAGTGCTTGAAGAAGGCTTCTACTGGGCATAAAGTGGGGGGTCAGTTTTATATTGTTATGAAGTAATAAACTGATCCCTACTAATTACTACCTAATAATATAATACATCTCAATACCCATCTCTTTTTACATCACCCTGTATATCTTTACCTTTCTCTCTACATTTACAACTTATCACACCTGTATTCCCATCCTTCATTTAATCCCTTCTCTGACACCCACTATAACTGGTTCATCTTCCTCTTTACTCTCCTCCTATAAGAAATTTAAATGCAATGTCAATACCCATCTCTTAACCACTTGACTCCTGGTCTTTCTACATCACCCTGTATATCTTTTCCTTTCTCTCCACCTTTGCAACTGTCATCACACACCTGTATTCCTATCCTTCTTTTAATCTCTTCTCTGACACCCCCTGTAACTGGTTTGTCTTTCTCTTTACTCTCCTCCTATCTAATCTTTTACTCTTATGTAGCCCCCTTCGCATCAGTCTTTCTACATCACCCTGTAAATCTTTTCCTTTCTCTCCACCTTTGCAACTGTCATCACTCCTGTATTCCCATCCTTCTCTCGCTCTCTTCTCTAACACCCCCTGTAACTGGTTCGTCTTTCTCTTTACTCTCCTCCTATCTAATCTATTTCTCTTATGTAGCCCCTTATGCATCAATCTTTCTACATCACCCTGTATATCTTTTCCTTTCTCTCTATGTTTGCAACTCTCATCACCCACCTGTATTCCTATCCTTCTTTTAATCTCTTCTCTGACACCCCTATTTGTCTTCACACTTTTTCTGTCTTTTACTTTACAATATCTTTCATTTTGTGTTTTGTTTTCCTTTCTTTTTCATTTATCATCTTTTATCTGCATTCTTGTTTCTAAATTTTATATATTTATCCTGCCACACCCTCTGTCTATTCTATAAAATTTTTTCATGGATTCTGCTTTGAGAAACTTAAGTCACTAGTGCCCCTGCCACATGAATTTACTCGTGCAACCAGACTGGCAACTAGGTCCCACCCATTTACAGTTAGATCAACCAGTTATGGGTTAAATAATAGAACAGATTGGGTTCTGTAGCCTTAGTCAGCAACCAGTCTACCGCAGAAAGCAATGGCAACCTACTGTGGCATAATCTTCTGCCTAGTCAGTCATGTCTCTTTTGAGACAGGATCGACCAAAGTGTGTATCATGTATGACACTTGACTGATGATTTTCATTATTTTTTTTTAATTTTCATAATACTTTTTTCTCTTTTACTGATGTTTCCTGTATCTTTGATTTTAATTTTACTTTTCTCAAGATAAACAATTTTCTTGTTTTTCTATTTTATCTTCATTTTATAAATCTTTTCTGATTTCCTCTCTTTCTTTCTTCCCATTTGCTTTATTTCTTTTTCTTTTTCTGTTTTTCTTCCTTTTTTAATATTTTCTTCTTATATCTTAGCTTCTATCTTCCTCATATTTATTAAATCAATTCCCAAATCTATTTGCTTTTCCTACTTTTCTTTATTCGCTTTTTACTTGTCTTTCCTACCACCCATTCACTTTGTTTTCTTATTTTGATAATCTCTTTTGCCCTTTTTTTCTGATGATACTTCTTCTTGTTCACTTTCCTCTTTCTCTTTCATACACTCATCTCTCTATCCTTAGTTTTGCTTTATACATCCACACAGTCCTCCTTCCCAGCTTACTTTTTCTACTTTCATTTTCACTTTCTTTTCTAGTTTCACTTTCACTCATTGTTCAACTGAAAGGGCCACGTCTACAGAAGAAGCGGAAAAGCAGAAAAAAGATCTACAAAGGAAACTAAGAGTAAGTCTGTAGAATAAATTATTGAAATATGAGAAAAGTATCCAAGTCAGATGGACAGACTGTCGGACATACAGATAGACAGACAGGCAGATCGGTGAAGTACGAATAAAAGAAAATAAAGGAAAAAGCAGCAAATAGCAGAAAAGAAATCCTTTTGCCCTGTTCCGTTGCTCGAGTTGTAACTTGATGATGATTATGAACCAATTAGTGGTCTTAAAATATATGTTCATTTACTTGAAAGACAATTTTCAAGTGTCTTCTCTTTCAAACTCTCAATACTTTCTAGTGCAGTTCTGTAGCATTGCCTGTTTGATTATTGTACAATTTTATTTTCTGCAACATTTTTGGATTTTTTAAAAATATGTTCTGCTTGAATAAACTGAAAAAGAAAGAAATTAAAAACCAAAGCTATACAAAGCAAAGAAAATAAAAAGAACTGAATAGTAAATACACTAACTTCTGGATGAAAAATCTGTAGACAGGCTGAATAATGAAAATGAAAGACAGAAATGTGGATAAACTTTTATCTGGAGAAAGTTAGAAAAAAAGGATGTGATGATATTTAATTTAGAATCCACATATATACAAAAAAAGTTTGTATAATATGTATGTGTTTGTGTATATATATATATATATATATATATATATATTTCTTTTTTAAAATCATTTCACCCCAAGCAAGGCATTCCACTGCCACAATTGCGCTTGGGGCTACATAGGGGGAGATAAATAGGAAGAGTGGTTAGATATAGGAAATGTCAGAAGGGGGGTGATAGATAGTTGGGTGGATGGTAAGTGTGTTTGAAAGAATGGAAGTTAGTTTGTTAGGAGGTGTCTATTGACCTTACATTTAAACTCCTGGAGATTGTAGCCGTCGGGGAAGCAGTCTTGTGGAAGAGAATTCCAAAGTCGGGAAGTGCGAGAAAAGAAGCTGTTGGAGTAGAAGTTGTGGTTGCATTTTATCGGTTTCATTGTAAAAGGGTGGGATCTAGTTGCTAATCTAGTATCTCGTGCAAATTCGAATCTAGGGGGTACCAGTGATCTAAGTTCATAGGAGCAAAGGCCGTGAAAGTATTTATGGAAAAGACACAGGGAAGCCACGTCGCGCCGGTGAGAGAGAGTCTGCAGGCGGTCTGCTAAGTCGGTATTGATCACATTACAGACCCTCTGCTGTACCTTGTCTAGAAGGCCAAGGAGAATAGCAGGGGCACCCAACCAGATATGGCAACAGTATTCAATGCACGGGCGGATGGTAGATTTATAAATGTACAGGATAGATTCAGATGGAAAAAACCTTCAGGCCCTGCACAGAGAACCGACTTTCATAGCAGCGGATTTAGCAATGGATTCAATATAGTCATTCCACTTGAGGTCCGCTGAAAATGTGAGACCAAGGAGGCGTAGTGTTTTACTCTCTGGGAGGCAAGCCTGGTCCATGCTAATAGGAGGTAGGTACAATTGTCTATGATGATTAATTGATAGTAGCTTCATTTTAGAAGCATTAAAATTTACGAGCCATTTGTTACCCCAGTCCACTTTGGATTGGAGGTTCTTTCCAAGCTCGGCTGCAAGGTTAACTTTGTCGCCCACACCAGATTTTTGGTCGAGGCGAGAATAAACTGTGGTGTCATCAGTGTACATACCTACTTGGGATCTTATGGTATCAGGGAGATCATTAATGTAGATCAGAAAGAGCGTAGGACCTAGGATAGAGCCTTGAGGGTCACCCGCGTTCGTATGGTAGCTCTGGGAGGCATGTCCGTTTAATACCACATTCAATGTTCAGTTAGATAGGAATGACTGGATTAGTTCAAACAATTGTCCAGCTATACCATAGCTCCGCAGTTTGCATAGAAGGCCAGCATGCCAAACTCTGTCAAACACTTTAGAGATATCCAAGGCAACGGTTCGGGTTTCACCATTCCTATCGAGTGCCTGATATATATATGTGTGTGTGTGTGTGTATATATATATCTCAGCATGCAGTGTGGGTATAGAAGAATCCAAAGGAGTATCTTGTACATTCAGTGGTAGGATAACTTTCTAAGAGAGCTCTAAATATATATGTATATAAATACATATAGAGCAAATATAAGTAAAATTAAGGCAGATACGTTATTTCATGGTAAATTGGAAGTGTAGGCCTATTTCAGGTGAACCATCATCAGCTTCCGTCTTTATCTTACAAAGGATTTTACATGAATCATGTAAAATTCTTTGTAAGATAAAGACGGAAGCTGATGATGGTTCACCTGAAATAGGCCTACACTTCCAATTTACCATGAAATAACGTATCTGCCTTAATTTTTCTGATATATATATATATATATATATATATGATAAAATGTAGTTTTAAAATAGTATATATATTTATGGGTTAAATGCTTGATATTAGGGATAGAGTGTATGTAAATATAAAAATGGACATTGAAGTCAACACCCAGAGGTAACAGTCTGCTTTATGCTAAACACAATCAAACCACTGATGATTGCATTTAGCATAAAGCAAATTATTGGATCTAGGTTTTGACTTCAATGTCAACTTTTTTGTTGCTACTTCAAACATAAATATAAAATGACTATCATTTGCAAATATTTTCCCATGTATAAATGAATTTGGAATTATAAAATTAACAGAAATGTTGTCACTTTAAAAATGCTGCTATCAAGGCAGAACTTCATTTTTAAAACGTTTTCTGTAGAAAAAGATTGAAGTAAATAAATGTATTTTTGTTACCAGAAGCTTAATTGTTCAATAAAATTATGCTGTCAAAATTTTGAACTAGGGTTTTAGAAAGTTTACTTATTTAGTCTTGGATATATTTGGAAAATTAAAAAAAGAGAGAAACTGGGGAAAAAAAAAGAAAGAAAATCAGAAAGAAAATCTTTTAAAAAATAAGAAAGAAAAAATACTTTTAAAAAGAGAACAATCAATAAATAATTTTTTTAACACCGTAAATAAAAAGCCAAAATGTGTCAAAATACAGTCAGTAGATTTGATGAATAAAAATGACGGACAGGAAAAAAATAGGATGGTGCAAAAAGAAAGAAGATTTGAAAAGAATACAACATGATAAAACCAATTATCTGGTAATTAATTTATTTTACAGCCATCAAGAAAGAGTCAAATAGAAGGACCAGAAAAAATTGCAGTAAGAAGTCTGATTAAATAATTTTGGAAAATTGATGTATTTGTAAGAATAGTGACACGTTTACAGGTTTATCATGAAAAACAGATGCTCAAACAAAGATTAAATTCAAGATTTAAAAAGATATTAGAAAATATTTTTCAGTTCCCACACTTGTTCAATAATTATATGTTTGCGCTTGAAAACACCTGAGATATTCGTTAATATTTTATCCATATCAGAGTCCTGTGTTTGAGTTAAGAAAATATTCAAAATTTCAGATGCAGAGATAACAGATTTATTTGCTCCATTAGATTAAGTCATAAGAAAATAACCAAAGTGAATACATTAATGCAAATATTTCACCTCAGTACATATAAAAATGGACGTGCATTGTGGTTCAGTGGATATCAACTCGGAACGACATATCAGGGAGCCGAGTTTGAATTCCAATTGAATTCCTTGCATTCACTTATGCATAAATACCCTTGGGAAAGTTATTAATTCCACTCTTCCCTCCAGTTATGGGTTAAATAACAGGGCAGATTAGGTTCTATAGCCTTGGTTGGCAACCAGTCTACCTCAGAAAGCAATGGCAATCTACTGCGGGATAATCTTCTGCCAAGTTAGTCATGTCTCTTTCGAGACATGATCGCCCAAATGTCTATCAGGTATGGCATTTAACTGACTGATGAAGTTAAGAATTCTTATTTATGCGCCATGTTCTCTCAAGACATAGGCAATCATGGCTACCCACAATTTTCTGTCCCTTAAAGCTCTAAATAAATTGTCTTTTCTTTATTTCTAAACCCTTTTCCATCATCATTTTCTCAAACTTTCCAAGTATGTTATGCATTGTTTTGTTTTTTTTGCCCTCAGTCATTCCTGTAACAGATTTTCTGAGCCCCTTTTCCTCATTACGCACCCCGGGAATTTCAACTGTCTCTTTTTGATGTTAAGTAAAAGTTTTCTTTTTGTTTTTCCAATTTCTCTGAAACCTCACTGTTGATTACATGTTCAGTCCATGATATACAGCAACAACATGAAGAAATGTTGTATCATGGAATGAAGATATACACAGTGAAATGTAGATAAACTACTTTATTAACAGAGTGGTATAACCAAGAGGTATATACAATATTATCAGTCTCTCGCAGTAGTAGGTGTTACTTCATGAAAAACGTGATAATGACAACTTCCCATGCTAAACGCACATTGTATATACATCCAAGCGACCGGATGTCACATGGTACACGCCACGACACCACAAATGAGATAAAAGAAAAATTTAGTTATTAAAACTAAATTTTTCTTTTATTCCATTTTTTTTATTTGTCTCATGCAAATTAGGATCCCTAACTTACTTTCTTGCTGTGATTTATCGTATTGATTCATAGATTTCATCACCAAAAATTCAAATTTTCAATGCACACCACCCTATGAAAGTTTTATCTACTTCAGTTCCTTCTTTAGCATTTAAAAAAAAAAGTTGCCACCTCTTTTTAAGCTGACTTTCATTCCTTCAACAAAAGTAAACCTAACAGTACATTTATCCTTATTTTTTGTATGCTGAATATGCCTGGTCAGAATTTCACCTCCACCCATCAAACGAGATCTGCTTCACACTGTCCACTTTTCCTTTCAAGATGGCTACCTCAGATGTCTTCTGAAATGTTTTCATTCTCTTTATCACCACTAGATAATACTGCTTTCTCTTATCTCTGTAAATACCACTTTCTCAGTTCAAGGAGAATGCCATAACTCTATCTAAACTCAGTTTGAGCTTTGAATGAGCAATGAGCGTTTCTTATTCACAAAAAATAATGAAATATTACCTTGCTTTTTTATCCTTTTTCCTTTTCTCTTCAAATTCTTTTTTTTTCTTTTAATATTTAATCTTTTTTGTTTTTGCTATTTTTTTTTAGCATTATTGTCATTCTTTTTCTTCCTCAAATGTTCATCTTCCTTGTTTTTCTTTATATTTTGTTATCTTGTTTGTTATAGATTTTTTCTTTCTTCTGTCCAATAAATTTTCCTTTCTCCATTTTGTTTTCATTTTCACACAAAAAAACTTTGCCAATTTCTCTTTTGTTTTTCTTTTCCAATTTGTTTGCAAAGTTTTTCACCTTTTTTTTTACAATAATTTCTCTTTCACTCATTTTCCTCCATCTATGTCTTCTTCTCTATGACATTTTCTCATGTTTCTTTTCTTAAATCTTTTCTTTTGTCTCGTCTTCCTTATTCTTCCGCACTTTATAAAAAGACTGTTGAAAAATTTCTTTATTTTTGAGCATATAAATTTTTACGTTCTTTATTTTTCATTCTTCTTCTAATTTTCTTTTTCTAGATTTTTTTTCCATTTTATCTTTGCATTTCTTGCTCTTTTTTATAGTTTTTCCATTTGCCATTGTCATTCTTTCAGCCTTTCTCTTCCTCATTAACCTTATCCTTCTCTTTCTATTTTCTCATTCTTTTTCTTTCTTATTTACTTTTTATTCTTTCGCTTCCTCATTAACTTTGTCCTTCTCTTTCTATTTTCTCATTCTTTTTCTTTCTTATTTACTTTTTATTCTTTCGCTTCCTCATTAACTTTGTCCTTCTCTTTCTATTTTCTCATTCTTTTTCTTTATTTACTTTTTATTCTTTCTCTTCCTAGTTAACCTTGTCTTTTTCTATTTTCTCATTCTTTTTCTTTATTTACTTTTTATTCTTTCTCTTCCTAGTTAACCTTGTCTTTTTCTATTTTCTCATTCTTTTTCTTTCTTATTTACTTTTTATTCTTTCTCTTCCTAGTTAACCTTGTCCTTCTCTTTCTATTTTCTCATTCTTTCTTTTCTTATTTACCTTTTATTTTTTTTAACTTTTTCTGATTCACATTTAATAGATTATTTATGACCTTTTTAAATATTTTTATTACTTCTTCTTTATTCTTTCTTTCCTTTCTTATTTCTTAGTTTTTATCTTTCTTTTCCACAGATTCTATAATTTTTAACCACTTTTCTTGAAAATTTTGTCTCCTCCTGATTTATTTTTTATCAACCATCTTGTTTTTTTTTTGTATTTCTACATCTCATTGTCTTTATTTTTCTAACTTCTACCTTCTTCCTTTCTTTCTCTATTTTCTTTCTTTTTTTTTAATTTCTCACAACCTTATCTCCTCTTATTTTTTGCCTCCCTTGTCATGGCTTTTGTTTTCCTTTTGCACCTGGCTATTTCCTCCCAAATCATAGCAGAAGGACACCTAGTCAGTGATCTGATGGATATCCATCCCCCTGACAAAATCATTTATTCACTTAGCCTCTCATTCATATTGTTTGTCATTCCACAAAAACACCTCCCTTCATTCATAACTTTTCTGATCCTTTCTCTTCAACAACCACAGAGAAAAATTCACCTTTTTTGCATGTATAACCCCATTTCTTCACCTGTCTTTTCCAAGAAGACTTACACTCCTGTTTCCAATAAAAAAAAAAAGCTCAAACTAAAAATAAGACATAGAAGACAGTCTGATAGACAGATGAAATACTGTTGATGGACAGACTGAAAATATTGAGTTAAAAGAAGAAAAAAATCAAGAAAGAAAAATAGTTTGAAAAAAAAAGAAAGAAAATAAATAAAAAGAAAGAATAAGCCATTGATGCAAAAGACAAAACTGAAAAAAGAGGAAGAGTATTATGTAAATGGCTTAAGGATAAAACCAAATAAACAAATGATGAAACTACAGGAAAAATAAGAAAGCAAATGAAAAAAGGAAAAAAAGAAATGTAAACAGAAAGTAAAGGCAGAAAACTGAGAAATAAAAGTGAAGGAGAAATTTAAATAAAGTGACAAAAGAAAGAAAAAAGGAAAAATGAAAGAAGGAAAAAACAAGCACAATTTTAAGTAATGCAGAAAGAAAATTTTATTAGAAAGAAAGAAATTTTCATAGGAAAATAAAAAAGAAAGAAACAGTCTTTTGTAAGAAAGAAAGTTTCATAAAAGAAAGAAAGAAAGAAACATCCAAACAAAATGTCACAAGAAAGAAAGACACAAAATTTTGTAAGAAAGAAAGACACAAAATTTTGTAAAAAAGAAAGACATTTTTTTTTAAATTAAAAGAAACAAACAAATACAAAATTTTGTAAAAAAGAAAGAAAAAATTTTTAAGAAAAAAGAAAGAAACAAAATTTTGTAAGTGAGAAAAAAGAAAGAAACAAACAAATGCAAAATTTTGTAAGAAAGAAGTTTTTTAAAAAGAAAGAAACAAATACAAAATTTTGTAAGAAAGAAAGAAAGAAATGAGTAGATGGATTAGAAGGGAATAAAGAAATTTACATAAAATGAATAAAAATTAAAAGATAGAAAAAAGATAAAAGAAAAACAAACATAAAAACTTTCAAATAAATACTTTAAAAGTGTCATTATTTTCTTTCTTTAACAAAAAATAAGGTGAAATACATTCCATCTTTATATTTTTTTTATTTACTGACTTAAGAGTTAATCTACAACATATGTCACATGACAACATTCATTTATATATGCAGATATAGTAAGAATTATTGTAGTTCATACAATAGTCTACAAACATAGAAATGTCTTCTGGCCTTGGCATTAGACAAAGATAATTTTATCCATTACAGACTGACTTTCATCATTAAATTTCTGCTGCATTTTAGTTCTGCTTTATGGAGATTTTCTTGATCTTCAGTACCCATTAGAGTAAAACATTTCTCATACAGACATGCATATTCAGAGAAAGTTTTTAAAAAGTATATACACTTTGTCTTCTGGACATATAAATTTTTAATTCTGCAGAGCCATTTAGTAATCCTTGATTCAATTTGTACAAGAACAAATGAAATTAAAAGTGAGAAGGAAGGATGTATTGTGCCAAATATACAAATAGGACTAACTTGCCTACCATAAAAATCAACATTTGAATTCAAGGTTTTACCTGAGTTTGAAAATGAAAATTTAATACTAGTAAGAAAAACACAACATTTATCAGTAACTAATCAGGCCATAGATTAGAAAGATTCAATCAATATTTAAAATTACAGGAGCTTGCCTACTGTGAAAATCGGCATATGAAAAGTCAAGGCTTTTACTTGTGCTTGAACAGTAATTTTTTTTAAATACTAATCATGAAAATATAGTAGCAACTAATCAGGTCAGGGATTAAAAAGATTCCACCATTCTTTCAATTTAATAGAGTTTCTCTTTTTATTCCTGCCAGTTATTGATAAAATAGAATTGGATTTTTAGCATTGAGTCACAGTCAGTTCATGAGAAAGACTACTCCCAATTCAAAACCATAAAAAATTGAGAGGTTTTAGAAGTTAAAATATGAGCAGAGAAGTTACAGTTACATCTAGCAATTTTAATAGTGAAATTGTATGACCTTTCTGCCAATGAAGAGATATAGCATAAAAAATTAAAAAATATCTAAACATATATATATGATCAACATATATATGACTGACACTAAACTTACATTATAAACTGATTCAATAATAATATCTAAACTTATTTTTAAATGGAACTTTGTCTGTGTATGTGTGTCCGCTACCAATAGAATCTGAAACGGCTGAATCAATTTTCTTGAAAATTTACACAGTTGTACTATAAGCAGCTGTGAGTGTTCATAGCTAGGTTTTGTGTTGAGGTACCCCCCGATAAATATCGAAAATCAATAATCGAAAAAATCGGGTTATAGAAGAAGTAGTCTGATTTTAATCAAATTTGATACACTTATAAACAAAGACATAAGAAACAATATTCAGAAGTTTCGAGGTTGCAGTTTTTACAATAGTGCAGAAAATTGATAATATATATATATATATATATAAAAGACAAGATGTTTGTGTGTGTATCTGCTTATCTACCTGTATGCCTGTAATTTTCAGCCCTTTTATTTTAGTTTTTGCTTCAGGTTTAACTCTAAGTAGGTATAATTGTAGTTCTTAGTCTCAGCCATGATACCATTTACTCAGAGGACTTGTTCAGCCTTCAAAATTCAGTTTACAACAAAAAAAACTTATTTGATATCGATAACAGGAAATCAAAATTTGACTTACATCCTTTGATTTTTCTTTCAGTCTATGGTTTTGCTTTAACTGGAAACAACTATTGCTTTTTTAGTCTTTCGTGCCAACATCTAAAGAGTCTGAGCTCCAGAACTATGAATTAGTTTTAAAGCTTTCATTACATCCAAGCAATGCCGGGCTAGACTGCTAGTATTATCATAATACAATAATATATCATTATCATAATTCTGTAATAATATATAATTGTTACAATTATATTATAGTAATTCAATCATAAAATATTATTATCATCAGTTATGATATACAGTATAACCCTAATATAAGAGAGATTTTCTCTGGTCCCAAATTAGAGCCTGTGGTAATGTATATAAAATAGACAAAACCCGGATATAAGAGGACTTTTATCCGGTCCCAACAACTCTCTTATATCAGGGTTATGTTAATTTAATATAATAATAATAATTCAATGTTGGACACATGGCCAAGTGTTTAGCACATTTGCTTTCTGACCATGAAACCTGGGTACATATCTCGTCATGGTCGATTTATCAGGAAGGTGACTTCTTGATGTCATTGGTCTGGAGAAGGCGATCTCAGTGTGCAGCTCCTTTGGAAAGTGCCTGAAAAACCACGTTAACCCATACCTTGAGATGAAATTTGATATACAGCTTCCTTTGAGGATCTCTTGATGGTGGTGGTGCAAGCTCAAAGTCCCAAGTCATCATGACTTTGTTCAGATTGTTGTTCATACTAGATAATGTGCTCTCTCCCAGAAACTGTAACTAAGTTCCATTCAGCAAAGTTGCAGTATTAACCACAGATAGGGTATTGAAAAAATGCAAGTGTACCGAAGCAGACGTCTACAATGGAGATTCGTTAGTTGCTCTTGTCGACAGGCATCCTTGAATAGAAGTGACCAACCATACAAATACATGCATAATAATTCAATATGCTATTACCATAATAATCAATAATAATATGATATAATAATTCAATAATTTGAGATAACAATTCATTAAAAATACTGTTTTGAAGTTTGTCATGTAGTTTTTCAAGTCAGATTCCAGTCAGAAATAAAGAATAATGAATAAAGATTATCATAATTTACTAAGGTATAAAAAAATATTTTGTTAAATGTAAAAATAAGGAAAATTGTTTCCGTATTTTCTTAAAATATGTGAAAAATTAGAAAAAATATAGGAAACATGTATAAGAAATTAGAAAAGATGTGTGAGGAAGTAGAAAGAAATAAGAAAAATGTGTGAGAAATTAAACAAATTTTTGAGAAATTAGAGAGAAATTCGGAAAAATATGCGAGAAATTAGAGAGAAATTCGGAAAAATCTGCGAAAAATTAGAGAGAAATTTAGAAAAATGTGCAAAAAATTAGAGAGAAATTTAGAAAAATGTGCAAAAAATTAGAGAGAAATTTAGAAAAATGTGCAAAAAATTAGAGAGAAATTTAGAAAAATGTGCAAAAAATTAGAGAGAAATTTAGAAAAATGTGCCAAAAATTAGAGAGAAATTTAGAAAAATGTGCCAAAAATTAGAGAGAAATTTAGAAAAATGTGCCAAAAATTAGAGAGAAATTTAGAAAAATGTGCCAAAAATTAGAGAGAAATTTAGAAAAATGTGCCAAAAATTAGAGAGAAATTTTGAAAAATGTGCCAAAAATTACAAATAATTTAGAAAAATGTGCCAAAAATTACAATTTAGAAAAATGTGCCAAAAATTACAATTTAGAAAAATGTGCCAAAAATTACAATTTAGAAAAATGTGCCAAAAATTACAATTTAGAAAAATGTGCCAAAAATTACAAATAATTTAGAAAAATGTGCCAAAAATTACAATTAGAAAAATGTGCCAAAAATTACAAATAATTTAGAAAAATGTGCAAAAAATTACAAATAAATTAGAAAAATGTGCAAAAAATTACAAATAAATTAGAAAAATGTGCGAAAAATTACAAATAAATTAGAAAAATGTGTGAAAAATTACAAATAAATTAGAAAAATGTGTGAAAAATTAGAAAAAGATTTGACAAAACAAAAAAGATTTCCACAATGTACTAAGGCATAAATATATTTTGTTAAATATAAAAAATCTGTTTTTATTTTCAAAGTTTGTAATGTTTCTTAAAATTAATTTTCACAAAAACAATTATGAATAAACAAAGGAAAAAACATAAACTGATTTTTCATGCTTATTTTGTTATACAAATCTTTAATGTATTTTTCAAATATAAATTTGTAATTTAGGGTTCTATTTTATAATCTGGTCAAAATTTCTAAAAACAAAAATATATTGTAAATATTTTTTAATGTCTTTCAAATAAGAAATTAATAAAAAATGGAAAGCTCATTAACTTTTTTATTTTCAAGTCACATAAAAAAGTTTAATTTTGAGCAACACTAGAATCTTTTTGTTGTAACTTTAATAAGATTAATTTTACCAGATTGTCTGATGTAAATAGCTTCAAATATTGAATGTCAAAAATCTTCAGCTTCAAATTCCCCCAATCTAATATCCACTTGTAATAGATGTGCTTGTTTTTTGTGTATTTTTCACAATTTCTTTCTTAAAGCTTCATTTGTCTACAGTTGTAATCCCCAGCTGGGCTCTCCAAGTCCAGGGAAACTACAAATTGCAGTGTTGAAGGAAATAGACAAAGAATAGGTGGCTAGAAAAATTGGTAAGAAGTGAATTGAAAAATTCATTGACATGTGGTAATAATAACTTTTTCATATTTCTACAGTTATTTATTTTTTCTCATTTTTATTTATTTGTTCCGTTATGCTTTTTTCTTTTTCATGTTTCATTTCTTTCTTTGTTATTACTTTCTCTTTTGTTATCTCTTTCTCTCTATAGGCAGTTTCTTTTTCATTTTTTTTTCTAATTATTAAAATTTTTCTCTTTCTCTCTTTACTTATATTTTTATACTTTCTGATCATTTGATTAAACAGACTTATATACGCATGTATATTTACACACATTTCATACAAGGTCGTGAGCATGGAGCACCCAATGAAGACTGAGCTCATTATACAGTGTTAAATGTTAACCAAACTTGCTTTTTAGCATCTAATGCTAAGGAAGCTAATTATTTTCTGCATTATCTATTTTCCTTTTCTGCAGTTTTTACTCCTCCTCACTTTTCTTTTCTTCTTTTTTACTTTTCAGCCTTTTTTTTTTGTTTTATTTTTGTTTTCCTATCCTTATTTTGTCCTTTATTTTCATTTTTCCTTTCTGTAGATTTTCTTTTTTTTTTTGGTTGTACACTTTTTTCTTTTCATATTCCTCACCTTTTCTTTCTTTCTTTCCATGTGTATACTTGCAAGTTTTATTCCTTTCAATACTTGAAAACATTTCTTTCTTTTTTTCTTTAAGTATGAATACTACATTTCTTTCTCTTTTTTTCTTCATACTTGACATGTCTTCCTTCTTTCTTTTCATACTTACTATCTTCTTTTCTTTTTTCTTTTTTCATGTATACTTGTAAGTTCTTTTTTTATTTCCATACTTTAAAATATTTTTTCTTTGTATTTTTCTTTAGGATGTGCGTTGTGGTGCATTGGATATCGGCTTGGAATGAGAAATCAGGGAGCTGAGTTCGAATTCCAGCTGAATTCATTGCATTCACTTACGTGCAAATACCCTTGGGAAAGGTATTAATCCTACTATTCCTTCCAGTTATGGGTTAAATAGCAGGACAGATTGGGTTCTATAGCTTTGGTCGGCAACCAGTCTACCGCAGAAAGTAATGGCAACCTACTGCGGGATAATCTTCTGCCCAGTCAGTCATGTCTCTTTCGAGACATGATCACCCAAGCATATATCACGTATGGCAATTAACTGATCTTTCTTTAAGTATGCACACCACATTCCTTTCATTCTTTTTTTCATACTTCTTTTTCTTTTTTCATATTTACAATTTTTTCTTCTTTTTCATATCTTTCTCATTTTTTCTCTTGTGTTTTCTTTCATTTTCTCTAAGTTTCCATCATTTTTTTTTTTTTATCCTCTCTCACTCTTCAATTCTTTTTTTTGTTGAATTTATTTTTCTCTCATCTTTTTTCTTTTATAGTTTCTTTCATCCCATTTCATTTTCTCCAATAAAGACATAAAGCAGTGGCCATCAACAGGAACCAAGAAACAAAAGACAGACAATAAATTCTTGTCACGGACATATTAAGATACAATTGTGCCCAAATAAATGAAAAGAACCATTCCAATACAGAACCAATCTTAAATTAGATATGCTGTAATATTTGGTCAAAATGAGAAAAGATATTAGAAAAACAGACCTAGAGAAGGGGAAATTAGTATGAGGGGATAGTATTTAAGGTCAGGGCTGAACAAAGATGGAAAAAAAATAAAAGAGGTCTGTAATTTCAAATTGTGGCTCCTTGGAGTATGTGTATTAGAAAATTAAACAAGATTCTTCTTGCACTCTTCTGCTTAAATTTTCTACCTACAATTCATCAGCCAGTTTGGAAGTTGTTTTCAAACCCAGAGGAGGAATAATCTAGTCCAGTGTTCAGGGTAGAACAAATACCAATTGTTTTATCTTTCTTTTTATTTTTTTTGTGTTCATTAAAAAAAAAATGTCATGCGGTCTTAATATAGAAGCCAAGAAAAAAGAGGCATATGAATTGAGAAAAACGTAAATAAAAGTAAGTGAATAGAAAATAGAAAGAAATTTGAGTCATATAAATAAAAAAAGGGGTGAAACAAATATTTAAGCTCTATACCTTAGCAATGACATTTTTTATTAAATATTTTTTTTCTGTCAAGACAGGTTTAGGATTAGGTTTATTGCTCTCTTCTACTGACAAGTAAAATTGAAACCTCTCAGATTTACTGCTTAGGCAGACAATTAATAATTAAATCTCTTGTGTCTGTGAAACATATCAAAGAATAGAATAAAAATACAGTTTTCAGAAAATAAAATATTAACTGGCCTTTATTTTGTGTGTCTGCATAACCCATGCCAATTTATTCTTAATTACAATAAAATATTCTATACACTCAGGGGATTGTATGTATGTATGTATGCCGCATTCACCCTAGTCGGGTTGAGCGGGCTTCCTCCCTGACGGAGCAAGTCTCATTGGGATTTGTTTAAGGGCAGGGTCCCAAGTCCTACCCCTACTCAGGGGATTATAGAATACTAAAAAGTCTTTGCCTAATAAATTAAAAAAATGGAATCCATATCTCACAAGAGAATGTGTATATAGAAAAGAGGTTATCTGTGAGGAAAGAAGGGTCATTGTTTTAAATTCAAATTCCAGCAACGGCCTTTGCATTTGCTTTTACACAAATACACTTGGAAATGTAAGAATTCATTTATTCCTCCATCTTGAAGTTAATAGTTAGACAAACAGATTTCTCTAGAGTTGATTGGCAACCACTCTAAGAAAACGACAACTCTAAGTTCAAATCTGATTTGTTGTAGGTCTAATAACTTACTTCAAAGGACACAGCATCAAAGCCTTACATAGAGAGGTTGTTATTCTAAATACCCTGTGAAAGTGTACAGGACCTATATATATATATATATATATATAAAATTCATAAGCAATTAAAAAGAAGATCATCCATATCAATAACAATGAACTTTTACAATTTATATATTTGGGAAATCTAATTTACACAATTTACAAGTGGACTATTATCCACATCTTTGTTGTTTTTATCCACTTGTAAAAAAACTCATCATCCCAGAAATTCAGACAGAAATTGCAAAGATAAAAACCATCACAAATAACTATACTTATGCTAAGATTAATGTACAACAACTGTTATTATTATTATTATGTACTAAATCCTTTCTGAATGTAGGCGATCATAGCTCTCTACAACTCCTTGTTCTTTGACCATTTACCATCTCAGTTTGTACATGTTCTGCTATCCATCCACAAAAATTCATTAAGTAAGTTATTCATTGCTATCTTTGATTTTTTTGCCTTCAGTCAAATGTGTTGAATTTTCCAAGCCTTCTTTCCTCATTATGCCTTCATGAAATTTTATCTATTTCATTGTAGAACCATATCTCAATCACTACAATTCTCTTCTTAATTTTTGAAGAGATTGTCTAATATTCACTCTTTTATTGGAGATAAGATATTATGACAAACATGGTTTTATGTGTCCACAATAAAATATAGTGCCAAAAGAGCAGTTTTTCCCATTACATCATTTTTTATTTTAGTTAGCTTCATTCTTCAGCTATGTCTATTTTTTAAAACGATTAGAATTGAAAAAAAACTAAACATGTATCAAAGTGAATTTATAAATTTTCTTTGTTTTTGTGAAATCATAAACACTATTTGTTTATTTACAATATCTATTTTTTTATACTATTTCTTGGATTGATTGAAACTTTATAAATTGGTAAATATTAAGGATTTCTTTATAGTTGGTTCATGCATTTTAATCATTTCGTAAATGTTTATAAATTTATGAATAACCAATTCTTTTCATATTTATTTCTTTAGAAATAAGTAAATGATGAATTGCATTAGTTCTAATTGTATTAGTTATTAGAATGTTTTATATAAAAATTATTCTTGTAAGTAAATAATCCACTGGTCCTGGTCATGATGGTAAACAGTAGCAAGGCCTCTGTTTGGGAGGTTGTGAGGAGCATGGAACAAACTCTTAATTGCTGTTCTTCTCAGGTCCACCCTGAGCAGGGGTGGTAGCACCTGTTAGGGTTCCAGCTATGGGCAAATAGTTAACCACCCCCCAAAAAAACCTGGGGTCAAAACACTATGAAAGTATAAAAATACATTTTTATAGAACTATATACATAGAAATAGACTTTTATAGAAAAATATACATATTTGAAGGAAAAACTATTCCCATAACACATTTTTGAAGGAAAAGTATTATTCTCAGCAAAACATTTTTGAATACAAAACTAGAAGACATTTTCATTTTTCTAAAATACAAAAATTAAAAACAAAGTTTTCATTAAAATCTGGCTAAATCAACTTTCTCACTATAGTCTGACTGACTATAGTGAGAAAGTTGATTAAGTGCCATACGTGATACATGCTTAGGTGATCATGTCCCTTTGGAGACATGAGTGACTGGGCAGAAGATTATCCCACAGTAGGTTCCCATTACATTCTGTGGTAGATTGGTTGCCAGCCAATGCTGTAGAACCCAATATGTCCTGTTATGTAAACCATAACTGGAGGGAAGAGATGGATTAAAACCTTTCCCTAGGGTATTTGAGTGTAAGTGAATGCAAGTATAACCAAACATTAAAAAATACCTTAAAACCCCACCTTTTTGGCATTAAATAAACCAAAGAGGTTGATATGCCATTAAACAAAACTCAAATAATCCAATAAAAAGTGTTTAATATTTTTCTATAAATTCTTAAGAACAAAAAAAAATATAAATTCACTTTCATCATATGTTTAGGTTTTATTCCAATTCTAATTATCACTATTTAAAGTAATAGACATTGCCAAAAAGTGAATGTTGTTAAAAAAAAAAAAAAAGAAAAAGCGGTCTTGTATGAAAAACCATCCTTTTGGCCCGACTTCTTGTCGGCACATAAGTTCATGTTCGCTTCTATTACATAATAGTTCAGCACTTTTTCTTTGTAGAGATATTTTCTTTTTTTAAATAATTTACTTAGTTTCTGGAAGGTATATTTGAGATTTTTATGTCCCATTTCATGTTCTTTATTACTATAAGCTCCAGGAATTGCCGGAGAAAACAATATATAAATTTTTATATACCAGAACAATTTTAAGAAAATAAATAACGAAGTGGAAAAATGGTTGTGTGTAACTGTTTTCTGTGAGTGAATATTGTATTAAGAATTCTTGAAAGATAATGATTTTTAGATGCAATTCCTACTATTTAATCCATAGCTGGAGGAAAAAGAGGTAGATTCATACGTTTCCAAAGGGTATCTGTGCATAAGTAGATAATGAACTAGACTGGAATTCAAACTCAACTCTTTGTTTCCTTAATCTAAACCATTATTCATTGCACCAGTTGCACATCTAAGCTTACAGCACATGGTATTTTCAGACAGTCACTCATTTAGGTACTGACCAGTTTCGACATTGCTTAATTTCACTGACTAGATGAGCTGCTTGATTTTTAGTCTCAGTACATAATTACCTTGTGCTGTTCCTTTGACTGAAGCCAATGCATCCAGTCTTGTGACAGTTTATAGTTCTTCTAACTTCCCATTGCTACTTTATCTGGCTTCTATACAATCACCAAAGTTAAGCAACATCAAGCATGGTCAGTACCTAGATGGGTTACCACTTGAGAATACCAGGAACTGTAAACTTTGATGTGCAGGTGATATAATAAATAATAGCTTGGAATCCGATTGCTGAGTTCCAATTCCAGTTGGGTTTGTTATATTCACATGTACAAATACCCTTAGGAAAGGTATAAATCCACCTCTTCTACACTAGCTATGGGTTAATTAGTAAGACTTTTATCACTAACAAAATTATCTGGAAAAAAAAGTGTACAAAATATTTAGATTTTTCTTTTAAATAACCCATAGAGGTGTTCATATACTGGTAAGCAATCAACCAACCACTTTATCTAATATTCATTTAATTTGTTTCTGCACCTGCCATTAGCACAGAATCACTGCTTTGTTTTCAAGTAAGACTGATAGCTAACAGATCTATCTCCTCTCTTATGATGGAAGTTGGAAAATATTTAGAAAAAAAATCGTGGATATACAGAACTCACAAGAGATTGTTATTTCTGGGTCTGTATTTTGGTGAGCCACAGTGATTGAGTAATAAAATGCATTTCATGTTTCTTAGAAATACACAGATAATTCTCATTCAAAACCGTTAAAATTAGACACATTTTGAAAATCACATCTTTTACAAATTTCAGAAAATGGATTGCTACAGAAAATAAGGAGGCACTAATTTTTTTCAAATTCTGAGAATTTTTTGATGAAGAATGCAAGACTGGTAAGTAAGTGAAGAGTCAGAAAGAAAAAAAGTAAAAAAAATGAAGACATAACTAAAACAACCAAAATCTAAATCTAAACTTATTTATAAATAGAACTTTGTGTGTGTGTCCGTTACCTATAGACTCCGAAACGGCTGAACCAATTTTCATGAAAATTTACACAGTTGTATTATAAGCATCTGTGAGTGTTCTTAGCTAGGTTTTGTGTTGAAGTACCCCTGATAAATATTGATAATCGAAAAAATTGGGTTATAGAAGGAGTGGTCCGATTTTAATCAAATTTGATACACTCATAGACAAAGACATAAGAAATGATATTCAGAAGTTTCAAGGTTGCAGTTCTTACAATAGTGCAGAAAATCGATAATATGTATATATAAAAGGCAAGATGTTTGTGTGTGTGTGTCTGTTTATCTGTTTGTATGTCCTTTATACAAATTCACAATTTTTATCCGATTCTCACCAAACTTCAAAATTTGACTTACATCCATTCATTTTTCTTTCAGTCTATGGTTTCACTTTAACTGGAAACAACTATTGCTATTTAGTCTTTCATGCCAACGTCCAAAGAGTATGAGCTCCAGGACCATGGATTAGTTTAAAGCTTTCATTTCACCCGAGCAACGCCAGGCTATACTGTTAGTTATCAATATTTGTCTATACTTATGAGATGAGGTAGTATTTACTATAATGCAAATACTGAAATAAATTTAATTCAAGCTTTCATATTAAAATATGTAATATATTGATAATTTTGCATTATTTACACTGTTCATACGATTGTCCTCATCTTTATTGCCATATTTACAATGTTTCGACCATTGTATGCTCCGGCCTCATTCAGGTGCTAGGAATTTCGAACCGAACCCTTTATTTTGATCACAGGGTTATGTCATTCTTATTCCACATGTGATGGAAGATAATTACATGGCATCCAGAAGTGACATCACACATGAGAATGATATTCCTCAGTGATCAAACTAAAGGCGTCAGTTCAAATTTCCTAGCATCTGAACAATATTGGAATATAAAATGGCCAAAATGATGCAAAATTATCAATATATTATATTTCAATATCAAGGTTTGAATTAAAAAATCTTCATGTTAAAACGTGATCAGCAACACAATATTATTAACAACTATGAAATACAATATTAACGCCACTCTTTTAATAATGTTTGCATTCAGTCTTGAATTATTAGCAAAATTCTTTTTGTAACTTTAATGCATTCCTATCATAAATTCATTAGTGATGCACTTACATCATACATAAAATAAGCTTATTGTATGAGTAATGCTCGTATCAATTCCTGATCATTGACAATCCCCTTTTTCATGATTTTCAATGCATTTTACAGGAAGTGTATATATACTGAACAGATAAGTTGATTGCTGTCCACAGGAAGTTTGCAGCCTTTTGCTTCTATTTTTTTTTAAAACCATCAAAGTCAAAGAATCACCAAAATATCTATGAGCAGCAGAGGTTCATCTGATCATGTAGATGACTATGTATCTCCACAGCTTCCTTTTTTATGAACTGCCCTACATTCTTGGGAAAGACAGATGGTAGATTTATATATGTGCAGGATAGATTCAGATGGCAAAAACTTCCAGGCCCTGCACAGAGAACCGACTTTCATATCGAATACATTGCTAAATCTGCTGCTATGAAAGTCGGTTCTCTGTGTAGGGCCCAGAAGTTTTTTCCGTCTGAATCTATCTTGCACATATATAAATCTACCATCTGCCCATGCATTGAATACTGCTGCCACATCTGGTCAGGTGCCCCTGCTATTCTCCTCGGGCTTCTTGACAAAATACAATGGAGAGTCTGTAATGTGATGAATACCAACTTAGCAGACCGGCTGCAGTCTCTCTCTCACCGGCATGATGTGGCTTCCCTGTGTCTCTTCTATAAATACTTTCATGGCTTCTGCTCCGATGAACTTAGATCACTGTTGCCCCCTAGGTACGAATTTGCACGAGATACTAGATTAACAACTAGATCCCACCCTTTTACAGTGAAACTGATAAAATGCAACCACAATTTCTATTCCAACAATTTCCTTTTCTTGCACTTCCCGCTTGTGGAATTCCCTTTCACATCATTGCTTCCCCGACGGCTACAATCTCCAAGAGTTTAAATGTAAAGTCAATAGACACCTCCTAACATACTAACTCGCATCCATTCTCTCAAACACTCTTCCCATCTACCCAACCCCCAGCCTTGGTATCGTTACCCATCTATCACCCTCCTTCTGACATTTCCTATATTTAACCACTCTTTCTCTTTACCTTCCCCTGTGTAACCCCATGCACAATAGTGGCAGTGGAATGCCTTGCTTGGGGTGAAATGATTTAAAAAAAAAAAAAAAAAGACAGTAGAGTGGTTTAATTTCCCATGATTTGGATTCTGAGTTTCCTTTTCTTAGACTGGTTGCCACCCAAGGTTAGAGAGCTGAAATTATTTTGTTATTTAACCCAGAGCTGAAAGAATGTATTCATGTCTTTGCCAAATGAATTTGTGTGAAATTGAAAAACAATAAGCCTGGCTAGAATTTGAAATTTGACTCACCAATTTCATGCCTATAACTATTAACAGTATATCATTCATTAATATATCTGTTTGACACAGAAAATAATTCCTTACCAATAACAAAGATTTACAAATGTTTATCAATAAACAAATATCTAAATATGACTGGATCTTATCTAAATCAATCCCTAACAGACAATACAGATTTATAAAATGTTCAGCAATAAACAAACATATAAACATGTCTAGTTTGACAAATTTGTGACAAAGTTTTGATAGACCAATCTGGGTTGGTAAGGTACTCATGGGAGAGTGGCTTTAGTCACTGAAGTCTTATCTACTCTTTTTAATCAAGCACAGGTTATGATATCCTTTGATGTGTAATGATATCATTGCACAGACTAGTAAGAACACAAGACTACATTTCTCACATGTAAAATTACTATTCATTCAAATTCTGACACCTTCAATTAGCATCAATACCTATATGCTTAGCTTTAGGGTTTTTCTCTGAATACGAATTCTTCTTCTTGTGCACTTATGAGTCAGTCTGTCAGTTAAGTGCCATATGTGATACACGCTTTGGGCAATCATGTCTTGAAAAAGACATGACTGACTGGGCAGAAGATTATCCCGCAGTAGGTTGCTATTGCTTTCTGTGGTAGACTGGTTGCCAGCCAAGGCTGTAGAACCCAATCTGTCCTATTATTTAACCCATAACTGGAGGGAAGAGATGGATCAATACCTTTCCCAAGGGTATTTGTGCATAAGTGAATACAAGGAATTCAACTGGAATTTGAACTCGGCTCCTCGATTTGTCATTTCGTGTTGATATCCACTGCACCACACCACAGTTATGATAGACTCTTCAAATTTTCTTCCTTGCGTAGGTCCCTTACAAAATCTTCCTATCATCCAGTTGTTTAACAGGTGCATGTCCTAAGTGTAGCATTTAGGTTTCAAGTGCATTTGGTGGCATTTTGTGTGAGGCAGAATTCTGTACTTGATGGCAAGATCATCACCGCATGTTAATCTGCTGATGCACCAGGCTTTTTAGTTGTTCTGGTGTGAAACTGAGTGCAAAGCTTACTTTGATATGAAATATCAACAAGGAAATAAAGAAATAAACATTCCACTTGTTTTCACAAATCCTATACAATATATCAGTCAGTCAGTTCAGTGTCATACATGATACATGTTTGGACAATCATGTCTCAAAAGAGACATGACAGACTAGGCACAAGATTTTTCTTGCAGTAGGTTGTCATTACCTTTTGTAGTAGACTGATTGCCAACCAAGGCTATAGAACCCAATTTGTCCAGCTATTTAACCGATAGCTGGAGGGAGATGTGGTGGATTAATAGCTTTCCCAGGGTTATTTGCTTGTAAGTGAATGCAACAAATTCAACTGGAATTCAAACTCAGCTCTCAAGCTTCTCATTCTAAGCTGATATCCCCTGCACAACAGAAAGATTTAATAGGCTGGTTACGAGAAACCGGGGAGCCGAGTTCGAATTCCAGTTGGATCCATTGTATTCACTTACATGCAAATACCCTTGGGAAAGGTATTAATCCTACTATTCCTTCCAGTTATGGGTTCAATAGCAGGACAGATTGGGTTCTATAGCCTTGGTCGGCAACCAGTCTACCACAGAAAGCAATGGCAATCTACTGCGGGATAATCTTATGCCCAGTCAGTCATGTCTCTTTTGAGACATGATTGCCCAAGCGTGTATAACGTATGGCACTTAACTGACTGAATGATATTTGAGAAATAAAAAGACAATAGAATAATAACAAGATTGATGATATTTTTGATACCTTTTGACTAAATTAAAGCACAAAGAAGATTTTAAAGTTGGAATTTTTCAACATGCCCGGGTCTTTTTACAATGAGACAATTTCAATTTATTTATACAAAGGATTTTATAATAATGTTGGTTGGTTGGTTGTTTTTTTTTTATGGCAAATCAAACTTGGTGGGTCATTTATTGCCAACTAAACTTTATTTATTGCTGGTAATACCTTTTTCTTTCAACAATTTGTTTTTTTTATATAAGTTTTGTGTCTAGTAATACATTTTTCTTTTCGAGTATCAAGATTCATTGGGAATTGTTTTCAAGGGCAGGGTCCCCAAGTCTTATCCTTGTTATTTAACCCATAACTGGAGGGAAGGGACAGATTAATACAAGGGTACCATTGCTTAAGTGAATGCAGAGTATTCAACCGGAATTCGAACTCGGCTCACCAATTTCTCTTTCCGAGCTGATATCCACTGCACCACAATGCACATCCGTCACTGTAAGTTTACAGCACCTGGTATTCCCAAGCGGTCACCCATCTAAGTACTGACCAGGCTCAACGTTGCTTAACTTCAGTGATCGAGCAAGAACCGGTGTATTCAACGTGATAGGCTGTAAGCCTTATAATAATGTATTATAAGAAGCACACGTGGACCATCTATCATTTTAACTTTATATACAAGGTGCGATGAATAAATTGTTGCCATTTTATATTTTTGATTTGCACATGTTTTTTTTTTTCATTATTTTGTTGACTACACAGCATAGTAGGGTTTGTTGGGCACCATCTTTGAGAAACAGAAGACCATGACACTCTGCCAGAAATTTGGAAACCGCATGATGTACTGCTTAGCATTTGTGCCAGAAGCTCCAATACAAAAATTTCAGAGTTTTGAGGATGTCAATCTGAGGACTATATAGATAAGAAAAGAACTCCCAAATTTATTGATGAGGCTCTCAGACTCAACATGATGACCAAAATTAAGTGCCTTGAGGAGGTAGTCCTGTCCCAGGTCAAGAGGGTGGCTGGAAAACCCTACATCTGGCAATAGGACTCTGCATCAAACTCCACAAGCAGGAGAACCCAGTTGTGGCTGTCAGATAATTCCACATCATTCATTGCATCTGGCCACCTAACTCCCTGCAATCCCATTGATTATTATGCTTGGAGCACGGTTTAGCAAGAGATCAACAAAACTTGTAACCCCAAAGATGAATTGAAAGCAAGCACTATAGCAGCATTCACAAACTTAAACAAGGAAACCGTCCAGAAGAGATACAGAAGATTCTGAAATTGTGTGGAGGCCAAAGTTGAAGCCAATGATGATTTTATTGAATAAATTTTCTCTTTAGTATTGCAGGAAATTTTTGTGTAATTTTTGGTAAACATATCTGTTAAAATGAGATGTCATTGAGATTTTTGTTTTTGGATAATTTATATAACAATTCATTCATTGCTCTCTCTCCATATATATATATATATATATATATATATACACACAGTATAAACCTGATATAAGAGAGTTGCCGGGACCAGATAAAAATTATCTTATATCCGGGTTTGGTCTATTTTATATATATTACCACAGGCTCTAATTTGGAACCAGAGAAAATCTATTTTATATCCGGGTTTCTCTTATATCAGGATGTCTTATATCTGGGTTATATACGTTTTGTTAAAAATGACCAACAAAGAGGATTTTATTAATTCTTTCTTTAATTTTTCCAGTATTCTTACATGTTTCGTTTTACTGGAAAAATTAAATCAAAAATTTATAAAATCTTCTTTGTCAGTTGTTTAAATGAAAGCTTGCTGCCCTAATATACATTATTTCTAGTATATGTGACTTAACAAAAATATTAAAGAATGAAATGTTTGCCAGGCAGTCCTGATGAGACCAATATGATAGAAAAATTATTAAAGAATGAAATGTTTGCCAGGCAGTCCTGATGAGACCAATATGACAGAAAAAACTTGAGCAGCCAGTAAATTTCATGTAACATCAAAGATGAACCGAAGGCAAGGATTATGGCAGCATTCACCAACTTAAACAAAGATACTGTCCAAAAGAGATCCAGAAGATTCTGAAATTATCTGGAGGCCAAAGTTAAAGCCAATGATGATTTTATTGAATAAATTTACTCTTTAGTATTTCAAAATTTAATTTATTAAATATATCTGTTATTTTCATTTTTGCATAATTTAGATGAGATTGATCCATTACACCATATATATATATATATATATATATAGTCATCCACAAACAGTGTTGTTTCACAGCTCATCAATATGGTTAGCCATCCAATTGCTTGTAGACAAATTTCCTTTCGTGACCCAGATCTTCAAACTGCCTCGGGTCAAGTGGGTGGCTGGAAAACCCTATGTATGGTAACAGGACTCAGCACCATGCCACACAAGCAGAAGAACCTAATCATGGCTGGCAGACAATTTCTGCAACCACAATACATCTTACATCTGACCACCTAATCACGAATTTGATTGTCATATGTGGGTTATAGTTGAGCAAAAGACTAACAAAATTCCTTGTAACACCAAAGATGAACTGAAGGCAAGGATTATGGCAGCATTCACCAACTTAAACAAAGAGACCATCCAGAAGAGTTACAGTTAAAATCAATGTCAATTTTATTGAAAAAAATTTACTCTTATTTTTTCAAGATATTTTTGTGTAATTTTGGTAAATACATCTGTTAAAATGAGATGTCAATGTTATTTTCATTTTTTGCATAATATAGATAATTTATCCATCACATTATGTGTGCAGCATAATACTGCACTTCAATATATATTTTTGGTGTTGTTTGTGATATTTCATTTCTCGTAGTCAATAGCTATCAGATTATTTAAAAAATTCTGATTTGAAATTAAATGATAAGTACACATTTCACAAGCTATTAGAAGTAAGTACGAAATGATATACGTTAGCAATATATTATTTTTATTCTCAGATGATGATCATAAACAAATCTAAATTTTTATTTCTTTTCTGCTATTATTTCTTTGTTAAAAACTCATAAATGTACCTTCACCATGGCAACTGTTTATCACCCAGAATTCCTGATTCTGACAGACCTCCTTGTGAGGTTGTCTAGCAATCCACCTCACAAGGTGACCTAGAGCTACTTTTACTTCTCAGTTCCAGTGGTCCGAGCCAATGAAATTTGCCATGGATTCGCCTACAATACTATTGATTTAAAAACAATGCATTTCTTCCCCCCCCCCATTTCTTCATTGATCCACTGCTAATAATTTTACCACAAAGTTGTGGGGGTCAGTTCTGAAGGACAACTGAAGATGGACCTGATTTAAGAGCGGCATAATACTGACCAATCAGAAAGCTGAAAGAAGACATTATGAAAATACATGAATTGACTTTTTCTCCGCCTTCCACCAATCATGTACGTCTGATAAAAATATCTTCAGGTGAATTACAGAATTTTTTTTTCCTTTGTTTGGCAGGCAGAGTTTTGTGCTTTCTAATAATAAAAGATCCTGAAAAATGAAGAAATATGGATCGGTACAGAAAATAAGGCAGTAATTATTTCTTCTCTAATTCTGACAATTTCTTGATGAAGAATGCCTAGCCTGAGACTGATAAGAAAATGAAGAGTGAGAAAATAAAAATAAAAATAGAATATTGAAAACCCAAGCTAAATTATCAATATATTATATTTTAATATTGAGCCATGAATTACAGCATCTTCATTTTAGGATATAAGACCACATCTGTGACAGCTATGAAATACTATATTAACTTTATTCTTTTTAGCAATACTTGCATTTATTTCTGACCCTTGACAATTGCTTTTTCTCATGTTTTAATGCATTTCTATAGTAAAATCATTAGCAATGCATTTATGCCATAATTATAATAACCCTATTCTTTTAGGAATTTCATTGTTTCCTGCTTGATCATTGACAATCCCTTTTCTTATTAATTTTCAATACATTTCTATAGTAAAGATTTTTATAAAGCTATAATCTATAACTGATTTTTTCTTCTATTTTTATGATTAATAACCAATTTTTGTGGTGGACATTAACAGCTTTAATTAACAACTATTGCATTTTTTTTACATTTTCAATGCATAATGCACCAGTTTGTTAACAATAGCTACTGAAATAAAATTTTGCATTACAATGACTAAATATAAACAACAATGGGACAGGAAGTTTGAGGTCAAGTCATATAAAAACCAATCCTTGCCTGCAAGGTTCAAAATAGTTAATAGAAAAAATTTATAAAGGGAATAGAATTTTTTTAAATATTTGTTTCATAAATCTTATTCATGTTATCACAGGTTGCCCAAACAGTTTCGTTCATTTTCTTCTTTTAAAAGAAAGTACTGAATAAATTTAGTCAATCAGGGATCTCTATAGATTGCATTTTTTAACGAATGTACTGAATGGATCTAGTCAATCAGAGATTTCCATAGACTGCAATTAAGGAACGTACTGAATGGATTTATTCAATCAGGGATCTCCATAGATTGCAATTTTTAAGGAATTTACCAAATGGATCTAGGCAATCAGGGATTTCCATAGATTGCAATTTTTAAGGAATGTACTGAATGGATCTTGTCAATCAGGGATCTCCACAGATTGCATTTTTTAAGGAATGTGCTGAATGGATCTGGTCAATTAGGGATCTCAATAGATTGCATTTTTTAATGAATATACTGAATGGATTTAGTCATTCACGGATTTACATAGACTGCATTTTCTAACGAATGTACTGAATTGATCTAGTCAATCAGGGATTTCCATAGATTGCAATTTTTAAGGAATGTACTGAATGGATCTAGTCGATCAAGGACCATTATAGATTGCATTTTTTAAGGAATGTACTGAATGGATTTAGTCAATCAGGGATTTCCATAAGAATGTATTGAATGGACCTAGTCAATCAGGGATTTCCATAGATTGCAATTTTTAAGGAATGTACTGAATGGATCTAGTCAATCAGGGATCTCTATAGTTCGCATTTTGTTCCCAGTTTTCACTTTCCAGTTTTAATCAATCCAAAAGCATCTCCACATCTTTGTAGGTGATGAATAATTTTCCACCCTACCACCCCTTTCCCACAAAAAAAAAACTTTGTAAGCCTCTTACTACTCCATTACCATGGAAAGAATTCAAACAAACTATAGTCTTTAGTTCTACGAAGTGTAACCTTAATGGCTAAGACTTGCCAAGCCATGGACATTGTAGTGAACAGCCCTCTTTCTCTATGTATTCCTTATATTCCACTCAAAGGGTTTTTTCTCATGGACTACTACTTTGTGGAATCAAATCTCAAGTGCATGCTTCCTCAATCACTACAGTATTAATCTAAGGATTAAACATTTTCTTCCCTACATACTGTCATAAACTATGCCCATATTTTATTCTGTAGCCCTCTATCTTACTTGTGACACTTAGACCTTTTACAAAGTGAACATTATTCTAATCATTTCACTGAAGCAAGATGAGATCACTCCTAGTACACAAGAGGTTGCAGGGAGAATAAAAAGACTGTGTACAGTGGGTGTCAAAGAAAGTATAAAAGATGGATGGGATTCAAGGAAATAGAAGATTGCAATTGACACTGAATTTAAATTTTTGGAGATTGTAGCTATCAGGAAAGCAAGTAAATAGAAGGGAATTCCACAGGCAGGAAGTGCAAGAAAAAAACTGTTAGAGTAGAAGAGCAGAAGAGGCAATTACACTTAACTATTTCAATGGTAAAAGGGTGGAATCTAGATGCCAATCTAGTAGCACGCTTAAATTCATGTGGTTGAGGCACCAGGAAAAAAGCTCATCAGAATAATTGTCATGTAAATATTAGTAAAAAAGACAGAGAGAAGCCATATTACATTGGTGAGAAAGTGACTGACATCAAGATTGTTAAGTTAAGATCAATTACATTGCAGATTCTTTTTTAGATTTTGTTGAGAACCTTGAGATAAACAGGAGGAGCACCCAACCAGATACAGTAACAGTATTCAATGCCCAGATGAATGGCAGATTTATAAATATGCAAGGTAGATTCAGACAAGAAAAATGTTAATAAAGATAGGTATGTGAATTAACACAGCTTTTTAAAAAGGAAAATAGAATTATTACAATATTTGTCTATACTTCTGAGTTGAAGTATTATTTACATTGAACTCACAACTCTTTGGGTTAAATTACTGGATTTAACCAATGCTTTTATCCACTCAATACCTGGTTACAGCAATGGTGAACAAATAACTTAGAAAGTTGATTTAAAGGGAGATAACTTAGATATCCCAAAAATTCCTGGCTCATGTAATGAAAACAATATACCCACTTAATCAAAATAAAGGGTTTGGTTTGAAATTCCTATCACCTGATGAAGGTTGGAGCATAGAACAGCCAAAACATTGTGAATATGGCATAAAGATGAGAATAACAGTTCAAACAATGTAAATAATGAGAATTATTTCTGTTGCATTCTTCACTTGGTTAAAATCAGTTTTCCTTCTAGACTGTTTACAAGTCAACTCTGCTATTTAATCTATAGATGGGGAGGAAAAGAGATGGATTCTTTTCTTTCCCATGGGTATTTGTGTGAAAATGAATGCAACATAGGTTGGAACTTAACTGCTCACTTAGTATATTTCTCATGTTGATACACACTATGCTATTGACATCAACAGTTTGAAATAAATAACTTGATATTTTTGTTACACTTCATGCATTTACCTGTTCATATTAGATTTCTAAGATTACCAGTACCTTCCTCAGTATCCTTACAGACCTTAAAAACGCTACTAATTCAATTATCATAACCAGTATCAAATGCATGTTAATGTAGCATATAAAGAATTAATTGAATCAACTCTTCTTCACTTTTACAAAAATTCACGTGTGAAATTCTGGTTTTCCCAAATAGAAAAAGGATTGACCATATGCTTACCAGATTTCACAAGTAGGTGCTAAAATGATTTTTGACCAATGGGAGCAACTTGCATGACTGGAAGATTTAGCGATCCAGTGCTAAATTCAAAAAGACTATATAAATGACCTCAGTGTCAGTCAAGAGTCAGATGGAAGCAGCAAGAAAGACAACAGTAAAATCTAACTTCCACTTCAAGCGACTTGGACATTGTCCTCTTTCTCTTTATCTATTTCAGCAATTACTACTGCAAACATTTTGTACAAACTCTTGATACCTTAACTTTCTCAGTGAACATTAATTTCTACGAATTCTTGTTATTTCTCCTTTGAATAAATTTCTATTTTAACATGACAAATGTATATTTTATTCTTACATTATTCCACACAATTCCACATATTCCAATCTCCGACAAACAACCTTCTGATGATTATAACTCTGTATAAAACTTGTCAGCTGTTGGGAGTTTGGTTAAGTCTGACACAAGGCTGAATCAAAGAAAAATTAACCAGCTCCCTACACCACAATAACTTTCATATTCCACAATCTTTTCACTTCCCAGATATTGTTCTGGTATTTATATTTTTTTAATCATTTTATCCCAAGCAAGGTGATATTGCCACTAAGACACAAGGCATTACTGGGAAACAGAAGAGAATGAGAGATCTTTAGTAAGGAAAAAGTACAATAAAAGAACAGGTTCCAGGAAGGCAGAAGATAGCAACCGACATTTGTAGATAGCAAAGAAGCAAGAAACTAAATGAGATTTTCACAGGTAAGAAGTGCAAGAAAAGAAACTATTAAAATATAACTTACAGTTACATCAGGCTATTTTAAAAATGAAATGATCAGACATGGTAGCCAATCTAGTAGTACACTAAAATTCACTAGAAGTACCATGAGAGCTCATTAGAACAACTGCCATGAAAATGTTTATAGAAAAAACAGAGTGAAGCCATCATACAATAGTGGGAAAGTTACTGAAGTCAAGATACCAGGTCAAGACTGATAACATTACAGACCTTTCTTTGAATTTTGTTGAGAATCTTGAGATACACAGCTGGAGCACCAGATCAGATATGGCAGCTGTTGGGGAGTCACCCCTTTTTACACATAAGAATGGACTTGCCTGATGTGTACATATAATCCTGCCTATACAGAGAACAGTAGTACTTGTAAAGTTTGAAATGCAGTTATAAAGAGTGGTTTTCAGAGAGAGTCAGTAAGGAGTTAGTTGGTCAATAAGTTGGTGCATATTAAGTTGGAGTGTTTGGGATATAGACTCATTACCCAGACATGCTTCTTCACTACAAGATTGTATATATTGATTTCTACTAACAGCATTCCTAGTATTCCTGAATTGACTAACCCGTGTTCCAGTTTGTATATTTTTGTTCAATATAACTTACATTTTCTATCTCCATATCTGTTTTTGTTATTTATTATTTTGTGTGGTTTCTCAACAAGAATCCACAAAAGCAGCAATATTCAATGCATGGACAAATGGTAGATTTATAAATGTGCATGATGGATTCTGATAAGAAAAATTATCTGGCATGATAGATTGAACCAACCTTTTTAGCAGCGCACTTAGCAACTGATTCAATATTTCGCTTCATGAGACCAAGAAGACACTCTCCAAGAGGTTAGCATCAACCATGGAGACAGAAATTGTTCTCTGAGATTTTATTCCAATGTTTGCTTCCTTTCAACTAGCCACATCGTCTTGTGCACTTAGAGAGCCACATTTGCAGAACACCCAAGGTGTGACTCATATTGTCTGAAATCTTACTCAGATTTCTATCTAATCTAGATTTGCCAGTATTCTTTGGCATATTTCCAGATACATCTGTCCAGTTCTAATGTTCACAATCCATATTTTTCTCATCTTCCAGAAAAGGTACTGGTATTCCTATAATTTCTCATTCTTTTTCCTATTCTCTCCAGAATATTCCTTTTTTCTTAGTCCATTATTATCAGATTCAGATAGAGTGTCAGTCTGGGTGTCAAAAGAACCTTTTTTTGTTTTTTTGTTGAGTCTCCTGTTGGTGTCGATGTCAGTTGTTTATGCAACTGAACCCAAGTCCTTTGCACAACTGCCTGTGTATGACTATTGCCATCTAGATATAGTCACTGATTATGTCTTTTATCATTCCATTGTTTCATCGGATGTTTTTTCGGGGTTTGTCAATTCTTACTTTTATGTAGTTCGCCATAAAAAAATTCTGTTTTTCTTTCCAGGTATCCTCTGCACAGCCATGTCCTTGATTTTTCATGCACTACATTTTTTTCCATTTAGATTCTCTGTGCAGTGTTTTCTTTCTCCATTTTTCTTTTTGTCATGCTTGTCTCATATTTGTTAGTTTTTTATTTCTTGTCGAACACTTTCATGCAATTTTATTAAATTTTCAGTACATTTTTTTGTATGTAATTATACAATTTCTTTATATATATGGTGGCTGGCTGCTCACTGTCTGCTGGGGTGTCAAGCCACTCCCTGTTGAAGATGACTGGTCAAGCAGACTTGTGTTTGTTCAACACCCAGAGAGCCTACCTCTGGTTTATACTGCAACTCTGCTAAACAGACGTTTCTGAGAGAGAATGCATAACTGGGCATGATCAATAGTTTGAACAAGTCCAGTGTGCTCGAACCCTCGGTCACGATGACTTGTGACTTTGTGCTAGCACAACCACTGAGAGAAATTTTCTGTTTTCCCAGCATCACATACAAGTTGCAGCACCCTGGGAACTACATTGTCACCTTGCTGATAAATTGACCATTGTAAAATTTGAACCAAGGTCTCAGAAAGATAACATTCTAACCACTCAGACCATGTGCTTACACACACACACACACACACACATATATATATATATGCCTGATAGCCTCTGAAGAGTGGGCAGACACGACTGCCTACAAAACTCCGTAGTTGGGATGCTGAAAGTAGCATCAGTCAGCCAATTTTTTATTCACATTATATATATATATATATATATATATATATCAGTCAATTAAGTGGCATATGGGATACATACCTGAGCAATCATGTCTCTTTAAAGACATAACAGTCTGGGCATAAGATTTTCCCTTGATAGGTTGCCATTATTTTTTACAATAGACTGGTTGCCAACCAAAGCTGTAGAACTTAATTTGTCTTAGTATTTAATCCATAGATAGAGGGGGGAAAGCCAGATTAGTACCTTCCCCAATTCAACTGGAATTCCAACTCAGAGAACTGAGTTCTCATTCTGAGGTGATATCTACTGCACAACAAGCGCACATCCCATACATATATAAAAAAGCAATTTAATGACCACATGCTTCTTTTATGTGTCATGTCCTTTCAGGACGTGAGCGATCATAGCTTTCCACATCTCCCTATCTCTGGTGGCTCTTAGCACACTTTCTCTTGTACCATTTAACCCTCGTTCCGTCATCCACTTGATCAGGTCCTTCAAATATGTTATCTGCTGCTTTCCCCTCTCTCTTTTTCCCTCTATCTGGCCTGTTAGTATCAGGTTCTCCAAAGCCTCCTTCCTCATTGCATGTCCCAAGAACTTTAGTTGTCTCTTCCTAATGCTCAGTATTAATTTCCTTTTCGTTTCCATCCTTTCCAAAACCTCATCATTGCTCACATGATCGATCCATGATATTCGCAGCATCCTTCTATATAACCACATTTCAGCTGGTCATGTTTTTCCTTCATCTTCAAAGATATTGTCCAACATTCACTGCCATATTGAAGAACCGACATCACATAGCAATCCAGTACTCTTTTTTTTTTCTAGCGAAATTATCCTGTTTCTTAATACTTTACTCAACTTCTAGAATGCTTCTTTCACCATGCCAGTTCACTTTCAGATCTGTGTTGCACTTTCCATCTTCTGTTAGAACACTTCCTAGGAAAAATACTTAAATTCTTAGACCCTGATTGATATAGATTCTTTTATATGTTTGCCATTTTCTTTCTCTCTTTTTTCTCACTCCCTTACTTTTCACCTTTCTTTCCTTCTTTCCACCGCAAATATTACTATTAATAATTATGAATTATGCCCCTTAGATTTTTCTCGTTGCATTCTACTATTTTATTTTTTAATTTTAAATTTTATCTACATGTAATCCTTGAATATTTAAATTTTTACATTTTATGAATTACACCCCTTTGATTTCTTCACCCTGCATTTTAATATTTTTTATTTTTTAATTTAAATTTAGAATTTTAATTTTTTATCTATGTGTAATCTTAGAATTTTTAAATTTTTAATCTTGTTATTAAAAAAAGCAATAACCTAACTTAATAAGAATTCCCATAAATATCGAGTGAACTTAAATTAAAATCTATTAAACTGTCAGTCTGAAAAATGCACCTGATGATTGCATAATGCATGAAACTCTGAGTTGTGCTATTGATGGAGAACTAGATATGTACACACACAGACCTACTAAACAAACTGGAAACTGTAAGGAAAGTAGATGAAAACAAAATGAAATTGGTCGGGAGTTCTAAATAAAGACTGAATAGGGTTGTCAAGAAAACAGGAAAAATAACAGTTGAGAAAATCTTGATTAAAAAAATTGGGATGATAAATAATATTTTTATTTAAAAAGAAAGATAAATAAAAGAAACACTAAGCAAATTGAAAGAGACAGATAGATCCATATCAAATATAGTAAAATATTTCAATAGAAAATGAGTGAAAAATTAACATAGAAAAATTAAATAAAGCAGAATAAAATAAGAGCAGAATGTGTAAAAAAGTGACTGCAATGAAGGAAGGAAAATAGAAGAGGAGAAAGAAAAAAGTAAAAATCAGAAGGAAAAATTAAAGGTCAAAAATAAGAGCAAAATGTGTAAAAGAATGAACGCAATAAAGGAAGGAAAATTAAAAAGGAGAAAGAAAAAAGTAAAAATCAGAAGGAAAAATTAAAGGTCAAAAATAAGAGCAAAATGTGTAAAAGAATGAACGCAATAAAGGAAGGAAAATTAAAAAGGAGAAAGAAAAAAGTAAAAATCAGAAGAAAAATTAAAGGTCAAAAATAAGAGCAAAATGTGTAAAAGAATGAACGCAATAAAGGAAGGAAAATTAAAAAGGAGAAAGAAAAAAGTAAAAATCAGAAGGAAAAAGAAAAAGTCAAAAATAAGAGCAAAATGTGTAAAAGAATGAACGCAATAAAGGAAGGAAAATTAAAAAGGAGAAAGAAAAAAGTAAAAATCAGAAGGAAAAATTAAAGGTCAAAAATAAGAGCAAAATGTGTAAAAGAATGAACGCAATAAAGGAAGGAAAATTAAAAAGGAGAAAGAAAAAAGTAAAAATCAGAAGGAAAAAGAAAAAGTCAAAAATAAGAGCAAAATGTGTAAAAGAATGAACGCAATAAAGGAAGGAAAATAGAAGAGGAGAAAGAAAAAAGTAAAAATCAGAAGGAAAAATTAAAGGTCAAAAATAAGAGCAAAATGTGTAAAAGAATGAACGCAATAAAGGAAGGAAAATTAAAAAGGAGAAAGAAAAAAGTAAAAATCAGAAGGAAAAATTAAAGGTCAAAAATAAGAGCAAAATGTGTAAAAGAATGAACGCAATAAAGGAAGGAAAATTAAAAAGGAGAAAGAAAAAAGTAAAAATCAGAAGAAAAATTAAAGGTCAAAAATAAGAGCAAAATGTGTAAAAGAATGAACGCAATAAAGGAAGGAAAATTAAAAAGGAGAAAGAAAAACATAAAAATCAGAAGGAAAAAGAAAAAGTCAAAAATAAGAGCAAAATGTGTAAAAGAATGAACGCAATAAAGGAAGGAAAATTAAAAAGGAGAAAGAAAAACATAAAAATCAGAAGGAAAAAGAAAAAGTCAAAAATAAGAGCAAAATGTGTAAAAGAATGAACGCAATAAAGGAAGGAAAATTAAAAAGGAGAAAGAAAAACATAAAAATCAGAAGGAAAAAGAAAAAGTCAAAAATAAGAGCAAAATGTGTAAAAGAATGAACGCAATAAAGGAAGGAAAATTAAAATAAAAGGGAAAAGTAAAATTGTAAGCGATAAACACTTGATTGAAAGAAGAGCAAACAAAATAAATCCATGAAATATCTATGCTGAACAAATTATTCTTCCACATAAACTACCATCCACCCACCTCAAACGTTTCTCACCCCCAACGTCATTAATACCATAAACCCTTGCCCCAAACATACCATTCTGGCTGAAAATGCTGATCTGATCTTGTCTAGTACAAATGAAACTAGCCAGAACCAATCAGGATTAGACAATCCCTGTGAAGTTTTTGCCCTCATATACTAGACTTATGACTGTGTGTCTCCCATCGATTCCACCAACCATTCAACTCGCTGATCCACTATCCTATGTGGATTTTTCTGGATATCCTCCAGGAATTGTCTGCCTGACTGTTGATGTGGAAAAAATTTTTAGGAAAATGTTTCTCTCTTTTTTTTTTACTGTTTATTTATTCATTGGATATAAAATTATTTTTTTTATTCTTTTCTTGATTTTTTGTTAAAACTGACCATCCCCCAGTACACACAGACACCTACACACAACCACATACACACACACACATATATATATATATGATAAAAATATAGTTTTAAGGTATGTTGTATTTAGGTGCAAAAGTGCTCAATATCAGTGATAAATGCATATAAATATAAAAAAAGACACTTGAGATTATCACCAAATAGAAACAGTCTGTTTCATGCTTGAATGTAATCTTCAGGCTATGTGTGTTGTGTAGTGGATCAACTATTTATATATGCCAGTCATTGAAGCTTTATGGGTAGCAAGGACTGATATTTCTGGTTCATTGTTTTATCTTAATGGTTAATGAATAGGCAGTAATAGGTATATTTCAAATCTGTCTAAATGCTATTGAGTAGGAATAATTGTGTATCGAAATGTGGTTAGTTGTAGCTAACATTTTTAATATATTAAATAATATTTTTTAATATTTTTGTTAACTTTTAACCCATCATTTATTATTGATTACTTAGAGTGTTTTGTATTTATTAATTAATTATTCATTGGTTATTGTTAATTTTACTTGTGTTTCTGTATGAATTTGTGGTGGACAGGAAATTAAGAAGTAAAATCAACCTTCTTCACTTTTACAAAAATTCACTATGACCTGTGAAATCCTGGTTTTGCCAAATAAAAAAAGGATTGACCATGTGCTTTAAGAAAAGTCCAAACCGGATTTTGCAAGTAGATGTTAAATTGGTTTTCTGATCAACAGAAATGAATTGCAGGACTAAAAGGGACTTAGCAATCCAGTGTGAAAATCTGAATGACTATAAAGGCTTTGATCAGATCAGTGCCAGTCAGTCAGTCAGATGGGAGCAGCAAGATAAAACAACTAAAATGTAAAGGGTGAAACTTCAACCACTATCCGGACATAAGGTCACATCACAACTTGTTCTCTTTCTCCTCCTTTCACGTGTGCTGATTCATTTTATTTCTTCTTCTCCATTCAAAAACATTCCTATCAAACAAACACTCATATACACATATGTTCCTGTCTGCGTACACATAAACTCATTCTTGCAAGAACTACTACAGACATTTCAGTGAACACTTGACACTCTTAACTTCTTAATACTTTTTCTCATGAACCTTTAACCAATTCATGTTATTCTTAACTTTTAATAGATTTTTTTGACATGCAAAAGGTTTACTTTATTTTCTTCCACTATTCCACATATTCCAATCTCTAACCTGCCAACCAACCTGTTGATAACCTTCTGATGATTACGAATAAGCAGTAAGCTGTAGAGAGTTTGGTTATGTATAACACAAGGCCGAATTAATAAACATTAACCAACTCCCTATAGCTTCAATATCTCTAATGCTTTCATCACCTCTTTCTTATTCAAGAGCGGAAGGGATTTGCAAGACTAAAAAGGACTTAACGATCCATTGCAAAAATCGAGATGACTATAAAGGCTTTGATCAGATCAGCACCAGTCACTCAGATGGAAGCAGGAGAGAGGACAAGCTAAAATGTGACAAGGCAGAAACTTCAAGTCAACCAGGACATAAGGTCACATCACACATTGACCTCTTCCGCCTTCTTTCTCGTGTGCTGATTCATTTTATTTCTTCTTCTTTATTAAAAGACATTTCTATCAAACAAACACTCATACATACATGTACAAATAAACTCTTTCCAAAAAATTACTACCAAGAACATTTCTTCAACTCTTGATATCCTTAACTCATTAGTTGTTTTTTTTAAATCATATCACCCCAAGCAAGGCATTCCACTGCCACTATTGCGCTTGGGGCTACATAGGGGGAGGTAAATAGGAAGAGTGGTTAGATATAGGAAATGTCAGAAGGGGGGAGGGTGATAGATAGTTGGGTGGGTGGGTGGGAAGAGTGTTTGAAAAAAATGGAAGTTAGTGTGTTAGGAGGTGTCTATTGACCTTACATTTAAACTCCTGGAGATTGTAGCTGTTGGGGAAGCAGTCATGTGGAAGAGAATTACACAGTCGAGAAGTGTGAGAAAAGAAACTGTTGGAGTAGAAATTGCAGTTGCATTTTATCGGTTTCACTGTAAAAGGGTGGAATCTAGTTGCCAATCTAGTATCTCATGCAAATTCGAACCTAGGGGGTACCAGTGATCTAAGTTCATTGGAGCAGAAGCCATGAAAGTATTTATAGAAGAGACACAGGGAAGCCACGTCGCGCCAGTGAGAGAGAGACTGCAGGCGGTCTGCTAAGTCAGTATCGATCACATTACAGACCCTTCGCTGTACCTTGTCTAGAAGCCCAAGGAGAATAGCAGGGGCACCCGACCAGATATGGCAACAGTATTCAATGCACGGGCGGATGGTAAATTTATAAATGTGCAGGATAGATTCAGACGGAAAAAACCTCCGGGCCCTGCACAGAGAACCGACTTTCATAGCGGCGGATTTAGCAATGGATTCAATATAGTCATTCCACTTGAGGTCCGCTGAAAGTGTGAGACCAAGGAAATACAGTGTTTTACTCTCTGGGAGGCAAGCCTGGTCCATGCTAATAGGAGGTAGATGAGATTGTCAATGATGATTAATTGATAGTAGCTTCATTTTAGAAGCATTAAAATTTACGAGCCATTTCTTTACCCCAGTCCACTATGGATTGGAGGTCCTTTCCAAGCTCGGCTGCAAGGTTAGCTTTGTTGCCCGCACCAGATTTTTGGTCGAGGCGAGAATAAACTGTGGTGTCATCAGCGTACATACCTACTTGGGATCTTATGGTATCTGGGAGATCATTAATGTAGATCAGAAAGAGCGTAGGACCTAGGATATAGCTTTGAGGGACACCCACGTTCGTATGGTAGTTCTGGGAAGCATGTCCATTTAATACCACTTTCAATGTGCGGTTAGATAGGAAAGTCCAGCTATACCATAGCTCTGCAGTTTGCATAGAAGGCCAGCATGCCAAACTCTGTCGAACGCTTTAGAGATATCCAAGGCAACGGTACGGGCTTCACCATTCCTATCGAGTGCCTGATATATGTACTCAGTGATGGTCATTAGCATATCAGCAATGGACCTGGTGAAGCAGAAGCCATACTGTTTGTCTGAGAGGAGCCCGTGGGCTGTGAGATGCTGAATGACCTCAGCGTTGATAATGGCTTCAAACACTTTGCCGAAGATCGGAAGAAGGCTGATAGGTTGGTAATTTGCGGGGTCCGAGGGTTCTCCAGTCTTTTTAAATATAGGAACTACAGAGGAAGATTTCCAACAGGCAGGAAAGCAGGAAGCAGATAGGCAGGAGTTGTAGAAAGTACAGAGGAAAGTTCAGGGGCACATTTCTTTAAGACTATGATTGGGATTCCGTCCCGTCCACTCGCTTTGTGAGGGTCAAGTTTTGAGATTATCTTAGAGACAAGCGAGGGTGTAATATGGACGTCATTCAGTTGAGCATCAGTTCTAGGTGGGAAGTTGGGTGTAGAAACTCCAGACAAGTCCAGTCTCAAATTATTCGAGAATCTGCAGGCAAAGCATTCAGCCTTGTCCGCTGGGGAGGTGAGGATTTCAAATTTGTTTATTAGTGGGGGTATTGTGGACTTGCTCTTGTTAAGTACTCTTTTACAGAGTCACCAGTAGTCCTTGGTGCCAAACATAGAGGATGCTATGTGTTGCTTCATTCTGGCAGCAAATAACATCTTAGCTTCGTTAAGTATCTTTTTAAACATATTACGAACTGAAGTGAAAAGGCGTCTGTTCATTGAACATTAACTGCTACCTTTTCTTGTTATTCTTTCCTTTTAATAAATTTCTATTTTAATATGAAAAATGTATATATATTATTATTACACTATTCTTCCACAATTCCACACAAATGCATACATTCCATTCCGATGAAAATCTTCTGATAACTCTGGATATAACTTGTAAGCTGTATGATGTCCGGTTATGTATGACACAAGGCCAAATTAATAAACATTAACTATCTCCCTATACCTTCAATATCTCTAATTCTTTAATCACCTCTTTCATATTGAAGAATGTTTTATTGTATAGGAAATGCTGAAAATGCTTAACAAAATGATAATCTGTAGAAGAAATATCTGGTGACTATAGTGAATGTGGCAAAATTACGTAATTCAGGCTCGGCATTTTTGAACATTTCATTCAAAAGCCTGCAGTTGTATTGTGTCATGACAAAAGTGACTTTGGTGGATGTGGCAAAATTTCATCATTGAGGCTAGTTTCTGGACAGTTGATTCAAAAGTCTGTGGTTGTGTTGTGTCATGCCAAAAAGTGATTATAGAGGATGTGGCAAAAAAGAGACAGGGGAACACAATGGATAACATATTTGAAGGACCTAATGAGGTGGCTGACAGAACGAGGATTGCATGGTCTAACAGGAGAAGGTGTGCTCAGAGCCACCAGGGATAGGGAAAAGTGGAAGGGCATGATTGCCTACGTCCTGAAGGGACAAGGCACATTGAAGAAGAAGAAGAAGTTTCTGGACAGTTGATTCAAAAGCCTGCGGTTATGTTGTGTCATGCCAAAAAGTGACTGTAGAGGATGTGGCAAAATTGCATAATTCAGGCTAGGCAGTTTTTGAACAGTTGATTTGAAAGTCTGCAGTTGTGTTGTGTCATGTGAAAAACTGACTATAGGGGATGTGGCAAAATTTCATAATTGAGGCTAGGAAGTTTATGGACAGTTGATTTCAAAGCCTGCAGTTATATTGTGTCATGACTAATAGTGACTATAGAGGATGTGGCAAAATTACATAATTTAGGCTAAGCAGTTTCTGGACAGTTGATTCGAAACTCTGCGATTGTGTTGTGTCATGCCAAAAAAGGAATGTAGGGGATATGGTAAAATTTCATAATCGAGGCTAGGCAGTTTCTGGACAGTTGATTCGAAACACTGTGATTGTGTTGTGTCATGACAAATAGTGATTATAGAGGATGTGGCAAAATTTCATAATTAAGGCTAGGCAGTTTCTGGACAGTTGATTCAAAAGCCTGCAGTTGTGTTGTGTCATGCAAAAAAGTGACAATAGAGGATGTGGCAAAAATGAGATGGGAAAGCAACGGATAACATATTTGAAGGACCTAATCAGGTGGATGATGGAATGAGGATTGCATGATCTAACAGGAGAAAGCATGCTAAGAGCCACCAGGGATAGGGAAAAGTGGAAAGCCATTATCACCCTAACCCTGCCAGCAGTTCTTGTTATCCATTTCTTTTAATAAATTTCTATTTTAACATAAAAAATGTATATTTTATTCTTCCACTATTCCACACAAATCCACACATTCCAACCTACTATAATTCTCATGATGACAACAAATAAATCAGGAAGTTGTAGGGAGTTCAGTTATGTATGACACAAGGCCAAATCAAAGAAAAATTAACCATCTCCCTATGGCTAAAATTCATAGTTTATTATTTTTTATTATTTATTTGTTTTTTTTTATCTTTATAGTGGTTGGTTATCTTATTTGTTTCATTTAAAATATTCTTCTTCTTCTATGTGCCCTGTCCCTTCAGGACGTAGGCGATCATGGTTCTCCACATCTCCCTATCCCTTGTGGCTCTTAGTATTTGCTCCCATTACACCGCCCAACTCTCGTTCCGTCATCCACCTGATCAGGCCCTGCATATATGTTATCCGCTGCCTTCCTCTGTCTCTTTTTCTTTCTATCTGGCCAGTCAGTATCAGGTTCTCCAAGCTTTCCTTCCTTATTGCATGTCCCAGGAACTTCAGTTGTCTTCTCCTGATGCTCAGTATTAATTTCGTTTTTGTTGCCATTCTTTCCAACACCTCATCGTTGCTTGCATGCTCAGTCCACGATATCCGCAGCATCCTTCTGTAGAACCACATTTTCACTGCTTCAAGTTTTGTCTTCATTTTCAATGATATTGTCCAGCATTCACTGTAGTATTGAAGAACTGACATCACATAGCAATCCAGCACTCTTTTCTTTGTTTCTAGTGAAACTTTCTTGTGTGTTAGTACTTTACTCAGCTTCTGGAATGTGTCCTTTGCCATGCCAATTCACTTTTGGATCTCTGTGTCACACTTTCCATCTCCTGTTAGAACACTTCCTAGATATTTAAATTTTTTACTTGTTTGTTTCTGTTATCTCCCACCTGTATTTGGCATTTTGGGTTGCACCTTTTGCTGATGACGATGCATTCAGTTTTCTTAAAGTTTATTTGTAGTCCTTTTTTGTCACTCTCCATCGATACCTTCTGTAGGAGGTCTTGTAGTTTCCTTTCCGTGTCTGCAATCAGCACTGTATCATCTGCATACCTTATGTTGTTCAAGTTGTGGCCTCCAATAACAAATCATGGCATGTCATCTAGGGTCCTCAAAATATTCTTGCTGTATAGATTGAACAAATCTGGTGAAAAGACACATCCTTTTCTTACGCCTCTCTCTATCTTTGTATATCTACTGAGATCGTTACCTGTCCGTATGCAGGCCGTTTGCTGCCAGTGGAGATTCTTGATTATTCTTGTGTCTTTGCCGAAAATGCCGAGGCTGCCGAGCATCTCCATCAATTCTTTGTGTCGTATCTTGTAGAATGCCTTTGCATAATCAATAAAACAGTTCAAGTCTTAATTTGTATTGCCCTTTCGGAGGGCATCCTAATCATAAATATGGCATTCCTTGTTCCAGTGTCTTTGACAAACCCGCACTGTTCCTGTCCTATCTCTGGCCTGATTCTGCTTTGCGCTCTATTCATCAGGATTCTGACAGTTTTGTAATGTGACTCATTAAGCTGATAGTCCTGTGTAGTTTGCACTTTTTGCACCTGGTTTCTTTGGCAGTGCTATAAATATCGACTTGCATAGGTCGTCTGGTATTTTTCCACTATTATAAATTTCGTTTATTATTTTGATAACTTTTTCTATGCCATATTCTTCCAGGGCTATCCGCAGCTCTATTATGATGCCATCTGGACCAGCTGCTTTGTTTCTGTTCAGTTTGGCCATTGCAGCTTCCACTTCAGATTTTTATATTTCTGGTCCATCCTCCTCCTTGTGTATTCTCAGTTGTTCTCTTCTGTCACAAAAAAGATCCTTAATATACTCTTCCCATTGCTGGAGTATTTCCTCTTTCTCCAATATGATTGTCCCATCCTTGGATTTTATGCATCCTGTTAAGGAGCAGGTTTTTTGTCCTGTCAGTTCTCCTATCTCTTTATGCATCTCTGCTCAGTCTCTCTACTTCTGTGCATTTGTTTTTGAGCCATTCCTTTTTAGCATGTCTGCATTTGTTCCTTATCTCCCTGTGTAGTTTCTTGTACTCTCCTCCATGTCTTGGCATTATTTTTTGTCTCCTTTGCATCATGTGGATAATCTCTTCAGTCATCCACTCATTTTTTCTTCTGTGTCTGATTTCCTTTGGGGTAATGTTGTTCACTGAGGTCACCATTGCTTCCTTTAGTGAGTCCCATTTTGAGTGTCCTTTTCCAATTTGTTCTTCATATTTCTTTCTCACGCTATATTGGCTTTGTCTAAAATATGTCACATTATCTGCGTTGAATAGAGTGCATATATTTGCATTTTTCTTGATGTTTTATAAGGTATTTCCTTTTAGCTTTTTAAGTAAAATAGTTAAAATTTGTTTTCATGTCTATACTTTGAGATTTAATTCTTTATGAAGTAATTTGTGTTAGTCTGGGAAGGTAATTTTTATAAATGTTCAAAAGTGGTCTCCCCATGTTTTGTCACTCTTCTTTTTGAGAGAGCTATTTCTGTTTACTGAGATTATAAAAGAATATTATCAGTGAATCTTGTATTCTCAGTTAAATAAAGCTTTCTTAAAGCCTACACCTGCATACTTTTATCATTACAGAAATTATAGCTATTTTCTTCTCCAAACAGAAATTACACTTTTTGGATTTATTGTTGTAGGCTGATACTGTTCTTATTTTCCATGATATTTGCTGTGTATAACTTAAGAGCACATATTTAGGAAGCCATAAATGAAAGACAATCTCACAATGTTAACCAGCATGCACCAAATAATAATATTCTCATTTCTTTTTCTGAGAAATTGAGAGCATTAACCTGACAGCGTCCAATTTGATGCTGGTCCTGAGTATGACGATAAACTGCAAGGCTTCTGATTGGAAGGTTTTGAGGAGCATGGAACCACCTCTTAATTGCTGTTTTTCCCAGGCCCACCTTGATCCGAGGTGGTAGCACCTGTTAGGGTCTCCACTATGGACAAATTGTTTATCCCCAAACTGGGATCAAGACACTATAAAAGTATAAAACTAGACTTTTATAGTAAAAATTCCAGCAATAAATTTTTGAAGGAAAAAAATATTTCCTGCAATACATTTTTGGAAAAAAATACATACCAGTAATACATCTGACTCTTAACAAAAGCTGCTTTACAAAAATACATCAAAGAAATCTGATCTACAAACTTATTCCTTACAAAGAATATATATTCTATTCATAGAAATCTATTGTAAAGATTTTGTTGGCTTTAAATAACTTATTGAAGTTGATATGCTGTAAACCAAACCAAATCAATTTGATGTAATATATTATAGATAGTCAGCTTCATGAAAAATGCCACATACTTTGTGATTAAGATTAAGAAAACGGGAATGTGCCATCCATGGCCAAGAGAATCAAAGTGTTCATATTTCATAATGTTAGTAAAGTTTATCCAGTAAGTCATGGACATAAGTAACTATGACCCCATTAATTTGATAAAGATGATTACCGAGCAACTGAAGGTGGTGAAATCCAGTTTTAGATATACAAAGATTTCAGACACTATGATGAGACTGAGGAGAACTGTGATGTAATTGAAATACTTGCTGAACAAGTTCAAACACTAAAAGTTGCCTAGAATACAGTCTTTTTTTTCAATGAGAAAATCATCAAACTGAATCAGAATATGAAAAAGAAGAACATCAGTTAGTACTACACAGACTCCAAAGAAGCACCAACATTATGCATACTGAGTTTATGCCTGTGATGGTCCTGGTGTTCATAAGCAATAGGTACTATGTCATGTCACCTTATTTTTCCTCCATGTGGGCTCTTTATACTATAGTTTCTTCTAAATTAACTTGCAAACTCTATACATCACTTGCTACAAAAAATAAATGATTCAAGAAAATGTAAATATTTCAATAAATATCTATAAATTCACTTGCCCACTTAGGGAAAGTCACTCTAATAATAATTCAGAAAAAGTATACATTGGTTACAAAACCACTGCATTATCATGCCAGTTGACTTGTAATTTATTCAATAATAATAATTCAATTAAATAACCTATCAACAAACACGATAACAAAATATAATAAGACTTCTGACAAATCATCATCAATAACATTAAAAACACTATATCATATACACTGTACAAATCAACTACAACTACTAGAATCATTAAACATAAAAGCAAAAAAGTGTCATGACAATACAAACCAACACATGAAGTTGTGATGCTTTATAAACTGGCGAAATGTGTTAAAACACAATACTTGTAAAAAGATAAAAATGTCTTTTAAAAGCTAAAGTATATTAAACAATGTATTTTTAAATATTCATTGCAAGCAAAGAAAATATGGAGAATGTAGATGAGTAGTCTCAAATACAAAATGCAAAAAAGTTCTTCCCAAACAGAGTGTAGATTAGTAGTCTCAAACAAAAGAATGCCAAAGAAAGTGTATTTCAGTAAACACCAGTAATCGCAAACACCAAAACCTTCTCCCCAGTTCTGCTTAGCAGCCATATTTATATATCCTCAAATCTCATGGCCGCTGTGATTTTGCGTCAATTTGTCTGTATAAAACAATATGACTTCCCCACAAGATACTTTTTGCACACAGACGTCCATAAGGTAAGTATTTTTTTTTTAGAAACTACAGAAAAAATTTTGTTTGTTATTAAACAAACTTTTATTTGAATAAAGGGGATGCAGGAAGGTTCTCAATGAGATCCACTTCCCAAAATCTGATCAAGCAACAATTTAAAAAAAAAAATCCCTCCTTGACCAGTTTGACAAACTTTTCAGCAACTCTGCATATATATAATAAAAATATAGTTTTAAGATATGCTATATTTATGGAAAAAAGTGCTCCATATCAGAGCATATGTAAATATATAAATGGACACTGAGGATAACATGTGGCCTGAAGATTGCATTGCAGCAAGAAACAGACTGTAACCACTTAGTGTTGATCGCAGCACCCATTTTTATAAATACATATGAATTTGGATGTTTCTCTCAAGACATGATCACCTAAAGCATGTATCACGTATGGCTCTTAACTGACTGATATATGAATTTATAGATATTTTGTATCTATTAAGTTTATCCATCTTTCTCTCCAATTATGAATTATCCTTTACTAAAACAACTGTCAAAAAGAACAATTGATGCTTAAGTGAACTCTATATATTGTTAATTCAGTAATGAATGAGAACACTCTTAGCTACTGGCATATATTTATATGGTATATTGCATGCTAAAAGTCTGCCTTCTACTGAGTGTTCATAGCTCAGAGGTAGAGTCACCGACTGATGTCAATTTGGTCAGGTTTCAATCCTGGCTAAAAGCAATCGGATGTCTAACCATATTGATGAGCTGTGATACAACAAAACAGATCTGTCTGTGGATGACTATATATATATATATATATATATTGCAAAACGTACCAACAAAACAGTAGCACTAATCACGACCGAAATCAGAAAAACCTACTGCTAACAATGTAGTAACGTAAGTCGTCAAACGCAAAAGGTACTACCAAATGGGCAAAGGGGAATAAAAAAAGAGAAACAAACAAAGCATAAACCATGTTCAAAAGAAAAAAAAACCCAAGACAAAAACCTTAACAAGAAAGATCTCAATACAAAAGTACGAAAGTAGAGCAAAAATACAAACTAAATCTAAAAGTGAGCCTAAAGTCGACCGCGGTTTCACTCGCCAGATCGTCAGGACTGGCCAGTCCTGACAATCCGGCGAGTGAAACCACGGTTGACTTTTGGCTCACTTTTAGATTTAGTTTGCATATATATATATATATATATATATATATATAAATGTATATGTATCCAAAATTGATATTATCTACCTGCTGTTGGTTAAATTTTCATGTCATACTTATATACTTATAATTATATACAGTTATGGACAGAATTATTCACTTTCAATGCATGCATAATTATAAATAAACCTGTAATACCTCAAATAGAAACTTTGTATGCATTGTAGTGGTTTAGAAGGTTTGGCTGCATGTTCTAGTTGTGGTCATCATTATGTGGACAGCAGAAGGTTGTGTGTTCAAATTGTGTCATGGTCACTATTATGTAATGATTGTCAGCTATGCTTGTAAAATGGCCCTGTCAAACATAACCAAGCCCACCACATTTGAAAAAATCAGAAGTTTGAATAATATATAAAAGGGTATTGTTTGTATTAATAAGTGTAAATTTATTTAACAAAAAAAAATGAGATCAATTTTTATTGTTTTGAAGTAATATTTATGTTTGAAAGTTCAGCATCAAGTTTTTCTTTTGAATGTGTGTTTAAGAGTTCCGTTTCCTTGAGATCAAATGAAATGAATTTGGGAAGGAAAGAAAAATCTGGCATCACTATGAGCATGCACAATTGTAGTAGTGAAATAGATCCATCCTGGGTGTGAAAAAAAAACGGCTATTGTGTATCTGTTCTTTTTTTTTGTTGCTGACAACTAACGAAGAAACAAAGTTAGTGCAGTGTGAAAAAAGCATGTCATCTAGAAGAGATATCCGGCTGACAACCTGCAACTCTCTGTAATGTTCTTTCTTTCTTTGTTGAAAGTAAATGAGGAAGGAGAATCAATGAAAGCAGTATGAACAAGAAGCTGAGAGAGTAAAAAATGCAATTTTGCCTTGACTTGACATCTGGTTAAACAACTCGTGGTTCTCTACTCTGAAAAGGGAAAAAATATCACACGTAATTATATGTTTGTGAAAAATAGGATCAGATCAACTTTCAAGATATTTTCCTTGCTCCTGGTTGGCTAATAAATAAAAGGTTGTACTTATATTTTTCCCCAGACATCAGAAGATTGTAAAATTTAGTAAACCAACTGTCTTTTTTTATTGGTGGATCTATAAATGTATATGCTTTTTTTATTGGCTCATGAATAGGTGTAAGATATGTGTAAGCCTGAATTTTCTGTGCAATCAAATCTTACAAAATCTGACATCATTTTTCAACAAATGATGAAATAATGGATTTGAAAGAACATGTAGGGAAGCCCACAACAAATTCTTTATTTTAATGCCAAACAATAATACAAAACAAAATAAAAAAATTATTTAACATAAAACAAAATTATTGGCCCTCTTGGCTCAATAATCAATTGTATATCCTTTATTTGTGATTACTGCCTTTAATCATTTTTGATAGTTCCTTGTAAGATCAATACATACACTGTTGTGTATTTTGCTCTATTCTTTTTTGATAATAGCTTCTAGTTGCTCTAAATTCTAAGGACTCTTTATCTTACTTTTTACTTCAAATATTCCAATAAATTTTCAAAGGGGTTTAGGACAGAACTTTGTGCAGTGTATGCAAATACCATAATTTTGTTCTCATCTCGGTATTTTTAAGAATTTTTAACAATTTTTAAGAATTTTTAAGAATTTTTAACAATTTTTAAGAATTTTTAACAATTTTTAACAATTTGTAGCTTTTGTTTTGAATAATTGTCATGTTGTCATCCATTGACTCACAAAATAATTTTTTTGTGCACATTGTTTTATGTTATTTTTAAGAATAGCCAAATACTGCTCTTTTTCCATGATACCCTGTTGCAAAACAAATAAGTTATCATGATACATGGCACTCACATATTCTCTTCTTTATTATCTCTTAGAATGTTATTCCATTTTCAGTGGGGTTATTAAATGTCAAATTAAGAAAAAAGCATTACAGTTGAAATAGAGTGATATCATTTCATAACTTCCACATGTGGCAGGGAAGGGCAATAAGTTTGGCATGCACCAATTTTTAGAAAAATCTATAGCTATTAATATAATAGATGAAAACTTGTAAAAAATTCTGTCCACAAATGTATATACAGAGTGCAATGGATAAATTGACATCCGAATTACGTAAAAATGAAAATAGCACTGACATCTCGTTTTAGCATATATATTAATATATATATTAATATTAGTATATTATATATTAATATGTAATTAACATACATATTTAACATATATTCAGAATATCCTGCAAATCTTCTAGACAGTTGCTTTATTTAAGTTGGTGAATGTTGTTATAATCCTTGCCAGTTCATCTTTGGTGTTTTGATGGTCTCTCACTCAACTGTACCTCATACATAATTATCAAGGGGGTTGTAGTCTGGGGAGGTGGCCAGATGTATGGGATGATGTGGCTGCAGAAATTATCTGGCAACCATAACTGAGTTCTCCTGCTTGTTGTAGCATGGTGCAGAGTTCTGTTGCCTAACATAGGCTCTTTCTGCAGCTACCCTCTTGACATAGAACAGCACTACTCCCTCAAGACACTTGATGTAGGCCTCTGTCTTGAGTCTTAACATCCTGTAGGAAGATAAATGGAGACATAATGTCACCATCACTAGTGATCACTCTAAACATTATGATATTAAGTGGATATATCATCCAGCTCTTTCCATATCCTATGCAAAGATTGACACCCAAACTCTCTATAATATTCTTATTGGAACTTCTAGCACAAATGTCAAGTGGTACAGCATGCCATCTTCAAATTTCTGTCAGTTAATTCTGTTATGGTGCTCTTTTTCTCAAAGATGGTGCGGACTGATCTAACCATACTTTTGACCAAATCAAAAACAAACAACACACAATACAAAAGTAAAAATATAAAATAAAGACAATTTACCCATTGCAGCATGTATATGTGTGTTTATATATATATATATATATATATATAGTCATCCGCAGACAGATCTGTTTCACTGTATCACAGCTCATCAGTACAGTTAGACTCCGATTGCTTTTAACCCAGGATTGAAACCTGACCGAATTGGCGTCAGTTGGCGATTCTACCTCTGGGCTATGATTGTTCGGTAGAAGAAGGCAGACTTTTTAGCGTATACAATATCATTATATACATGCCCAATAGCCAGAGTGCTCTAATTCATTACGGAATGAGCGATATATATTTATATATATGACTAAAATAAGAGGGTCTGCTATAGAGGAACACTGAAGAAAGAGAATTCAATCTCATTAACTAGCAGAGCCTTAATATATTTTATTCAGTCTAGGGAATGTTGGCCAATGCATTCTCATGCAATCAACCTTAATTAAGATATATTCACACACACATATTAATGTATATTTGAGCAGCAACCTTTCTTTTAAGCATATTTCATTTAAAATGACCGATAGCAAAGATTTTATTAGTTTTTATTTAATTCTTCCAGTATTTGAACATATTTTCTTTTTTGCTGGTGTTGAAAATATGAAATGTTCAATAATGATTTTTCCTAGCACTTTCAACCAATTCTCTGGCCACCAAGGGCATTATGCTTCCTCTGTTGTTATTTTTCCTCATGTTTTGACTGTAATATGATTTACTTTGTATTATTTTACAAAAGAAATATTCTTTTGGAGCTCATATATGCCATGCGTGACTGGAAATATATATATATATATATATATATATATATATATATATATAAAAAATCAGTTTTTTTATAATTAAATTAGACCAATACACAGTTGTATTAAAAGCGTTCAATACAGTTATATTGTAAAACTTCTGAATAGTTTTCATTTGAAAGTGAGTTATTTCTGCAACCTAGTTTTCAACCTTAGAATCTTAGAACAATCTTAGAACACTTTCATTAATGTTTGCATAATTCTAGTTAGTATTTATGGGTATGACTACATATTTAAGATCCTTAAATAACTCCTCTCTAATTTTGAAAAGTTCTTGATGGTTTGAAAATTTCAGTCACATGTTCATAAAGAGTGTTTGAAAAATTATTCTAAATTGCCTGAAGGTACCAAAAGGTTGAAACTTATGTTGCAGAAATAACTAATTTCCAAATAAAAAAAAAAATATATATATATTTTCAATGTTAGCTTATAATAGCTTATTTTTTTTAAACACATTTGCAGTAAATTATTAGATGTGGCTATTGTGGAACTCTGAAAATGGTGGGGTCACTTAAGGGGCCAAGATTTTTCTGACAAGGAGGTCGGGGGGCAAATTCAATCAGTGTCTTCATTTTCATATTACACCATTATCATATATACAACTTAGGAATGAGTTTGAGTATAATATGTTACCTCACTAAATTAAACAAAAGAACCTTTCACTCATAGTTGTATAGTTCTAATCTATTCTTGCCCTCTTTTCCACTCTCAAGCTGTTACAACACAAGAGAGGTTAATTTTTTAAAAAAATCAAAGGGTTAATACTGATGTCAATACTAGCAGAACAGTGTGATTTGCCTGCTCTGATTTTTTCCCCCTCCACAAAACCTTTTTAATGCAAAAAAAAATTTTTTAATACAAAAATAAAATAATGTAACAGAATCAATCAAAATGATGTGGGCACCATTGCCATACAAAAATCAGCTAAAAAATTAATTTATGTTTTTGGAAAATCTGAGCATACAATCAAGAAGCTACTTTGAAATAAAGAAATAATTTATATAATTTTTTCATGACCACATGACAATTAAGTCTCTTCCCTTCCTCATGTTTGTTTCTATATATCTGGTTGTTTTATTTTGTTCATTTTTCTTTCAAACTGATCTCCGTATATGTCCGTAAAAAGCTAAATGAAAAAGAAAACAGAGGGAAAAGTGCTGAAGATTAAATCTCATGAAAATCAGAGACTGATCACTTTCATAAATTTTGATGCTTATAAAAGTGAGGGGTTCAACTTAGAGGCCAGCCAAAATTTGGGAGGTGGATTGGCTCCTTCTTCTCCCCACCCATAGAATCACTACTGCTTATTAGGTGGTGTGTGATTATATCATAAAACTGTAAAAAATAAATACTGTAATTGATATATATTTTTTAATTTCACATGTATGAGTACAGTCATGGGTCAAACAAACAGTAAAAACTCAAAAGTGAAGCAAAATATTGTAAAGTTATTTTGAGTGATGAGAATTCAATGTTCGGATTAAGTCCAAAGTATAACAAAAAAAAAGTTATGGAAAACACATACAGGATATGGACAAGAAAAATATTTGGTCTTTAGAACATCACAAAAGAACATTTAAGAAAAATTAAAAGATTAATAACATAGATTATCCAGAAGAAAATATTTGAAGAAAAGGACAACCCCTCAAAAGTGAAACATAATATTGTGAAGAGAGCAATTTGAAAAGAAATTGTAAACATTGGCAAGAAAAGAACAAGTATAAAACTGGTTTTAAGAATGTTTCAAAAAGAGATTTGAGAAACAATTCAAAGAGTAATAAACAAGAAAAGGGGGATTGACCAGTAAGAAAATAATTGAAGTATTTGGTGTCGTGAATATAACCAGAGAGAAAAGATGCAAAATATTTAGAACAATGGGAAAAGATATGAAAGCAGCCAAATATCATGACGAGAAATATGAACAAGAAGATCAAATGAACATAGAAGATCATTCTTAATTTGACGTTTAATAAAAACAGCCCCTGAAAATGGAATAACATTCTAAGAGATAATGAAGAAGAGAATATATGAGTGCCATGTCTCACAATAACTTATTTGTTTTGCAACAGGGTATCATGGAAAAAGAGCATTATTTGGCTATTCTTAAAAATAACATAAAACAAAGTACATAAAAACTGTAATTTGGGAGTCAATGGATGACATATGAATATAGAAGATCAAATTAAAATTGGTTTGACAGTTGTGTTGACTAATTCAATAGACAGAACTGGTATTTCCTTCATGTATATATATATATATATATATATATATATATATTTTAATCATTTTGCCCAAATCAAGTTAGGAATACCCCTAGGATGCAGGGTGAGAGAAAAGTCTGGATACAGTGAGTATTGACAAAAGGATAAAAGATGAATGGAATTCAAGATGACAGAACATGGTGATTATCACTGCATTTAAATTTTTGAGTAATCAGGGAAGCAAGTAAACAGAAGAGAGTTCCATAGACAGGAAGTGCGAGAAAAAAAAACTGTTGGAGTAGAAGTGATCATTGCATTTAACTATTTCAACAGTAAAAGGGTGGGACCAAGATGCCAGTCTAGTAGTATGCATAAATTAAGTTTTTAATTGTTTAAAATAAAGTTATACTCCAGTAAAAACCAGAAGTCAATTTGCTTAAATTCTTAAATTTAACTGTAGAATATGTTCTAATATCTCAATTTCATATCATGTTAAAATGTCCCTATATTTGGGCAAATGTTTACATTTTCTTAAGCACCTGAACCCCCAACTTCACTGAGCCTTCTAAAATCTAATCATAAGTTTTACTTGGTTTTCTTGATCCATGAATTCTTTGTTGGTGCACGGCTTAACAGTTCTGTATGAAGGCCCTTAGGTGAAAGCTAACTGGAACTATTAAATAAGACATCTGAGCTCCCAGTTCAGTTTTCACCCATCTCATTTGTGCATTTTAACACTAAAAATCAGATTTTCACCTGTTTATCAAAAGAAGCCCTTCTGATCTTTATTAGAAAATGAACAAACACTTTTTACACACATTTGATGTTAGGTGATGTGATTTTTGTTAAAATGTTCTTTTTCTATGTCTTTGTTAAGTTTTCAATTATATTTGTTCATGTTTAGTCTTAAAGATATAGAAGTCAAGGTGTTCTCATAAACTTGCTCAATCGCAAGGAATAAAATTTTTATGCAGATACTTTTTGTCAGCAACTTATGTTGCATTTCCAATATTTACTGAGATATTGATGTTTTCTATCATAAAGTTTTTATATTTTGCTTATTCATTTAACTTTTTGCAGAATGAGTGGCATATCTGGTTTATTTCTCATCTACTGTATGTGTAATTTTTTGTAGACAGTTCAACATAAATATTTACATCAAGGGTAATGTCTTAAGAACAGTTTACCCAAGATATTCTTCTTCATAGCATCTTTGTTCCTACCCAGCACCACCTATTGAGTTTTTATGTAACTGTTGTTTTGCTTCTGCTATCTTTTTTCCATTCACCATTTATTTTGCAGAATCTGATTGGTTTTTAAGCAATTCAGGGGACAGTAAAATATTTATTTGATGAAGAATAAAGTAAAAAGATCTAACAACAACAATATGTCTGTAATTGTATTCATTTTTATGTTATGGTCAATGCTTTTGGCATGTTTTATATTTCATTGATCAGTCATTACAGTATTACTCTATATCTATATGCCTTATGTATATATATATATATATATATATATATATTCATATTATTACCATATTTATATCATTATTGTTTCTATTACTATTATATATATTTTTATATATATTTTTTGTAGCTGTGAGTATACCTTGGATATACCCTTTGGTGAAATCCTAATTGTTGTTTTGATGATAAAATCTGTCATATATTTTTGTAATCCGGTGGCAAATTTTTGACTGAAGCTTAGGGCTTCTAGTTGTGCATCTGATGGATGAAATTTGGATAAATTATTAACTAAATCTTTTTTGCTGATCCTGGATCACTTGCTATTGTTAATTCGTTTTTTAAGTTTAGTGTGTAATTTTTGAATGTGCTTCTTGTTGGCATATATTGTGGGAAATACTCTCTCTAAATATGACGAAAATTATATAAAAGAGATGGTCTTTTACAGCAACAAGAAGCATGTTCAAAAATTACACACTAAACTTAAAAACTAATTGATAATAGCAAGTAGTCCAGGATCAGCAAAAAAGATTTAGTTAATAATTTATCCAAATTCCATCTATCGGATACGCAACTAAAAGCCCTAAGCTTCGGTTACAAATTTTCCACCGGATTACAAAAATATATGACAGATTTTATCATCAAAAAACCATCAAAACAATGATTCATTTTTATGTTATGGTCAATGCTTTTGGCTTTGGGTATGTTTTATATTTCATTGAGAAGTCATTACAGTATTACTCTATATCTATAAATATATATATTCATATTATTACCATATTTATATCATTATTGTTACTATTATTGTGTCAGAGAGAGAGAGAAGCCCACCAGTAAAGTGATGGCTGCATTCAAATATACAATACCCAACTAACCCATCATGACACCCAGTATAATAAGACTATACCAGACACATGAATCATAGCCAGATATCTCTAATATGGTGACAGGTGGGACCCAGTTAGAAATAACTTTAGGTTGAGTAACCCAGTCTTCTCAGACAGTCTCCAGTCTAGGGTGTTCCCAAGTACCTAGATATTAATTTTTAAATTTAAAAAGCAAGCCTGTTAACATAAACATGATGTTTCCCAACTAATCCCACTCATAATGCACAGTGTACACAAATGAATTAGGTCAGCAAATCTGTAGTACTGAATGTAATATTTACTATAGCTCAATCTTAATAAAGAAAATTATTTACATTATTCAGACTATTATCTTCATCTTCATTGCCATTTTTATGACATTTCGCCGTTTTACAATCTGGCCTTCTTCAGGTGCTAGAAATTTTTAACCTAAGCCTTCAGTTTGAAATTTCTAGCACCTGAAGAAGGCCGGAGCATACAATGACCGAAATATTGTAAAAATGACAACGATGATGAGGACAATATTTCAAACAATGTAAATAGTCTGAATACTACCTCATCTCAGAAATATAGACAAATATTTAATAAAGGAGATTTATAAATTTAATCACAATAAAAAATGCTGGATTTTAAATTTGAAAAAAAAATAAAAGCTTTTTATCTCCCTAACCTGAAACCCTGATATTATCCCCCAGAGAGAATACCTCTGATTAAGAACCCCTGCTCTAAACATTCACATCAGGCTCCTCAAATAATGGGGACTTAAAGGAGAGCTATTGGTCTTATTGCATATTTTTACCTATTTTTACATGAACAGCTTGAAAAAAATGTCTCAATCAATAAGTAAATGTTCTTTATGTGCCACATTCCATCAGGCCGTAAGCATTAATGGCTCTCCACAACTTCTTGTAGCTCTTAATAAATGCTGTCTTTCTCTTATTTCTCCCAAACCTTGTTCTGCCATCCTTTTACTCAAGCTCACTAAGTATGTTATGCATTATTTTCCTGTCTGTTTTCTTCAATCTGCCTTGTGAGTATCAGGGTTTTCTAAGCTCCCTTTTCTCATCATGTGTCCCAGAAACATCAACTGTCTCTTTTTGATGTTTAGTATAAGTTTTCTTTTTGTTTCCATTTTCTCTAAATCTTTGAGGAGATTGTCTAGCACTCACTCCCATACAAGAGGACAGATATTTTTTTTTTTAATCATTTCACTGTTTTACTGCCACTGTTGTGTAGATGGTTACATAGGGAGAAAGTGATGACAATAAAGGGTATCATGTAATAGTTTAGTATTCTTTTCCTTGTTTCTAGTTCTTAGAATTCTGCATAGCTTTTTGGGTTCATCGTTGAATATCCCAATAAACCTTCAGATTTCAGTGTTATACTTTTCCTCCTCTTTTAAAATAATTCCCAGATATTTAAATTTTTGAATTTGTTTGATTTTGTTAACTCCCATTTGCCATTTATACTTTGGGCTCATCTTTTTACTAACTATTATTCATTCTGTCTTCTTACAGTTGAGGTTTAATCATTTCTTCTTGCTTTTCTTTACTACCTTCTGTAGGTGTTCTTGTAACTTTCTTTCCGTGTCTGCTATCTTAATTCTTTAAAACAGACTTTTTGATATTAAACCCTTCAGTAAATTAAGCCCTTCTTTTTCTATTTCCCAGTATTCTGTGTAGCCTTTGGAATGCTTTCTTGGCTATCTGAATACGTCTTCAGATTTCAGTGTTATATGTTCTGTCCTTTGTTTAAACACTTCCTAGATATTTAAGTTTCCTCACTTGCTTGATTTTGGTATCTCTGATTTGGCATTTACAATTTGGGCTCATTTTTTACTAACAATAAGGCATTTTATTTTTTTTTTACAGTTGATTTTTAATCCTTCCTTTTCACTTTTCTTTACTACCTTCTGTAAGAGTTCTCATAGTTCCCTTTTCATCTGCTATCAATACTGTGTTATCAACTGTTGTGGAGTAGTTTTCACACTAAAGGTTATGACCGTGCTATGTCGGATGCTAATTGACTTAATACATCCAAAATGTTAGGAACTTGGTAATCTTCCACTGTAAGCTGACTGACTAATATCAACTGCCTAGTAGTTCTACTGAACTCCAACAGAAACTCTAATGAACTCCCAAGAACTTCGAGATAACTTCCTGTTAACTTTTATTAATATAGGAGGGAGAGTCCATTATCTGAGGAATAGGTGTGTTTCACCATAACATCTGCAAATCTTATTTTATGATTTTGGCCATCAATAATAAATCCTGGTAGGACATGTAATTTGCTCAGAATTGCCACAATAAGCCTAATGAGAAGAAACATACTTGTTTTACACCCATTTCTATTTTTTTATATCTGTTGAACTCATTTCCTATCCATATACAGGCAGTTTAAAGAATTTATGCAAAACATAGGAAAATATGTTTAAGGTGAAACTGTTAATTAATCAACAAGATAGACACTAAAATTAATTATTTTATTACTGACTCTATATCCAGCATGACATACGCCTACCAGATGGTAATTATGGCTTGATACTGTTATAATTGAAAAACACTATGAGAGTGTTTTAATATTTTTGCCAATAGAAAACTATTCATCTGTTACTATGTTCTTCAAAATACACATCCTGGGTTAACATAAGTGTTCACTTTAAAATATACATGATCCTATATTAATAGATCTAACATGAAGTGGTTGGAAAACAGATTGTAAATGCTCTTTTAAAACAATAGCAAGTGTGACAACCCTGTTCAATGTTGGGGATAATGACTTGTTGATTTGATATTTTTATGGTTTATCAATCCTTTCAGGGTTATTTAAAGCCAAATATATTTTAGATTGTAAGAATAATTTTTTTTTTATGAATGAATATTGCATTCAAAATTTTTACAGTAACAATTTTTTCAGACAAGTCCTACTATTTAACTCATAGCTAGGTGGGGAGTTGGATTCATACCTTTTCCACAAACTTGACTGGAATTCAAACTTGGGTTCATTAGTCATTTGGAATAGAGCATTTTAATAGTTATTTTGGAAGAAGTGCCAGAGCGTTTCAAAAAAAAAAAAAAAAAAGACATGCCAAACATCTAGTTTTCATATATCTTAAGATAATCTTCTGTTGTCATCTTTACATTTTTTGTTAAAGAACTTTGATCAAATTCAGTCAGCAGTATTACACACAAAAAGACTTGTGGGATGATATTACTTCAAGTTATTCTGATTCTTCCAGACATGTTGTTATAAAGAAATTTTCAAATAAACAATTTGTGGGGCTTCTTTGAGAAGAGCTGAAAACTTCAGGATAAGAGTTCTAAATCAATGTTAGAAAGTGCTTAATAATCCAGTCAGACAAGAGATTTGACCCAAATGAGCAGATTGCAAAATGGCCCAAGTTCCACTCAAAATTGGTGAACAATTCTAAAATAGATGAGAACAGTATAAAACTTATAACATTACATTATAAAGATGATATTGGTCACTAATTCACAAATGATGCTTAATCGTTTAAAGAATACAGAAGCTTTCAAAAATCCCAGAACACAGAAGAAATCACAGAAGCTAAAGTGTAATGCACAAAAATACACCAGCTTATTTGCAAACAACATTGAATTGAAATCTTTCATAATTGCACCACTGTGTTTAAGCTGTAGTTACAAAGGCCTGTCATAAGCTGTTATGCAGAATGGAATTTCTCAATGCCAACCTTTACAAAAAATTAATTTTGGTATACAATGACTGATGAGAACTTGAATTCTTTATGCATACTGTTCAAGAAAATAACATTACAAAGAAGCTTAGATATGAAAGAAATGTACGTGAATATGTTCCTTGCTGGACAAACAAAAAAAAAACAGGATGGAGAGTATTTTTAAAACATGCTTTATGTAGTATGCATTCTGATATGTGTCTAAAATAAATGGTTATTTTAGCTGTGGCTTTGGATATGATTCATTTCATTGAATGATGAAACATCAAAACTATATATAATTTTTCTCTCATTTTCATCTCCCGAATTTTAGCTCAAATTCTGCATGGCATAGCAAAAGAAAATATTTATTCACACTGTTGACTTACACATTTTACTAAAATTTGTAGCTAGTTGCAAAGGGGCTCTCATAACTGCTCAAGCCTCAGAGCTTTCAAAATATAGGTCTGCAACTGGTGATGAATATAGAACCATATTGAATGTACTAGATAGCTAGATTAAAGTTCTGGTTATACATTGAAATAAAAGATAACAATGGGCAAAAGAAGACTTTAAAAGGAAACAGTGAGTAATATACATTAAAAGCTATTAAGAGCAACAAAAACAGGAAGTTGTGGAGAGCCATAATCGTTGAAGGGCATTTTTTTACAATAGTGTTCATCTTGTACAAGGCTCAGGAGCCACTAAATTTAGAGGGTTGAAAAGTAACAGGTAGAGCCTATGTGGATATGTGTAGAAGATAACGGTTAACTCTAGACTTGAACAGGTCAACATTATAGTGATCTGGGAAACAAAATATTCTGACTTCAATTTCCTTTTTCATTTTTGACTGATAGATCCAGTTTGTTTCTTTGACTTGATGACATGACTGACAGTTGAAAGACTGACACCAACAATATCTATGATCTCTCTGTAAGCCTTGCCAGTGTGTTTGTGCAGCATAACACTTTGTATGCTTCCTTGGAGTAATGTCCATCACAGACAATGGCCATAAGACAAATAATTAACAGCTGAGACAATAGTGTCTGGGTGTGATAAAAATTCTGAAGCCATCATGGATGATTCAATATTTTTCAAGGCCATGCATATTTCATCATACATCCCGAAAATAGATTCATAACACTGCAAATAAGCTAATCTGATAAAAAATAAAAATCAATTACACCTTGCACTCCAGTGGGTCTAAAACTGACCATAGGGCAAAACAAAGGAAACTGAAGCAGTTTTGAAGAGTGTACATTTGGTCAATTATTTATGGATATTTTTATTGTTTCCCAGAAGTTTTTGCTTTTATATTGTTTTCTATATTCATACTAGCAGTATAGCTTGGCGTTGCTCAGGTGTAATGAAAGCTTTAAAACTAATCCATGGTCCTGGAGCTCAGACTCTTTGGACGTTGGCATGAAAGATTAAAAAGCAATAGTTGTTTCCAGTTAAAGCGAAACCATAGACTGAAAGAAAAATGAATGGATGTAAGTCAAATTTTGATTTCCTGGTATCGATATCAAATAAGTTTTTTTGTCGTAAACTGAATTTTGAAGGCTAAATAAGTCCTCTGAGTAAATGATATCATGGCTGAGGACTACAATTATACCTACTTAGAGCCAAACCCGAAGCAAAAACTAAAATAAAAGGGCTGAAAAAATACAGACATGCAAGCAGATAAACAGACACACACAAACATCTTGCCTTTTATATATAAAATCGATTTTCTGCACTATTGTAAGAACTGCAACCTTGAAACTTCTGAATATCATTTCTTATGTCTTTGTCTATGAGTATACCAAATTTGATTAAAATCGGACCACTCCTTCTATAACCCGATTATTTTGATTATCAATATTTATTGGGAGTACCTTGACACAGAATCTAGATAAGAACACTTGCAGGTGCTTATAGTACAACTGTGTAAATTTTCAAGAAAATCAGTTCAGCTGTTTCGGAGTCCATAGGTAATGGACACACACAAAGTTCCATTTATAAATAAGTTTAGATAGATTTTATGTTTCACACTCAATTGAGTCTCATGCTGCTTGATTGGAACTTACATTTCATCAGAGGAATATGAAATGAAAGAATGTGTTTTGCTACAATATGTGTGATATGTTGAGTCATAGCCATGAAGGTTAGGGCTGGTGAAATCAAGGACAGTAGTTCATGTGAACACACTCCAAGGAAATAGTGATGGGGCAGTGAGGGGCTTGTTATATCTCATCTGTGAGAAAGAAGATGTTTTTGTCAGCCATAATTGTATCAGATTTTTATCACGCCCAGACACTATTGTCTTGGCTGTCAATTATTGGGACATCACTTGAAGGAAGTGTACAAAAGTGTAATGATGCACAAAGTTACTGGCAAGCCTTACAGAGAGATCACGGGTATTGTTTGTGTCAGCCTTTCAACTGTCAGTCGAGTCATCAAGGCAAAGAAGCAAACCAGATTCATCAGTGCAAAATATAAAGGAAAATGTGGTTGGAAGAGAAAAATAATGCCAAGAGATGACGTATATGTGATCAGTGAAAGTGTGAAAGATCCTAGGAAGACATTATTCATTTTGTTTCAGTTAATTTGCACAAGAGAATATGATGCCATTTAGAGTGCAGTCTTGAGAACGGCCTTAATACAAGATTGCATATATTTTCATCCATCTTTCTTTAGGGCCTATTTCTTTTCTATTCTGTTTGTCTGTCTGGCAAGAAAAACTGTGCGTGTTCACTTTTGTGTAGAGCAGTGCTTATTATACATGCATGCACACATCAGCTACATTATTGAAAGCAATCATCTATGTCAGAACCATTTCCTTCTCTGTTTTTTTCTATAGAGCTGTCAGCAAGGTACCACCAAAATGATTTTGTACAAAAATGAACCAGAACAAGAGACAAATCAAAATAATAGAAAAATGAGCAAAAAGAAAAAAAAAACAATTATTGGACATTACTCTAAGGAAGTATAATGCTGCATGAATACACTGGCAAGCCTAACAGGGAGATGCAGGTATTGTTGATGTCAGCCTTTCAACTGTCAGTCGTGTCATCAAGACAAAGAAGCAAACTGGATTCATCAGTCCAAAATGTAAAGGGAAAATGCAGTCGGAAGAGAAAAACAATGCCAAAAGATGACGTATACGTGATCAGGAAAAGTGTGAAAGATCCTAGGAAGACATTCATTCTGTTTCAATTAATTTGCACAAGATTGTAGAAGAAAAAACTTTGCACAAAGTTCAACAATATTTTGCTTGCTAATAATGATATTAGTTTTTATGAAAAGGATGTCTCCAAAAAGTCTGTAGAAATAGTAAAATCTTAATTTTACTGAACCTCATTTTAAATACATCAAAGTATGGTTGAAAATGATGGCAACATGTCAACAAAACTAATTCAGACCTACATTTGCAAGTTTTCATAAAATTGCTTGACAGCACACTGCCAATGCATGTCTGCCTTTGGCGGGAAATATTCAGTTACAATGATGAGAGGAGAAAACTCGTTTCCCTTACACCCGGTTTCTCCTTCTGAAATCTTACAAATAAGGAGGGAAAAAACAGTGAAATGATTTCTCAGCTTAAACATGCTACATTTCCTGATCATGTTTCTCCCGCAAGTCACCTACTATTTTTTTTTGTTAGATTTCTGGGTATATTTTTCTTTCTCTATTTTTTTATGAATTTATTTGAACCATCAGTGTTTGTTTGTGGCTAAGATAATTGAATTCACTATTTGCACGTTAAATGGCACAGGTAAAAAAAAAGCAAAAAAAAAATATCACTAAAAGAAAATGACAGAAAAAACTAAAAATGATTCCATTTTCTTTTGTTTTCTGGTAGATAATTTAATGATTATACTTACAGTACCCTCATGTATCATTTTGGTATGTATTCATTTGGAGTTAGGTAGCCCCAAAGACCAATAGAAACACCTTTAAGCTAATAATTTAGAAACATGCATGAAAATTTTTTTAAATATACACTGTAATATAATGTATCATGAAAGTTCATTTTTTTAGGCTTCAAATTATCATCAGACATTGTTTTATTTTGTTTTAAGAAGTTTCTTCTCATGTCAGAATTAGATTTTCTTTTTTTTTACTTCACTTTTTTATTTAATTCTTTTTTCTTGTTTCACAAGCTTTTTTCTCCTTTTTGACTTTGTTTCATTTTCTTTTTCTATCAGAACGTTTTTTATTACAACTTTTTATTTCCATTCTTTTTTTTCTATGATATTATTAATGATTTCTTTATTTTTATTTTTCACTCTCTCTTCTATTTATTCTTCACTTTCCTTCTATTTATTCTTCACTTTCCTTCTATTTCTTCCATTTATTTTTTCTTTCAAGTGTAATTTTTTTGTATGCAAAGTATTTCTTATAATACCTTTTTTTAAAAATCTTATTGTGATTTAATAAATTTTATTTCCATTCCTATTTCTCTTTTATATTTATTTATTTTTGCTCATCTTCTGCTAAATTCTCATTCTGTTTTCATTTTTTATTCACCCTTTCTTCTTCAATT
>JBBBDQ010000639.1:702500-727500 GCA_037127315.1 Ascarosepion bandense
AAGAGTGAAAAGATTGGAAAAGAGAAAAACTGGAAACCACATCCTAAACAGGAAACAAGGGATGAGCCTCTTCACCTGTTCAATAGACATGGGTAGAGTGTGAACTGGGCAATAGTTTAGTGTTGCATTTAATTTTTGAAGATTGTATTTATCATGGAAGCAACTTAATGGAAGACATTTCCATAGGTGAGAAGTGTAAGAAAAGAAACTCTTGGAGTTATCGAGAATAAAATTTGTTTCATTTTAACAGTTGAATTCCTTGCATTCACTTACGCACAAATACCCTTGGGAAAGGTATTAATCCATCTCTTCCCTCCAGTTATAGGTTAAATAATAAAATAGATCGGGTTCTATAGCCTTGGCTGGCAACCAGTCTACTACAGAAAGCAATGGCAACCTACTGCCGAATAATCTTCTGCTCAGTCAATCATATCTCTTTCATGACATGATCGCCCAAAGCATGTGTAACTATGGCACTTAACTGACTGAGTTGTTGTCGATTTGAACCCACAATAAAGAAAAAGGTGAGGATGGTTTATAAATATAAAAATATAAAATATTTTTATATTTGTGTTTTTATAACTATATTTTTCTCAGTTAAAGTTCCTTGTTTGTTAAGATGAAAAGAAATGTGATTTCTTCATGTGTTTGTGTGAGAAAGAGGCAAGAGAGAAAATGAGAAGGAAAGTGTAAATGTTACATCACTTCGTGAAGAAGAGTGTAGATGTCACATAGCTTGCTGAGGAAGAGTAACATGTAGCTTGATGAGGAAGAGTGTAAGTATCCCATAGCTTGGTGAGGAAGAGTGTCATGCAGTTTGGTGAGGAAGATGGGTGAATAAGTAAACGAATCTCTGAAGCCATGGTACACTGTTGCTATTCCTTACTGGCTTGTCTCATCTAGAAGTTTTGCTTAAATACTCTTCAAAGGGATTACAAAGCATGTTGTAAAGGGATCACAAAACATTGTTGATGAAGATTCTCTGAGTCAGAAACCATTTCTTGTCATTTGTTGATTGAAAGCCTTTTTTCCCATCTTCACTCCACATAGTAAAGTATAAATCATTTGCTTTTTTTCATATAAGATCAAAGTTTAGTATATATTGTTTAGGTATTGAGCAACTTTGAAATTAATTTTTTCTGTTTCTTAATATTTTATTTAGCTTTTGGAAAGCATCATTCATTATTTCATCAGATTTCCATTTCACTGTTGGCTATTATAACATTTTTCAAATAGTCAAATTTCTTAGCTCATATCTTTAACTGCACTTTTTGTTACTGGCCATAGATTTTGTCTTTGTACAATTGATGCCTAGTTCCTCCTTCTTGCATTCACTTATGTCTTTGTCTAGAATTTCTTGCAGTTTCTTTTCAGTGTCTGCCATTAATACATATTCATTTTTGTATCATTTTTGGTAAGACTGTGTCTGCAAAAAATAAGACTGGTAGGACTTTTAGTTTTCTTTAAATTGCCTTGTTGTATAAGTTAAACACTGGATCCATTTTTATCTCATGTCTCTTTTTATTTTTGTAAATTTCATTAACTAGAACAAAATGGTGACTAACAGAAAAAAATAGTATGAAATGTAATAACCAGACCAATGCATTATGATAAGTCTATAACACTTTATATTAAATCAAATGATCAATACAAATGGAATCAAATGATTGCAGATTTATAGTCAAGATTGTTCTAAGCAATCCACATTTCACTAGTCATCACAATAGACACGGAAGAAAGGAAGGACAGTGTGGTGTAGTGCAAGTGGAATGGACATGCATGCCTGTAGTCCTGCTGCAACTAAATGATCTACAGTACAGCATGAGTCATGTGTTATCTAAGCATGTCTTTTTTACATGTTCACTGGGGGGGAGAGGTCAGACAATGATGCCATCCAGGAAAGTTGTAGAACATCTTAAAGGGAATGCTGAATAGCATGAACATAATTTCAATAGGCATTCAGTCAGTTAAGTGCCATAAGTGATACACACTTGGGTGATCACGTCTCAAAAGAGACATGACTGACTGGGCAAAAGATTTTCAAACAGTAGGTTGCCATTACTTTCTGTAGTAGACTGATTGCCAACCAAGGCTATAAAACTCAAACTTTCCTTCTATTTAACCCATAGCTGGAGGGAGAAGCAACGAATTAATAACTTTTTCAAGGGTATGTGCATGTGGGTCAATGCAATAAATTCAACAGGAATTCAAACACAGCTCTCAAAATTTTCTTTCCAAGCCAATATCCTCTGTGCCACAATGACCATACCCCACAATAGGTATTATTGTACTGAAATAAGATATTCTCGACATATATGGCATTATTCAACAAACAACAAAGACAAGCTAGAGTTGCAACTTATTGCACCACATAACACAATTCCAGGAATTGTTCCTGAATACCATGAGAAAATATATTCTAGAAGATATTGCTTCACACATTTGCATCACACACAAACTACCATCACTTGCTTATGAAAATAGAGCCTGTTATCAATAATAGATATGACACTCTTGCTACAAGTGAAGAATTCCCAGTGTTTCATGCTGACATTCCTAAAGTTATATTTTCTCTGGTCTGTGCTGTGGATGCCATTTGTTCTCTAACTGCTGTTCTTACAATGTGTCAATCTTTGAGTATCTTTTAGTCATCTAAAATTCTACCTACTGTCATAGGAATTTTTATTTGTCCATTAATGTCACAAAAGCAACATGAAAAGCAAATCTTCAAAATCATCATCCAGTTTCATTCCATACTTCTACATAATTGCAAACAATGAGCTGTATCAAATAACAGAAACCACATCAATTTAGGACTTTCGACTAGAGCAATAAAATGAATAGCACTTATAACTCAAAGAGAAAATAATGACATAATCAAGTTGTTTGCATTCTATACTACTTCAAACAAAAAGTTAAGAAAACTTCCATCAATACTGGAAAGATCAGTAAGTGTTATTGAACCTGAAAAAAACCTGTTTTCCGGAAAAATTATTTCAAGAGAAAAACTTTCATTTTTTTTTATGAGTAACATGGACATCATCTCAGGAGCTATTATATTACTGGAATCTTAAATTACCATCCTGTTTTAAGAATAACAGCAGAATAAGCTGAAAAATATTTTGGACATCTATGGCATTCAACATTCACTCTACAAACAACAAAAATTAGTTTGAGTTGCTTCTTATGAGACCCCATAACATAATACCAGGGATTAGACCTGTGTGCCAGGGAGAAATATACTCTGAAAGATGTTGCCCCACATATTTGCATCACACACACAAACTAGCATTGCTTGCATTATGAAAGTAGAGCCTGTTATCAATACTAAACTCCTCAGGTAACCATCTGATGATACTCCTGTAAATATGTATATGATGAATTAGTGTAAATAGAAGTCTGGTTAATGACATGCATACTCATAATCGTTCTGCAAGTAAATAATTTCCAGTGATCCATGTTGAACACTTAAGGCCACATTTGCTCTAATATGTGCTGTGGATACTGTGTGATCAACTGATGCTGCCTTTATGCATTGATTTTGGCAAGCATCTCTTCTACATGACTACCCTGAACTTGGTCTGTAGGAGTAGGAGGATTTATTTGACTGCTGTTGCCAATATCAAAACACCACCAATGTATCATTTCCTAAAATGACTATCCACCCTCACATTGCTGTATTTCTTTGTATTAGTCATGGTGGGTGTTTGTAGTTCATAATAATCCAAAATCTGGTTTACATTTGTAACTGTGTTCATGTTATGGTGCCCTATCTACATTGGAATGAACTCTTCCTCCTTCATAAATACTAACCTGCAAGACTTCCTGGGAAGCAGTCGAGACACAGTGTAACTTGACAGTTTGGATGGTCATTTCTATCTGCTTATTAATAACACACTTATTTTGTACTAGCAGTATAGCCCAATGTTGCTCGGGTGCAATGAAAGCTTTAAAACTACACCATGGTCCTGAAGCTCAGAGTCTTTGGACATTGACACGAAAGATTAAAAAGCAATAGTTTCCAGTTAAATGTTTCCAGTTAAAGTGAAACCGTAGACTGAAAGAAAAATGAATGGATGTAAGTCAAATTTTGATTTCCTGGTATCGATATCAAATAAGTTTTTTTGTCGTAAACTGAATTTTCAAGGCTAAATAAGTCCTCTGAGTAAATGGTATTATGGCTGAGACTAAGAACTACAATTATACCTACTTGGAGCCAAACCTGAAGCAAAAACTAAAATAAAAGGGCTGAAAAATACAGACATACAGGCAGATAAACAGACACACAAACATCTTGCCTTTTATATATAAATATTATCAATTTTCTGCACTATTGTTAGAACTGCAACCTTGTAACTTCTGAATATCGTTTCTTATGTCTTTGTCTATAAGTGTATCAAATTTGATTCAAATCGAACCACTCCTTCTATAACCCGATTTTTTCGATTATCAATTTTTGATATTTATCGGGAGTACTTTGACACAAAACCTAGCTAGGAACACTCGTAGATGCCTATAGTACAACAGTGTAAATTTTCAAGAAAATCGGTTCAGCCGTTTCAGAGTCCATAGGTAACAGACACACACACAGAGACAAAGTTGCATTTATAAACAAGTTAATATATATATATATGTTCTGTTATTCCAATATGTTGGTTCAACCTACTTTCTTGTTTTCATGTCTTTTTTCCTGACCCTAACAGGCCACAACAGTTCCTTTGACCACTGTGGTCAATATAAAGCACATCCAACCTGCCATGTGCAGCATGACTAGCAATTCTCTAAAAGGCCAACACTCCAAATGTCCACACACCAATCTCTCTTAAACAATTTTAATTGATCAAAATTATTTATCTGTTTTTTTGCTTCAAGACTTCTTTATCTGAAAAAATATCAGTGTCTAAGGTTGTTTGGTTGGTTGTTTTGTTTTATGGCATATCAACCTTGGTGGGTCATTTATTGCCAACTAAATTTTATTTATTTATTGCTGGTAATACCTTTTTCTTTCAACAATTTATTGTTGTTTTTATATAAGTTTTGTGTCTAGTAATACTCTTTTCTTTTCTAGTATTAAGATTTATTGGGATTTGTTTTTAAGGGCAGGGTCCCCAAGTCCTACCCTGTTATATAACCCATAACTGGAGGGAAGGGATGGATTAATACCTTTCCCAAGGGTACCAGTGCTTAAGTGCAATGCAGAGTATTCAACTGGAATTTGAACTTGGCTCACCGATTTCTCCTTCCGAGCCAATATTCACTGCACTACAACACACATCCATTACTAAACGCTTGCAGCACCTGGTATTCCCAAGCGGTCACCCATCTAAGTACTGACCATGCTCAACATTGCTTAACTTCGGTGATCGAGCAAGAACCAGTGTATTCAACATGATATGGCCGTAAGCCCAGTGTCTAAGGGAAGGTATATAAACTTACATGTGTGATGACTCTTACGAATTTTTTATTTATTAAAAAATGGAAATAACTGTACATAAACAAATTTTTCCATAAAATATAATTTATATTAATTTGTTCACACACATGATACAGTGTCTTGCATAAGTATTCACCTATTTGAATTTTTCAACATTTTGTTACTAACTGGAATTCAATATTCATTTTACCAGTTGATCAAAACAAAATGCTTGGTGCTTTGAAGGCACAAAATTCATTTCACTGTGACACAGACAATAATTAGAACAACAAATCAGTCATCATTTGGATGCATATATATATAATCCCAGGAATCAATCCTTTTTTAGAACCACCTTTTGTCACAATTGCAGTAAAATGCCGACCTTTTGGACTACGTCTACATTTGCTTTGGATGTGCGTTGTGGTGCAGTGGATATTAACTCAGAATGACAAATCAGGGAGCATAGTTTGAATTCCAGTTGAATTCCTTGCATTCACTTACACACAAGTACCCTTGGGAAAGGTATTAATCCATCTCTTCCCTCCAGTTATGGGTTAAATAATAGGACAGATTAGGTTCTGTAGTCTTAGTTGGCAACCAGTCTACCGCAGAAAATAATGGTAACCTACTGCAGGATAATCTTCTGCCCAGTCAGTCATGTCTCTTTCGAGACATGATCACCCAAAGCATGTATCACCGATAGCACTTATCTGACTGACTGACTACATTTGCTTTGCACATCTCAAGTGAGAAATCTTTGTTGATTCTTCTTTGGAAAATAGCTTAATCTCAGTCAGGTTGGATTTAGACGGTTTTTGAACAACAATCTTCAAGTCTTGCTGCAGATACTCAATTTGATTTAGAGTTGGGCTTTGACTGGGTCATTCGTACACATTAATCTCCTTTGATCTAAACCATTCCATTGTATCTTTGTCTGTATGTTTAAAGCTGTTGTTCTGCGGGTAGATGAATCTCCACCCAAGTTTCAAGTTTTTGCAGAATGAAACACATTTTCTTTAAGAATTACCCTGTATCCATTTTCCCATCAACTCTGGTCGGCTTCCCTCTCTCTATTGAAAAAAGGCACTCTATTGCATGACGGTATCAACATCATGCTTTATAAATTGGCGTGCTCAAGATGATGTGTAGTGTAATGTTTCTTACAAAAGATTCAATTTTTGTTTCATCTAAAATCAATTTTATTCAGTTACAGTTATTAGTTTTATTTATTGAATGAGATGGAATCTAGTCATAATTATTTTTATTTCTCATTGTTACAATTTCTCATTGACATACATGTATATCCCAACCATTATGCTAACATCCTTCAAATAAATTTGTGGCTGATACCATTTGAATTACTTAATCCTTTCATCCCACATAAGCCACTAAGTTGCAAGCAGTAGTGAACTAGATTGAAAGATATTAGTTGCCATGAGACAAATGGCCCCACCCACAACTACAATGCTATCATTTCATTTTTATTATAAAAAAATATTTTCATAACAATACATATAGAGAAAAAATACAATTAAAATTTTTGTGGAAATATATATTTTTCTTAGTAATTACAGTGTACATATTACTGACAGTATATATCAAATATAAATACAGAATATTATAATTGAATATTCTATTTTTTATTTTAAGTAACTCAGTCAGTTAAATGCCATCCGTGATACACGCTTAGGCGTTCATGTCTCGAAAGAGACATGACTGACTGGGCAGAAGATTATCCCGCAGTGGGTTGCCATTGCTTTCTGTGGTAGACTGGTTGCCAGCCAAGGCTATAGAACCCAATCTGTCCTGTTATTTAATCCATAACTGGAAGGATTAGATGGACTGATACTTTTCCCAAGGGTATTTGCACATAAGTGAATGCAACGTATTCAACTGGAATTTGAACTCGGCTCCCCAAGTTGTCGTTCCGAGCAGATATCCACTGCACCACAGCACCCATCCTAAGTAATTAGTTGATATTTTTAAATAAATTTTAATATTTTTATTTTGATATTTTTAAATAAATTATTGCACAATTTACATATTAACACCGTTCAAAATCATAATAAATAACTGCAGGCAATTCACTATATTAAGAATAGATGACAGTTCAAATCTGCCAGTCTTTGTTTCTGCATCCAATTCATCTATCAATTTCTTTTCAATGATTCCAAATTTTCTTCAGAGAGGGAAATTCTTAAACTTATCTTCATGATCTTTAGCTTTGAAAATGCTTTCTCACATTGGACTTGAGTAACTGGCAGTAGACATATGACATTATAAAGTTCTTTTTTTATTACTAAATAATTTGCCTGTGTTTGTTTCTCTATTGCATTTTAATTTGGTACAGGGGTCCAATCCATCAGTCAAACTGACATCCTCATAACTCCACCACTGAGTGCAAAGTACTTTCTTCTTCCTCTATATGCCTTGTCTTTGCAGCATGTAGGCAATCATAGCTTTCCACGTCTCCCTATCTGTGGTGGCTCTTAGCACGCCTTCTCCTGTAACATCTCGCAGCTCTCATTCTCTCATCCATCTGCTCAGGCCCTTCAAATATGTTATCTGCTGTTTTCCTCTGTCTCTTTTTCCTTCTATCTGGCCTGTTAGTATCAGATTCTCCAAGCCCACCTTCCTCATTGCATGTCCCAGGAACTTCAGCTGTCTCTTCCTGATGCTCAATATTAATTTCCTTTTCATTTCCACTCTCTCCAACGCCGCATCATTGCTTACATACTCAGTCCACAATATCCATTGCATCCTTCTGTAGAACCACGTTTCAGCTGTTTAAAGTTTTCCCTTCATCTTTGTTGATATTGTCCAACATTCACTGCCATATTGAGGAACTGACATCACATAACAATCCAGTACACTCTTCTTTGTTTCTAGTGAAAGTCTCCTGTGTCTTAATACTTTACTCAGCTTTTGGAATGCATCCTTCGTCATGCCTATTCGCCTTTGGATCTCTGTCGTACTTTCCATCTTCTGTTAGAACACTTCCCAGATATTTAAATTTTCGTACCTGCTTGATTTTAACATCCCCCATGGAGAGTAAATACCCAGGAATTCTTTAGTCAATATGACAAGGATCAAAGTGTAGTATCTGTTCCAGCAGCCAGTGTACAGTTCCAGCCAGCCAGCCATCAACATCATCTCTGGCTTGACACCGGCCATCACTTTGGCCATTTCCAGTTGGGCTCCAGTACCTGCTGCTCCAGCCATGCTTGCCAAGAATATGAAATAAGCTGTATTATTCAAGACAATGTTCTTCAGTAACAACAAACCTGTAACATTTTTTTGCTTATGTATTTTTCTAAACTTATAAAAGTTTTTATAAACTTGGCAATATATTTTTTTTACTCAAGTCTTCATTTTGTCTGTTGTTTTCTTCTGTCATTCAATATCTGTTTGTGGACCAACCCTACCCACAACATTTTTGTAGGGAACCCAAAGTTAATTTTTTTTTAGGTTTGTTCAAATTAATCATAAGATCCCTGATAAATTTTTACCATTTCAAAATAAATTATCAAAAATCAAACAGGTACAAGAATTTAGATACCCGGGAAGTGTTCTAACAAAAGACGAACAATGTGACACTGAGATCTGAAGGCATATTGGCATGGGCAAGGGTGCATTGTAGAAGCCAACTAGAGTATTAAGAAACAGAAAAATTTTGCTGGAAACAAAGAAAAGAGTACTGGATTGCTATGTGATGTCAGTTCTTTAATATAGCAGTGAATACTGGACAATCTCATCAAAGATAAGGGAAAGACTTGAAGCAACTGAAATGTGGTTCTGCAGAACAATGCTGAGGATACCATGAACCAAACATGTTAGCAATGACAAGGTTTTGGAGAGGCTGGAAACGAGAAGGAAACTGATGCTTAACATCAGGAAAAGACAGCTGAAATTTTGGGACATCTAATGAGGAAGGATTGATTGATTTTACGGCAGATCAACCTTTGGTTATTTACTGCAGGAAAGATTTTTTTTTGAGCTTTTATTGTGAAGATTTATTTAGATGTGTAGGGATAGAACTTGCAGTAGGTAAGATTAGGGAATAGTTAAAATGGTTGTTTTCATTTGAGGTTAGTGTTTGAGGAAGAAGGACTTAGAGAAACTGATGCTCACAGGTCAGTAGAGGGAAAGAGAGACAAGGGAAAACAACACATGACATATTTGATGGACTTCAGAAGATGGATGGTGGTGTGGGGGTTGAGTGGAATAACAGGAGAAGGGGTATTAAGTGACAAAGGATAGGGAGATGTGGAGGGCCATGATCATCTATGTCCTGAAGGGACACTGCACATGGAAGAGGAAGATCCTTGATAATATATATGTCTCTTCTATAAATATTTTCATGGCTTCTCCTCTGACAAACTTGGGTCACTGGTGCCCACTCCACAAGAATTTACTCTGGCAACAAGGTCTCACCCTTTTACGGTTAGATCAACAAAATGCAAGCGACAATTCTATTCCATCAGCTTCTTTTCTCATGCTTCCCACCTGTGGAACTCCCTTCCATATACTTGCTTTCCTGATGGCTATAACCTCCAGGAGTTTAAATGCAAAGTCAATTGCCATCTCTTATCCACTTAACTCCAGCCCTTTCTACACCACCCCGTGTATCTTTTTCTTTCTCTCTACCTTCGCAACTGTCTTCACTCCTGTGTTCACATCCTTCTCTTGCCCTTTTTTTTTTCACCTCCTGTAGCTGGTTTGTCTTTGTCTTTTACTCTCCTCCTGCTTAATACTTCAACTCTCTTATGTAACCCCCTGCACATCAGTGGCATTAGCGCTTTGCTTGGGGTGAAGTGATTAAAAAGATTTATATGTGTATAGTTCATACGAAACAATTGGGATATAAAAAAATAAAATAATTTTAATGAAATTTAAATTTGCATATTTACACCCAGACTATTTTCCTCATCTTTGTTGTTGTTATCACAACATTCCATTTCAGCTGTTGTGCCTTTTTGGTTTTCATCAGGGGATTGTCGAGTTGGGTAACATTCAAGGAATTTTGAATTGAACCGTATATTTAATCAATGGAATTGAATGTCTTCATTCTGCTGTCCATATCCTGGGATATCTTGCCTAGTTCTTATTTATTACTGCTCACTTATTGCTTGCCCCATTTTCACTGAGTACAAGTTGACACTGCTCAGCCCAGAGATTGAACCTGCAATTACTATGTCACCAAATTTATGATCCTCTAACCCTCTAGGCTATTGTACTTAGACTCTGTGGAAACATAGTGAACAATAACTGATCAATACTAAATAAAGACTAGATGATATATCTGTAGACATGACAGTGGAATGAGAACAATGTACCTTGTAAATTAAATAAAGTGTTCAGGTCAAATTTTGTTGATGTTTACTTGAATCAATACTCACCTAAGGAAGGCCAGAGTTCACAAGGTCTAAAACTTTATGACAACAACAACAAAAATGAGGAAAATATATGATTTAAATAATGGTAATTCCCATCTGATAATTTTCAACAGAAATTTAAGTTTCTTGATATGTTTTGAGTGAAATTGTTGTCCTTTTCAGATGTCTAAATAAAAGTCTGTGTTTATGTTTGAGAAAAAGAGAGAAGGAATTTACATACATGCAGAGAAGTCCGTTAAACTTTCATCTATGGCCTTGGGCATATGCTAGTTGGTGAAAATAAGTTAATGACTGAAGACAGTCACTTTCAACTCAGTGTTAGGTGAAGTGAATTCCTTCAGAAAGTGATTGTGTCTAGCAAATTTTTCATTACTGTTTTTATTTAGATTTTCTTTAAAATAAGACCATTCAATTAGTCTTTTATTCATTCTTTTCATCATTTCACCCCAAGCAAATGTGGGACTGCCACTAGTACACTGAGGGTTACAGTGAGAAAAAAGACTGGGCACAGGGAGAGTCAAAGAAAAGATAAAAGATAAATGAGATTCAAGGAGATAGAAGACGGCAATTGATATTGCATTTAAATTTTTGGAGATTGTAGCTATCAGGGAAGCAAGTAAATGGCAAAGAGTTCCATAAATGGGAAGTGCAAGGAAATAAACTATAGAGTAAAAGAGGCAGTTACATTTAAATATTTCTATGGTGAAAAGGTGGGACCTAAATACCAATCTAGTTCTTCTTCATGTGCCATGCCCCTTCAGGGTGTAGATGATCATGGACTTCCACTTGGCTCTGTCTCTTGTCACTCTCAATATTTTTTCTCTTGGTATCTCTTCCAAGAGCTGCTCTGTCAATCATTTGCTCAGACCTAACAAGTACGTCTCGCACTGCTTTCCTCTGTCTCTTCTTCCATTTATCCAACCTGTGAGTATTCTTCAGGCCCTGCTTCCTCATTACGTGTCCCAGGAATCTCATTTGTCTCTTCCTGATATTTATTATCAGTTTTCTTCTCGTTTGCATCCTTTCTAATACCTCATGGTTGCACATGTGCTCTGTCCATGGTATCCTCAGCATCCTCCTGTAAAACCACATTTCTGCTGCCTCAAGCCTCTTTTTCATCTTTGATTAGATTGTCCAGCATTCACTTCCATACAGAAGGACAGATATCACATAACAATTCAGCACTCTTTTCTTTGTTTCTAATGAGATTTTCTTGTCTTTCAGTACTTTGGCTAGCTTCTGAAATGTATCTTTGGTCATGCCAATGTGTCTTTGGATCTGTGTCGCATTTTCCATCCTCTGTCAAAACACTTCCCAAGTATCTGAATCTAGGAGCAGGCTCAAATTCATTTGGACAGGGATCCAGGAAAAAAGCTCATTAGAGTAGTTGCCATGAAAATATTTGTAGAAAAGGCACAGGAAAGCCATGTCAAGTTGGTGAGAAAGATCCCAAGTCAGGATCGATTACATAGCAGATCCTTCTTTGGATTTTCCTCTTTGACATTTGATATGGTTTTATGCTATGACTGCATGCAAAATGGATTAGAATGATTTGAAATTTGAAAATTATGGATGTGAGCATTGTTTTTTCATGTGGGTATATATGGGTAGTGCCTGTCAGGATACAACTTTTTGTTTTCATCACCAACACTACTTTCTTCTGACATCTACTTACATTTCCAGTGGAAATTAATACCATTATGATGAATATGTTGAACAAGATTTTATCATCACTGCAAGTAAGAGAGCCCTCTTGGGAATCAATTATTTTGAAAATAGCACTACTCACATGATAAAAAATCTAGACACCCACATCATCATCAGTGTCATTGTCAATGTTGTCAACGTTTTCATCATCATCATAAGCAAAAGTAACTGAGTTCTTCAAAGTTGTTTGCCAAATTCTTTCATCCTGATCAAAATCATGCTGGGCATGAAAGGTCACCAGAGGGCATAGTTCACTTTTTTAATCCACTGCAAGAGAGGAAACCATTATATGTGTCTGACCAATGGTGGGTGACAGGAAGAAAAAAAGAGAGAGGAGGGACCTAAGAACTTAAGAATGAATTAATAGCAAAGATGAAAAAAAAAAAAGAAAATCAAAAATACAAGCGCACACACACACAAAAGTAAAATCTGCAAAGTATGGTTTGTTGAATAATCTGGACATATTATCTATATTTTTGTTGTAATTCTCTTGAAATATCTTAACTTTTTAATGTTGACTTTAAATTCATTAAGGAAGACACTGTATTTTTTTCTTATTTTCATTTTTATTTTTCCAAGTACTTTCAATTTCATCTAAGATCATCCTCAGTAGGTGAATAACTAAGTCTGTAAGAGAATTCAAGAGAATCACAATTAAAATAAATAGACATAATATGTCTAGATTACACATACACACACACACTATATATATATATATAAGTTAAATTTATTATTAAAAATATTTTTTACATTGCAATATGGAAATTGCTGTTTTGAGATTTAAAGTTTTTATTTTGTCATCAGGTAAAGTTCAGTAACTTTAGTAAAAAACAATTTACATTTGAAAATAAGAAATAATATGCTTGCTTATTAAAGAGTCAATATAGAGTGTGGAAGACAGAAATTTACATCTTTTGGGTGTGTCTAATTTACCTAATCAGAATAAAGACTGACTTTGAAAAATTTGAAAATATAGGTTAGCTGTTAGGGGATATAAGGTGTTCATACATGTCTAAGATAACTGTCATATTTACAGTGGGGTTGTCTACTTCTGGCAAGAAGTATACATTTTAGTTAAGAAAAAACTCTTAGAGACATACATATCCCTGATAAAGGCTTAATGTTTGTTTACTAAAAAAAAATTAAAATAAAAGAAAACATTTTAGACCTGTCTTAAAGAGACAACTTGGTATGGTTAAAATATTTTTATATTTTTTGATTCAAAATACATTTCTTTTTCTACTCATCATGTATTCTTAACACATTGCACTCCTACAAATAGAAATCAATAAATTAAATTAATAATATTTGTATCATAATACAAAATAAAATAAAGGATATATGTAAGTAATCAACAGAATTATATGAAAAATTAACTATATTTTAAGGTGAACATTTTACAGTGTCTACATATGACTGATTTCATTTTCTTCATTTAATAGATCCTTATTATTAAGAAACAAGAAACATGAGACATTTAAAGACATATATTCTCATTTTTTATAAATGCTTCATTTTATTGTGGGGGTTTATTGGTTTCCTTTAAATACAAAAACATTTTTGTATACAGATGTTTGATTTTGGTACTTTTTTTTATTAAAGGAAGACATATGCTAGTAAAATCATAATTTAAAAGAGTTTCTTGAGCTACCAATATAAAATTTTTATTACTAGTGTTTTCAATTGAAGAAATAGTACATTGACAAGCAATAGATTCAGTAAGGTATTTATTTTCCAATGGACACTTTACAGGGTTTCTACAGTTCATTGTCTAAATTATTGATTTCAGTTTTGAAATTATTCTTATTTTCATTGAAGTTTAAATCTTTATTTAAAATTTTATTATGTTTTTTTTTATAATTTTTTCTAGATTATCAATACAACTATAACTTAATTTTAGTGTATTTTTATTGACAATCTTGCTTAATAGATTATAGTTTGGAAAATATTTCTCAACCAAAGCAAGAAACTTTTGACCTAATTTACAGCTAACCACTTGGTTAAAAGGGAATGAGTACTAAACAATTTTTCTATTTCTACTTTTTCTTTGGGTGTAGATATTCTTCTTTACATATTTAATATTAGGGCATGTATATCCATTATTTTTAAGGAATTATTATTAAAATTATTTTGTTTGTGATATACATCTTTGTTTGCAGAATTTCTACTAATTCTATATTCTATGGATAAGGATACATGTTTTATAAAAGATGGGGGATTGACAGACTTTGGATTTATAATGTATTTATATTTGTTTTTTTAATGGTTGGTATGGATTTTTACTAAGTTTAATGTAACATGGAAGAAATTTACTTTTTAGGTTTATATTAATAGTAACATTTAAGTTTAAGTTTTTAAACACTCTATATATTAACTTTGTAATTTTATCACTTTTAAAATTCATGCAATTCCTCACAATTATAAAGCCATCATCCCTATATAATCCAGTCTATTCTGTATTTATATCATTGTGAGCCATATGATGATATAAAATAAATAATCCTAATAGATTGAAAGACTTCACAGAGTTCAGCAATCCTATTGTAATATAAAAATTAGGAATTTGCTACTGTATATTTGGGTCTATCACAGGGGAAATGTAACATCATTATGAATGCAGAAATATAATTTCTGATTCATAATAAAGAACAGTAGATGAAAAATAACTAAAGGGAAAATTTTGATAGTAAAGTGACAAATTCTTTGCTCTGAAACGATTAACACTATTCCCACCCCAATATCGAGCACTTTATGATAAAAAACCCTGCCTACTGAAATACCTTTTATGGGTAAAATTACTGAAAAAAACAGCAATGTTCAACATTATCATAACTCAACACTGATATATATATATATATATATATATATACACACACATGTATATGATTTTATATGCCAATATAACTGGTGTATCTATATATAGTCATCCACAAACAAATCTGTTTTGCTGTATTACAGCTCATCAGTACAGTTAGACATCTAATTGCTTTTACCCAGGATTGAAACTCAACTGAATTGGTGTCAGTTGGCGATTATACCTCTGAACTATGTGTGCTCAGTAGAAGGAGGCAGAATTTTAGCGTATGATAGATTATATGCCAGTGTGTGTGTATATATATATATATATATTGTATTGAGGCAGTAGACAATTATCTAAACATATATTGTTAAATATAACAGACAATGAATGTTTATTATGTTTAATCATGAGCCATTCTAAACATTGTATTTTGGTTTTAATTTCTAGTAAAATTAAAAACAAAAGTTGTCAAACATTTGGATATTTTTTTTTTATTACACTGGCTCTAACATTTATTTATTAACATTTTTACCTCTCACATGGTGTAATGTCATAGAACTACATTACTAATTTATGACCTGCATCTGCTATTCAGTGACTTATCACATAGTAATATTTTATGTCAACACAAGAAAACATAATTTTTGATGATGGATATCTTTATGTTAACATCACTACAACCACTCTGAAGATGGTTCATGTGAGCCAAAAAGCTTAGAACCAGTGTAATAAAAAAAATATCCAAATGTTGGACAAATTTTATCTATATTTTTACCAGAAATTAAAGCCAGAATACGATGTTTAGAATAGCTCATGATTAAGCATAAGACATTCATTGTTTGTTATATATATATATATATATATATATAAAAACGTAAACTTGTCATTATACTTGTTTTGAAAAACCCTCTGAGTACAACAGCAGAAAGAAAAAGTGATAAATAAACAATGAGCTAAGCATTTGAACATCAGTCAAAGTACGTAGCCCAAAGAAAAAAACCCGAGTTGAGTAAACTAACACAAAAGTGCTCAATATGCAAGTAGAGCAAACAAAGTAAATAACTAACCTAGAGAGCCAATGAACCTACCAAGGTTTCACCAAACTGGATCTTCAGGGAAAGTTGGTCAACTTTCCCTGAAGATCCAATTTGTTGAAACCTTGGTAGGTTCATTGGCTTTCTAGGTTACTTTATTTACTTTACTTACATATATATATATATATATATATATATATATATAGAGAGAGAGAGAGAGAGAGAGAGAGAGAGAGAGAGAGAGAGAGAGAGAGAAAGGATTAATGCTGAGAAGTTTGTCATTTAACTGAGCAAGTTTATACCTTCATACCAACATTGAAGTTTTGTGAGGACAACTTTCTGGCTTTCAAGGTTTTGCCTTAATGAGTGATGACATCATAATAGCGTCCTCACAAAACTTTAAAGTCAGTTTGAAGGTGTAAACCTGGTCAATTACATGACAAACTTCTCAGGATTAATTCTATCAACACTATCACTACCCTGATATTGAACACATTACAACAAAAACCTGCTCGCCAAAATCAATAAAACTACTAAAAAAACATCTTAGTGCTAAACATTATCACAACTCAACACTATATATATATATATATATATAAAATATATTCATCATTCATACAGCTCATCAGTATGGCTAGACATCCATTTGCTTCTAGCCTGGATCGAAACTTGACCGACTTGGTGTCAGTTGACGTCGTTAACCCCTAAGCCATAGGCATATGGAATCAGAGAAGGGAAATTTTAGTATGTTGTATATAAGCAGTATATACACATGCCAGTCACCAAAAGAACTCAATTCATTGCTGAAGAGTAATGCATAAATTGTGGAAGTGGTTGTGGGATTCACGTGTATTTCCACACAGTTCACCCACATTCCACACTCACACATGTACATATATACTCATACACTACTTCTGTCTCACCTGTTTCTTCATTAACAAAACACGTGGCTTTAACGTGAGGTTCCTTTGCTTTCCTGCATTTTTGCGGAGCTTATAAAAAGCGGGGACACACATGTTAGCAGCAGTTTGAGTTCCAGCGGCTAATGCTATCGCAGGACATGTTTCTCAGTCTTACCTAACATGTTCTCACACACCCGCACTAATTGCAGGATGCAATTAGCTGCTATTTATTTCTTAAATACACATGTGCACAATCACTCGCATCTCCAATCGGAACTTTCAATTCAACAGTATGTATATTACTTTTTTCTTCTTTTAGGAACTTTTAGTTATTGAATTTACTTCATGATTCTTAAAGTTACAAGGGAAACAACTTTTCCTTCTTAATCTCAACCTTATAAACTTATTGTTATGACAATTCATTGTTGTTTTATTCAAGTCTAATTGTTGTTTTATTTCCAACTTCAATTACACAAGAACAAAGCGAAATACTTATTTGTTTGTGGAGTCCTGGACTTCGCAACATGGTAAATGTTTTTTTTAATTTTCTTCTCTAGAGAGCTCAATGGTAATGAGAGTAAAATTCTACTTGTCCCTCTCTTAATTCCTTAGTTAGCATGTACATGCATTACACTCTGCTAATATTTCATAAATAATAAACTATTCTGCTTTGATCATTTGGAAAAATGAAAAAGGCACTACTTGGTTTCAGTGAGAAAATGAAGGAGAGAATGAAGGAAGTGAAGAGAGAAGTGCTTATAATACTCATTTATTTAATGTCTGTTTCAGTGACATGCAAGAAGTTGACAATTTCAAATCTTTTGATTTGTATCCACTTACTTCTTTAAATAACGACTAGCATTTGTATTTATAATTATTAAAATATTTTGTTAAAGTTGTTAAGCTCAAATACTGTTTAATCATTAACTTAAGAATTAAGATTCAGCAGAAAATTCAATTAGGAAAACTAAAAGTTTTCATGCATATTTGTCAAAAAATTATTTACATACAAAAACAAAAAGATTTAAAAAATATGTTTACAATTTGTAAAAGAATTAATGGATTTATTTTTAATATGACAGCTTATCCACAATAAAAACATTTGAACTAATGCACCTAAGTCCAAACTAGATACAAATATATATAGCTGTACCTAAGGACTAGTATGTGTATATAACTCAGAGTTGTACCAAATGGCATGTAACTATATATATATATATGCACATACTTAGTGAAAAAGTACTAATAAAAGTGCATATCTACCAAAATGCATTACTAGGTTTATAAATAAATTGATATTGATTTATGCTGATATGTAGGCAAATATATGTGGCCCAATATATGCACACATACATATATATATATATATATATATATGCACACACTTAGTGAAAAAGTACTAATAAAAGTGCATATCTACCAAAATGCATTACTAGGTTTATAAATAAATTGATATTGATTTATGCTGATATGTAGGCAAATATATGTGGCCCAATATATGCACACACACACATATATATATATATATGTATCTATGTATAACTGATGTATCTATATAAACTTATGTTCTCCATAAATATGTGTGTGTACACTTTGTGAAAAACTTACTAATAAAAGTGCATATCTACCAAAATTTATTTCTTGGTCTATAAATAAATTTATATTGATTTATGCACATATGTGTACAAATATATGTGGCCTAATATAATATATATATATATATATATATATATATATATATATATATAACTGATGTATCTGTATAAGTCTATGTCTGTAGTTCTCCATAAAAAAAAAAAAGATAAAAATTATTAAAAACAAAAAGCTTCAAAATACCTCATAAAAATAAACTGCCCACTCACACTGAAGCCCAATAAACTGACCCAGAAAGGGGTAAATACCTTGTTGGGTCTTTGCCAAAGAGACTAGCCTCCTTTATAACTCTTCTAGCCAAATAGTCTCACAAATAACCAAATTAATATATTCTGTCATATTTTCCTGACAACAACAAAACACTAAAAGTAAAAGAAGGAATTTTCTTCTCTTAAAAACATTCCAGCTCGCAACTGATTAGCAGGATACTCATCAATAATATTAATTTGATCAAAGATTCTGATAGATGCAAAAAGTAAAGGAAATAAAACATGTCTTAGAAGTAAGATTATATATATGTGTGTGTGTGTGTGTAAATAAACATGGGTGTGCTGTAAAGTTCTCAACTTGAACGAATTAAAAGATTTTAATGTTTTGTCATTTGCTCAAATTCAGGGAATTGATTGGCTAGACTAGAACCTTTCAGCACTACTAATATTTCTGTCTGTCTGTCTCTCTCTTTTTATTTATTTATTTATGTATATAAATAATAACCAGCAACTCTTGCTTTCCAAGCACACATATTTGTCCAGGTGGCTAGCAAGTCCCTGTTGCAGATGTCTGCTCAGGAATATTTCTGTTTGTTCAACACCCACAGAGCCCACTAATTGTTTATACTTCACTTAGATTTGCATGATCAGCAATTTGAACAATTCCAGTATGCTCAAATTATCAGTCATGATGACTAGTGACTTGTGTTAACACAACCACTGAGGACATCACAATATTTTTATCTTTCCATTTTTACCCACAGGTCTTGGGTCAACCAGTGGTATTGTTTTCAGGCACTTTCCAAAGATAATGTATAGTTTGACCACCTCCCTCAGAACAATAATACTAAGAAGTCAATTTCCTGACAAATTATCCATGGTTAAAATCAAACACAGGTTTAATGATTGAAAGTCAATGTTCTAATCTAACCATACAAAAACATACATATATACACACAATTATATATATATATATATATATATATATATATATATACACACACACACAGATAGGCACAGACATACTGTAATGTGCAAAAGTATTAGGACAAGAACTATTTTATCTTTTATCAGGCATCAAAATAAAGTTTAAAATCATTCCTGTCCTAACACTTTTGCACACTACCGGTAGTGTGCAAAAGTATTAGGACAGGAATGATTTTCCTAAAAACCTCACTGAAATTCAAATACAGGGTGAAAAGCCAAGTAAATTGCTAATTATAGTAGGTGTAAAAGAAATGTATCAAAATGAAGTTATATTTAATTTGTCCTATTTTCTATCAAACAAGTTATTTTGAAACTACTCATTATTCTATTATCCTTGGATATGACTGACTTTTTTTTTTTAATTCCCCACCCTTGAACTGATAAATCTAATGTCACTTTGTAAGACACACTTTGGAAACAAATACAAGCTGCTGGGCAGGAGATACCATTAGATACATTGAAGAAGCTTGTGACGTCAATGCCTGACAGAATGAAGGCTGTGATCAAAGCAAAAGGCTATTATACTAAATATTAAATTTTGTAACAAGTATTTTTTTCTTGTTAAAGCATTTGTTGAGTAAATCAAATAAAACTACTTTAATTAAATTATTTTCTGTCAATATGCCTCATAAAAGATAGCATAGTGATGTTCCACATATACTGTCTTAATATGTATAGGAAAGATTATTAAAACATTTTGAGTTTAAAAATTTTAAAGACTTTTTTGTTTCTGATGAAGGACCGAGGATGGTCTGAAATATAAAATATAATAATAGAAATAAACAAATACTGTCAAAAAAACACATTTTTAAACTCAAAACGTTTTAATATTCTTTCCACCTCATAAAAGATAAAATAGTTCTTGTCCTAATACTTTTGCACAGTACTGTATAACATAAATTGTAAAAATATCTCAGCAACCCAATATAAATAGAAGGTATTTCAGAAAAATTTATATAATTTCATATTCTAATAACTTGACCAGTTCTCATTCATCTCAAATTATTATCTGTACAGAAAAACCCAAAATTCTATGTTTAATGTTTTACATTTTCTCTTTTCAGGTACAAAAATACTATTCACTGGAAAAGAAAGAGTTTGAACACAGTAGAACAATATTGCAGTATGCATTTGCAAGAGAATTTGTTAAAAATGCAACAATTTTTATGCATATTTGGACATGGCAAAAAACATTTAGAAAGAAAGGCAGTGTATGCAGGGAAAAATAATCTGGATGAGCACCAGTATTGTAAGAGTTGGTCAAGCTGGTTTGGGAAAATTTTTTGCAAAATCCCAGAAAGTTCATAACATCCATTGTAGTCAATAGTCATAGGACAACTAATCAACAGGCAATAGAGTCTGGGCATGATAAAAATCTGATGCAATCACAGATAAAGCAATATTTTTCAAGGCCAAACAAAATTTATTATACATTCTGAAAACAGATTCATATTACTGCACACCACTAAAAATGATCTAATTTGAGGAAAAAATAGAAATCAATTACACCCTGTCACTCCAGTGGGTCTAAAATTAACTGTATAGTGAAAGAAACGAAAGTAAAGCTGTTGTTTCAATTGATTTGCACAAGAGTGTATACACGTTTTTATATTATAGTATAGACTGACATGTTCAGACACACACACATATATATATATATATATTTTATAATCATATTACCCCAAGCAAGGCATTTTACTGCCACTGTTTTGCAGGGGGTTACATAGGAAGAAATTTATGAAAAAGAGTGACAGGTTATAAGGGATGTCAGGAAGTGGGTAAGAGAAGGATGAGAATACTGATGAGAGTGGAGTGGATGGAGGAAGGAGCATGAGAGAGAGGATGCAGGTTAGAGAGATAGGAGATGACTATTGACTTTACATTTAAATTTTTAGAGATTGTAGCTGTCATGGAAGCAAGTAAATGGAAGGGAATTCTATATATATATATATATATATATATATATATATATATATATATATATATATATATATATATATATATAAGTATGTTCATATGTATGTATAATAACAAATATGTACCTTAATATTAATTAGGTGTTATACTTGATAATAAATCTCATGAGTGATGTTTAATAGAATTCTTAACCAACAGTCTTGGTTCTCCTTGATTCAATTTCTTCTCACAAGAAAATAAAAAAAATGAAAACAAAACTGGCTAAAAAATATGTAGCCTCTTCAGTCAGTAACAGAAGTAAAATATTATGAATGCTGGAATAATGATTCATATTGACTGATCCAGTAACGTTTCTTGATATAGAGCTGATTATATCTTCACCATGTTTTTTGTTCATTATTTTTTGTATGAAAAACATAAAAATTAAAAGCACTATATATGTAAAATTGAGAACAAATAACTATGATACCCTACATCTATAAAAACAGGAATTACATGCATGAGCCAACATCCACACATATAGAACTTACAAAAATGTAAAAAAAAAAAAAAAATTGGAAGTATTAACAGTAAATGGCAAAATACCCCTGAAAAGTAGATAGAAAAGATGCACCTATTAAATTCTGGTGTCAGGATGCTGATCAGTCAGCTTATTGACAATGTTTTATTTATATAAATTATATACCTTTTTTAATATCTTTTTACCTCATACAAAAAAAAATATTCCAAAATTAAAAGAAAGTGTTGTTCTTAAAAGAAAAATATTTTTAAATAAAAACGTTTCTTACCATCATTGTTAACTACTTGATTGTTATTTCAATATCAAAACAAAATGTAGTATTTTGTAGTTCTCACATGTTCTAATGTAATAATATTTATTGCTCTATTTTTATATTAAGCATTGTTTTAAATTAATATTTTGAATGTTGCAATTATTTTCTTCACTCTTATTCATTTTTATATATATATGTAATTTTTTTTATAAGATATATACTTGGGTGCAGAGACTAACCAAGAAAAGATTCACCCCAGTCAACTTTTAAAAGTTCTGATATATAGTCATTCGGTCATATTTTGTCAAAACCTATATCCATTCACCATGACAAATTTGTACGTATGTATATATGCATATATTTAGTGTATCTAGTCAGCAAATAAATTTCTAAACATATACTGTTAAATATAAGAGACAATGAATGTATATTGTGTTTAATCATGAGCCATTCTAAACATTGTTTTGGCTTTAATTTCAGTTGAAAATAAAGACAAAAATTCTCCAACATTTGGATAATTTTTTATTAAGTTGGTTTTAATCACATTTAAATCTGGTCATAACACATTACATTGCATTTGAATATATGGTTCTGTTGTCATTTCATGCTATCATATGGTGTGACATCATAGAACCACATTGCAAATTTGTGAACTGCGTTTGTTATTTTTGGTAACTATCTCTGACAGCCAGACCAAATAGTCACACTGGTGATCTTCTCATGTTGTATATGTTTGTACTATTGTTCTTTGTTAATATATGTTTAAATCTATTCTGTCTTTATTTAGGGCCCCCTAACAAGACCACAACAATTTGACAATGAGAACTCTTAAGGATTTTTAAAAACCAAAAGGACTGTGTGGAAATTGTCAATATTGGTTCAACATTGATCGCACAGAATTCTATTTTTTCTCACACTGTTCTATTCCATAGTATTTGGCAATCCAGGAAAGGAAACTGAATAAAAAAAAAAGTGTAACTAACTTATGTTAAACTTGAACACAAGCCGCTAAACTATGAGAACTCATGTTTTTTGAGTGGAAGAAAATACTCAAGATTTCCTAAGAGAGTAAAAAATTAATTTTTATTCATTTCAATTAATTTTTAGTTCGGTTTACTAAAGTTTTTTGTTATTCAAAGGAAAAAATGGTTTCACTTTAATTTGTTTTCAGTTTAATCCTAAAAAAGAAGATACCAACATGGACGAATTTACATGTCATGCTCAAATTTTTAAAGTTTTAACTCAAACTGCAAAATTAATGAGAACTTAAATGGCAAGAGAAGCAGCTTGAGCAGCAAAAAAGAATAGAGAAACTTTAGCTGGATATATGAAAAAGAATAACTGGAAATTCAAAAACAAGCTGAAAAAGAATGGCTTAAATTTCAAAAACGAACTGAACTCAGACATCAGAAACTCAAAAAGCTACTTCAAACTCAACAACAGAAAAGAAACTTGCTTGAACTGGCAAACAAGGAACAAATTTGTGAAAATGAATTCTCAGAAAACATGATTTGAGGAGCAACAGACATTTTTTCATATTTTTTGGCGAAAGATATCTTTTGCCTCCTATTTTAAAAGATTCAAGGATTTATACACCACAGATTGCATAAACTGGTCAAACTCTAAAAAGGTTCACCTTCTTTGAAAACTGGGCACTACAGAGCACACCAAATTTGTAAACTGTTTTACCCTGAAAAACAAATGAACTGACATTTATCAAAGTGGTTAAACTTCTTACAGAACTTTTTAGTCCTAAAACTTCATTCTTTCATAAGAGATGGAAGTGTATGAATTTAACCAAAAAGTATAGTGAAGATTACACTACTATCACATCGGTCATGAACAAGTACTGCAATGATTTCAAACTGTCAGAATTGAATGCAAATAGTTTCAAGTGTTTGATATTTGTTCATGGACTCATTCCAGCTAAAGATGCTGAAATTATACCTAGAGTTCTGAATAAATTGGAAAATGAGTCAAACCTTAGTCTCCAACAAATAGCAGAAGACTGTCAGAAATTCATAAGCATATACCAAGGTTTGAAAAATATCAAGTAATCTGGCATAACCCACAGAAGAAAAGTACACCATAAAATAAAAATTTAACTCTCCTAAATGCAACCAGTCAAAAAAGAAATAAGGTAACTTGCTCCCTAACCTGTGTTTTGGTTTTTGGTCACTACATTGGTATCAGGTTTGCCCTTACT
>JBBBDQ010000639.1:732500-967500 GCA_037127315.1 Ascarosepion bandense
GTGAAATACCAAATTTAGAGATCAAGATCATAAAAAAAAAGCAAAAAATAAGGACATAACTAAACTGAAAACTAAAAGGAAAGAAGGGTTAGGGTCCCAGCTATGAGTAAATAGTTAACCCCTAAACTAGGGTTAAAACACTATGAAAGTATAAAAATACACTTTTATAGAAACATATATACAGAGAAATAGACTTTTATAGAAAAATATACATTTTTGAATAAAAAATATTACCAACAATACATTTTTGAAGAAAATATTATTACCAATACGCATTTTTGAAGAAAAAAATTATTGCCAGCAATACATTTTTGAATACAAAACTAGAAGACATCTTCAGTTTTCTAAAATAAAATGAAAATAAATTTTTCATCAAAATCTGACTAAATCAACCTTCTTACTATAACCGAACATTAAAATAATATATCTTTAACTCTACCTTTTCAGCATTAAATAACCTACAGAGGTTGATATGATGTTAAACAAAACTCAAACTCAAAGAAGAAAAATTACATGGCCAATAACCATTGTGAGCACAAGACTAATGTTAAAAAAACCTGACCCATTAATGGTTGCAGATCTCTGAGTTAAAACAAGGAACAGAGGAATTCATTTTATATATTCAAGATTAAAACATGTTAACATAATGCCACCAGGTTTATATTTGAATGAATTGGAACAGATCCTATTCAGAGCAAAAAGATTTCTTTTGTACAAGTACTAAAGAAACTGTTTATATCTGGCTTTTCTACCATCGTCCCAAATGAATTTTAATTTAGACATAATAGGATAGAGAAATACCTGTCTTTGAAAATTTACCAACATTATAATTTTTCCCATGTAGGAAAATGGAACAAACACAAACCACAACTAGTGCTAAGAGATGACAATGTTACAGTTCTCTGTGAGTTAACCGTACTGAGACAAAACTTCAAAAGACATAATTGCTAATAGACATCACCATCTCATTTTATAAAGCATCCCAGAAAAATAATCTGGAAATAAATATTTCAAGAATGTTACATCTAGACACAGCCAGTTTTTTAATATTACTAGGAGCACTAGGAATAATTGAAAATAATACTGATACATACACAAAGAAAAACCAGGAAACCAACTGAGATTCAAAGAATTGTGCTCATTAGCACCATTCATATGTTGGAAAAATTGTCTCAATGTCAGTCAGTTAAGTGCCATATGTGATACACGCTTTTGGGTGATCATGTCTCGAAAGAGACATGACTAACTGGGCAGAAGATTATTCTGCAGTAGGTTGCCATTGCTTTCTGTGGTAGACTGGTTAACAACCAAGGCTATAGAACCCAACCTGTCCTATTATTTAACCCATAACTGGAGGGAAGAGATGGATTAATACCTTTCCTAAGAGTATTTGTGCTCAAAGACATTGCAAGAAAAAGATAAAAAGACTTGGTAAAGGGTTGTATAAAGTAGCAAATCAGAAAAACTGGAAACAACAATAATAATATTTTTAAAATAAATAATATCACAGACTCGAGTGAGATAGAAGTGACCATCTGAGGTAAAATTATAGCCTGTGTTAGTGTGAGAAACAAAATCAGCTCTCAGGAGGCTTTCACTTCATATATAACAGTGATTGTTTGAAACAGTTTTTAAAAAAAGGTAATCTATCATCAAATATAATATAAATTTTATTATAGTTTTAGGATCATTAAAAATTAGAAAACCGATTGAGTTTAAGGCTCTTGATGAATTTGAGAAATATCTATTTATACTTATAAATTTATTAATGATTCACAAATCAGTTGAAAAATGGATAACGTAAATACATTTCACATGCAAAATATAGTTGATGCTATTCACTTTTATATTTAAAATGGGGGAAAAAATAATTCAGGACATTTCTTGGAAAGCATTCATTTGTAAACAATAAGAAAATTAACAAATATCAGTCTAATATCCAAGTTTATATGTAAAATGACCAAATATTAAATGATACATAAATTACTAATCGAACCGTAAGGATACAAAATGCAATTATCTTCCTTTGGTTGTGATATAATGGCCACTTAGTGACATCACTTCATACAGTGACAAGAGTGGCCAGTCATTCAGTTTGTTTACAGCAGTGTAACCAAGCAGTTGCTAAACCTGACATAAGTGGTATAACAGTCTCTCTCAGAAGAAAACATGTTTGTCATTCCTTTCTTTCCATCCATGAAGTATGGTGTCATTATATCACAGATATAATAATGTCTTTAACAAAGTAATACAAATAGGAAAATAGATTTTCCTTCCATAGCTCACTTCTGGTACATCTTTTATATGCCCTGTCCTTTCAGGATGTAGGCGATCATGGCTTTCCACATCTCCCTGTCCCTGGTGGCTCTTAGCAAGCTTTTTCCTGTTGCACCATGGAACCCTTGTTCCGTCATCTACCCAATCAGGTCCTTCAAATATGTTATTTGCTGCTTTCTCCTGTCTCTTTTCCCCCTCTATCTGGCCTGTTAGTATCAGGTTCTCCAAGCCCCCCTTCCTCAGTGCATGTCCCAGGAACTTTGTCTCTTCTTGATGCTCAGTATTAATTTTCTTTTCGTCTCCATCCTTTCCAAAACCTCTTCATTGCTCACATGCTTGGTCCATGATATCCACAGCATCCTTCTGTAGAACAACATTTCAGCTATTTCAAGTTTTTCTTTCATCTTCAAAGATATTGTCCAACATTCACTGTCATATTGACGAATCGACATCACATAGCAATCCAGTACTCTCCTCTTTGTTTCTAGCGAAATTATCCTGTTTCTTAATACTTTACTCAACTTCTAGAATGCTTCTTTCACCATGCCACTTCGCTTTCAGATCTCAGTGTTGCACTTTTTGTCTTCTTTTAGAACACTTTCTAGGTATTTAAATTTCTGTACCTGCTTGATTTTAGAGTCCCTCACCTGTAATTGGCATTTTGGGCTGCCCTTTTTGCTGATGACCATGCATTCGGTTTTCTTGCAGTTTATTTGTAGTCCTTTCTTGTCACTCTCTTCAGCTATCTTCTCTAGGAGGTCTTGTAGTTTTTTTTCTGTGTCTGCTATCAGCACTGTATCATCTGCATACCTTATATTGTTTAAATTGTGGCGTTCTATGACACATCCTGGCATAACTTCTAGAGTCCTCAGAATAGTCTTGCTGTATAAGTTGAATAGATCCGGTGAAAAGACGCATCATTGTCTTACACCCCTAAAAGCAATAAGACATCAATTACTTTATTAATTATATTGCTTTCAGTTATATAGACAATGGAATTTTTTGTGTGTATCTTACAATGTCTGCATTGTTTGTTGCCAAGATTGTTACTGGGATATATTAATGAAGTGGTTTCCCATGACTGTGTTGATGATGATGGCCAACATGAAAAGAAACTACAGAAAATCCTTGACAAGTTGATAAAAGAAAGCAAAAAAAACGGTCCAAGCCATCAACTAGAAGACAGAATGTATGGTCATCAGCAGAAGAAAAACACTTAGTTGTGACTGGAAGATATAAATGTCAAACAGGTGCAGAACATCAAATACATGGCAAGCATATCAAGAGACAATGGAAAATGCAACAGTGAGATCGAAATACACTGGATTAGAAAAAGAGGCAATCCAAGACTTAAGTGGTGTGAAATTAACAAATTTCATTAGAAACAAAAAGGAGGAGTGCTGGATTGTTATCCTTTCATATTGCAGAGAATGTCGTCCTTTCATATGACAGAGAATGTTGGACAACTTTCCCAAGAATGAGATAAAACCCAGAAGTAACAAAAATGTGGTTCTACAGAAGGATACTGAGTAACTAACAGGGAAGTCTTAAAGAAAGTGCACCTAAACTCAAAATCAGCAAACAAATCTGCAATTCCTTGGACATATAATGAGGAAAGAGGGCTTGGTAAACTCAACCCTTACAGAGCATATTGAGGGTAGAGAAATAAGTGAACACAGAATGTTAATAGAATTAATGTGGAGAAGTTTTTCACTTAATCATGTTGTGTTGTTTAGTCAAACAAAGCCCTTAAAAAGTGAAGACGTCACAATAGTGCCTTCATGAAACTTCAAAGTTGGCAGAACTGCAACAACAGTGCTCAGTTAAGTGAAAAACCTCTCCACATTATATATATATATATATTTGTATGTGTTGTGTCTTGAAGGCTGTCACAATGCGTTGAATGAAATAAAGGAAGGTCGGGAGGTGTTTATATGATCTATTTATTACACTGATATTTTGAGACTATAATCTCATTATCAGAATGGCAGAGAAATCCTCAGAATGTCCGTGCTTCTTAGCAGCCAATCTATGAATGGCTAGCATTATCCACTGCTGCTGTATGTGTGTGCGTGTATGTGTGTGTGTGTGTGTTCTAGTTGGGGTTTTTTATGGTCTAATGGTGTGTGTGTATTCAAGTTGGGGTTTTATTGGTCTGACGGAATCAGTGCATAGGATCTGGGAGTTGATGTGACTGACCGGGTCAAAGAGTATCAGTTTCATTGCTGTTGTCTTATCTATCTGATTTATCTGGTGGTGTTTGCTGTAATTGGATCTACTTTATTTTGTATATATATCTGTGTGTGTGAGTGTTCTGTCCTGGTAAGTCGTTTGTTATGAGCACCTCTGCTACTACAACCCGGGGCGGGGAGGATATGTGTAGTATTGTAATTAAATCTACCTTATTTTATTTATCTGTGTGTGTGTGTGTGTGTGCTTTAGACTGGTTAGCGGTTTGTTATAAGGGAGGAAGAAGTGTGTGTGTGTGTGGTTATTGTTACTGATTGCGTGTGTGTGTGAGCTTTGCTGTTGTGTTAGGTGCATGTTATGTGCATCTTGGTGTTGTCTATACTGTTATGTAATCTAGGTTTAATTCTTGGCGACTATTAATTGGTGGTTGTAATTTAGATATTATTAGGGACTCTTTAATGTGCAGGTTACCTATGTTGCGTTCCCTAGCCAAGATATTAATGGTTATGGTTTTGTCCTTATTTTTGCATTTTTCAAAGTGTTTTTGGAATGACGACGCTTGTGTGTCTAAATGTTCTTTTATCCTGATATGTAGATGTCTTGTGCTGCTGACATAGAATGCATCACATTTGGTGCATTGTATACAGTATACGACATATACCTGGTGGCATATACCGGTGCCTGCAATAGGGCAGTTGGCTGGTGTGCATGTGGTGTTGTTATTTGTTTTGTGGTTAGGGTTTAGGTGTCTGCGAAGAGTGGGGCCGTAATGTGGCAGTTGTATGTCTAATCCCTCTTTGCGCATAGCTCGATGTATTTTTGATGTTATGTATTCGCTGAAGTGTGGTAGCCTCAGGAAGCAGATGTTAGATAGGGTGTGGCACCTTGGGCCCCTACTACCCTTCCGCTCTAGGTGTTCCACAAAGGAATGTGAGTAACCATTAGTCACAAGTGTTTTCTTGAAGAGTGCAGTGTGGGTGTTAATGTGCTCACCTTTGCTGCATTTCTTTCGGATACGTGCAAGTTCGTTATCGATGTAGCTGGTCTTAGCGCTGAGAGGGAGGGCTGATCAGTAGTGGACAAACATATCCCTGCTGGCAGGCTTTTTGTAGAAATTGATGTGGACTTCACTTCTAACTGATTTTTTAAACTTCAAACTGGACTTCAAGCTTAAAATATCGGTGAAAGGTGAAGTCCACACCAATTTCTACAAAAGAAGCACGGACATTCTGAGGATTTCTCTGCCATTCTGATAATGAGATTATAGTCTCAAAATATCAGTGTAATAAATAGGTCATATAAACACCTCCCGGCCTTCCTTTATTTTATTCAACACATTGTGACAGCCTTCAAGACACAACACATACAACTATTTTATGCAATGCTTCAAGCAAATTACAAAACTTTACTATATATATATATATATATATATACACACACACAAATACACAGAAGGAAAAAACTTGAGGTAAGAGAGATAAGTGAAGACAGTGAGCCACTTACCTGATAAGCTTGACTGAATGAATGGCAGAACAAGGAGTAGAGGCTTTGGTAAAAAGGAAGAAAAACTGCTAAGAGCAATACGGGATGCAAAGTTGTGAAGGGCCATGATTGCCTATGTCCTGAATAGAAACACCACATAGATGGAGATATAAAAATGTTTACTGTCAGTAAAATATCCTCATATTTTATATTGTGGATATATAAATATATTTTTGTTGGAAATTGTATATTTCTTAAGAAAATTCCATGTGGCACATATTTCTGACAAAACTGCCAATGGATATATTTATTACCTTCTATTTAAAATTGAGAGAAATACATACATCAGAAAATTTAGTTTTTAACTTTTTTGTTTAGATCTATATGGCACACCAATAACAAGATCATAATCAGTTATGATTTTTCCTAAGAGACATAATTTGAATTTAGTTTCATTGATTTCATTTTTTTTAATTGCTTCCAATTTGCTTCTTTACTAGTTTGACTAATATTGATTAAAGTATAAAATTTGCTGAAATGTAATTTTTGCTTCTGTTCTTTTTTTTTTCTCTCTGTTAAATCATGTGATTAAAGAATGATCATTTTTAGCTCAAAAATATCTCACTATTTACGTTCATGAAAAACCATGCTATCCTCCCAAGAGAGAAACTAAATCATAGCAAACATTGGCTAGACGTGCAGTGGTAAAAAGCAAACAAATACTGGAAATAGAAATCTCTTTCAAAAAAGGCAATGTTTAACTGAAAAAGATACAGAAAAGCCTTTGAAACAAATTATGACAATTAAAAGAATAATTTCTTTAATTCTTATTTCAATGAGTCCAATTTTTAAATACACTTTAGCTTTCTTTGAAAAGTTGTTTCATGAGACAACCAAAAAATATTAACTTTAAAAAAATCAAATGATTCATACAATATTAAAAATCACTCATTTATTTTGTTAATCTTTCTATTTTTGCAAATATATTATCTTTTTATTTAAGTTTTTTGTTTGTTATATGCTTTAAATTTTCCTAATGAAATTTCACTTTTCATTTAAATGGTTAAATCTGCAAATACCAAAAACAGATAATCTATATATGTGTCTTCATGCATTTTGTTGTATCCATAAAGAATGCATAAATAAAAAATTAATTATACTATCACTTTGTCATGTCTACAAAAGTTAATTATAGTATCAAAAATAATTATGATAAAATAATTATAACAATTATAATTATCAGTTTTTAAACCAAAAAGAATCAACCCTGTTTTTCTCTGCAACACACACAAAAATGTAACATCCTCACTGTTGGACAGGCAATCAACATGTGCATCAACAAAAATTTCAGCTCCTTTTCCTTTTTCAGGCTGTAATGGTAGTATTTGTCTCTTAACACTCAACAAAATTTGAGGTAAGAAAACTTCTAACAATTTTTTTACTGAATTATCTGGACACTCATTGCACAGATGTATAAAAAAGACTTAACATTCTTTATGTTATCATTCTGTTGGAGTCTGATCTATATCTGATCCCAACTCACAATTTACTCAGTTAAGCTTTCATAATTAGTTCCAATCCAGGGAAGTCTAAGATAAACAGGGCACTTTTTAACTGGTATAAGGTTTGATCTTTCTGAACTAGTTCCATAGGGAGAACTACTCAGTGTCTAGATGTGAGAATTAAACGTTCTCATTAAGATCAGGAATCACACCTTGGCTTTCAATGAACTTGTCCCAAATACCTGTAGTTCCACTATATGTGAGCACCTGTCAAATAAGAGAAAGTGTGCTGCTCATTTCAGTTTCGACTGGTTCATGGTTGTGTCCCAGTCACACTTTATATTTCATTTGAAAGTGCTGTATGCTCTTTATATCGGGTCCCGTAAACCTTCTCTCTGTAAACAGTGTGAATGTTTGTTGGAACTCGCTATCATTTATTTATTTATAAATACAATTCTAGTTGCAGTGCCAGCTACATAGGGAGAACTACTCATTGCATTGATATGAGAATTAAACAACATGTTCCCATTAAGATCAGGAATCACACCTTGGCTTTCAATGATCTTGTCCCGAATACTTAGATCTTTGTTTTCTAGCCATAGTTTTTTTCCTGCATTTGTGTTTTTTTCTTTCCATTACATATTTCATGGTTATTTTATTCAAATTTTGAATCTCCTGAAGATTACAAGACATTCTAAAACATTTTAAAAGCAAAGCAACCAGTTTCGCTCCTGCTCATCAGGCCTCTTTATATATTTAAAGATATTTTGCAGGTACTACACACTTTGATTTTGATAATTGAATTTTGTACCTACAAAAATATCTTTAAATATATGGAATCAAAGTACAGCCTTAGTTTAATTAGTAAATTAAATAAAATATTACAACTTAAGGCTAAATTAAGAACTTTGAAAGTTAAAACTAAGTTTTTACGACTATGTATCCGTTACCAGGTTTGCCAACTTCTCTATTCAGTTCAGGATTAGGAGGGCAAAATTACATCCTGGTTGAAAGATTGAATGTGTTCTCATTAAAGATCTTATTCAACAACTTTCAGCAAGAAGCCTGGGTTTAAAGAAGGAGTATTATAGAATGTGGGGCTTATGTAAGAATTTAATTTCCTTTTTTTGATTGGATAAGGTTCTCTTGGTATTTGGGTTGGGTTCATCAGTGTGAGTGTGTTAAATTATTACCTAAGCATGAAGCCAAGTTGAAATTGTTGGTACATAAAAAATATGGATGAACAATGGAACCAGATTTGAATAGTATTATAAATTTGTCTTCTCATGAACTGACTGAGCTTGAATCATTTGTTCTTGCTCATGGGTTGGATTTCTGTATTCCACCATCAATGCCTGATAAGGAGAAGATTTTTTTTCTGAGTTTGAGGTCTTGTACGCTCAGTTGGCAAGACTATCATCTATTTCTGTTGATGCGGTTAGTCATTTAAAAGCCCAGTTGAATAATTTTGCACACATGATTGCTAGTTCTTTGTTTGCTTCAGAAGAATCAAAGTGGAAAGCTAAATATCAATGAGTTATTAATTTGCTGAACAACAATTTTGATTTAGTGATTTCCAGAATGGATGAAGGTGCTGGTTTTGTTATTTTGGATCATGCAGATTACGCAGCTAAAATGTCTTTAATTTTGGAAGACAATTCTACATTTATAAAGCTAGGATCTGTGGATACGTGTGATACAACTATCTCAAGTGAAAGAAAATTTTAGAAATTACTCTTGAGGTGAGTAATAAATGGGGTTCTTTCTCAAAAAATATCAAACAAAATTCAATCTTCTGGTTCAATTCATCCCCGTTTATATGGGTTGCCAAAAATCCACAAGGATGGGGTACTGTTGAAACCAATTTTGTCAATGGTTAGATCGGTTCAACAAAAGGTGGCCAAATGACCATCATTACTTTTAGAACCGGTGTTGCAGCACTTAAGTGGATTTGTTTAAAGGATTCGTTTTCTTTTGTCATCCGCATCTAAAATTATTCAGGTAAGTTCATGTGTTTTTTTGATGTTTGTTCTTTATTTACTTGTGTCCCTCTTTTAGAGTCAATTGATATTTGCTGTGATTTTTTTTATCACAATTCTTTGTCTCCACCTAGTATTCCTGAATCTGTATTTGTTGAGTTGATGAAATATACCACGTCTGCCATTGAATTTAGTTTCAATAATACCATGTACCGACAGATTGACTAGGTTGCTATGGGCTCCCCTTTGGTTCTGGCACGAGCCAACATTTTTGTTGGCTTTCACAAGGAGAGAATATGTAGCAGTGCATTTTGTCCTCCACTGAATTGTCAATATGTTGATGATACTTTTTGTTTATTTAATAATGAAGTTGAGGCTAATCAATTTCTCTCTTTCCTTAATGGTATTCATCCAGACCCGAGGTTTACAGTTGAGAAGAAATTTAATTCTCAACTAGCTTTTTTTGAGTCTCCTAGTACAACAGATATTAGTAACTTTTCTCACCTCAGTTTAGAGGAAACAGGCATTTGTGGGGTTAAATACACATTCCTTTTGTCCTAGAGAACGTAAGATAAACATTATTAGAACACTAGTTCATAGCGCATTAATGATATGCTCAGAGCCCTTTCTGGATGATGAAATTAATTTTGTTAAGAAGACCTTATGTGGTTTAGGTTTTCCCCCAAGTACTGTTCATTTTGTCATCTGTTACAAGATTGTAGAGTTCAGAAAGATCAATCCTTGTACAGTTAAAAGTTGCCCTGTTTGTCTTAGACTTACCTGGATTGGAACTAATTGTGAAAGCCCAGTGTTAGCAGCCACTGAATATAAGCCACAACATGAGAGAGTTGGTCTCTACTTAAAAATATACAAAAACTTTACTGAAAGCAAACTGCAAAAAAAACTAGTATCAACATCTCCTTGACCCAGTTATAGAGAATCGAACCTCTAACAATTTTATGGGACTTTACAATACACACAGACAGAAAGCTGATCGCCCGAACATCATTATGAAAGACCACAAGAACAGAATGTACTTTCTTACTGACATGGCAGTCCCTGTAGATTGCAATGTATCTTTAAAGATCTTTAAAAAGAACTATTAAAATACTTGATATGGAAACCAAAAAAATTATGGCACATGTGGACATCAATAATTCCAGTTGTAGTTGGAGCCCTCAAACTGATTGGGAAAGATTCTGATGGACTCATTGAATCACTTTCTGGTAGCTCATAGTTTAAATACCAAAACAATGTACTCCCAAGTACAACACACACATTACAAAGAGGTTTATCTATGTAAAATATTTTTTTTGTTTTGTTTTTTAAAAAAATAATTAGTGGAAAATGTATTAAAGACATTTCTGACCTTAGGTCACTGTTTGAGACCTGTAAGCAACACTGTATACAACAGAAACCAAATGAAATAATAATAAAAACAGAAAAAAATAATGTCAGGAATTGAAAAATATAACTAAAAAATAATGTTTGGCAGGATATATAACAAGCATCACAAAAATAGAATTTGTAGGATGTAACCCAACTTTTGCCTCTATCATCTGTCATCAATTGATAAAACTCTTGCACAAACTTTATCAATGCTATTCAATAACCCCAATGAAATTCCAGAATGGATCACTGAAAGTATTAAATATCTCCTAACAAAAACTGGTGAAATAGGATATGAAAATTATAGGCCAATAACGTATCACATATAAATTGATCATATCTGTCCTAATGAACTGTAATTACTCTTTTCTTGATGAAAACATTTTTACCCTGGAACAGAACACATACATGTTTAAAAAAATATTGAACAAAAATATTCTAAAATTATCAGCACTCCTTTGTCATAAACATGTGTAGTCCTACTAACCTAAGAAATTTAGTCTGATGAAGTCCTGATGAACAAAACGTGTCACAAGTAAACTTTTTTCCACTTTCTCATACAATTTCTCCTAAGTATGGGTATTATATGTGTGTGTGTATATATATATATATATATATATATATATATTTATTGACTGATGCCAATTTGGTCAGGTTTCAATCCTAGGTTAAAAGCAATCGGAGTCTAACTGTACTGATAAACTGTGATACAGCAAAACAGATCTGTCTGCGGATGACAATTTACACTCTCACACCCTGATTGAGCACTCTGGAAGAATGGTAGACTTTGAAAAACAGTAGCTATTCTGGCATGTACGCATCGCTCATTCACTAATGAATTAGAGCACTCTGGCTATTGGGTGTGTATAATGATAATATACATGCTAAAAAGTCTGCCTTATTCTACTGAGTGCCCATAGCCCAGAGGTAGAATCGCCGACTGATGCCAATTCAGTCGAGTTTCAATCCTGGGTTAAAAGCAATCAGAGTCTAACCATACTGATGAGCTGTGATACAGCAAAACAAATCTGTCTGCGGATGACTATATATGAATAGAATGAATAAAGAACAAGTAGGAAAAAAGTGTCTTTAGTCTAACATGTTTCACTTATAACAAGCTTCTTCAGAGATTTAATAAGAATGAATAATTTAAAAATCTGAGAGACACTATTTTCAAATTAATTTATTATTTCATTGAAAGATTCTAACTGTTAATATTTTTCTGATAATTTATATATATGTTTCTTATTGATATATTATTACCTAATTATGTTATTATAATAATTTTAATACATAGTTATTTTATATTTCATTGAAAGATACTAACTGTTAATGTTACTTCGTAATTTATTATTTCATTAAAAGATTTTGTTAACATTATTTTCACTAGAATTTAAACAGAAATATACATCATTTATAATTCATACACGATTCTCACATTATTTAGAATGAAAATTGTTCCATCATTTCTCAACGCATACATTCATAACTGTTTTCTCTTATTTTATTTAAAAAGAACACATTGACACATACAGTTAAACAACTTTTATCTTCTACATATTAATATTCATCTGTTGCTTTATCACATGTGACATGTATCTGACCTTTGAAACTATGCCTCATTTAAAAATACTGTCTCTCGGATTTTTAAGTCATTTGTCCTTACCAAATAACTGAAGAAGTTTGTTATAAGTGAAACATGTTAGATGAAAGACAATTTTTTTCTACTTGTTCTTTATTTATTCTATTTATCTTGTTGGATTCTGATCTATATATTAAACTCATATATATATATATATATATATATATATATATATATAGTGTGTATTTAATGAAAACGACTGACATGAAAGATTTTGTTAGTTTTCTTCAAATCCATGTTTAATAACAAAAACATAGCACCACTCAAATATGAGTCTCCATTAAAAATAATGTTTAAACAAATAAAGTAAAAATATACATGTCTATATTTATCATTTTAAATGTTACTTTTAGTGAATAGTCATATTTGAGTAGACACGCTATTTATTTATTAAATAGTATATCAGTATTTATTTATATTTCTGAGATGAAGTAGTATTTAAACTATTTACAATATCTTGACTATTACCCATTGGATACAGACGTTGGTTAGTTCCAGTGACTTGACCCAAAGAGTTGTGCGTTCAATACCTGGCAACAGCAATGGTGAACAAGTAACTTAGAGAGTTCGGCTAGAGGGAGATAACTCATGACTCCCAAAAGAGACTTTGCACAAGGAATGAGAATTATATATCCAAGTGACTGTAATAAAGGGTTTGATTCAAAATTCCTAGCACCTGAAGAAGGCCATAGCGTACAATGGCTGAAACATCATACAAACCGCAACAAAGATGAGGACAATAGTCCGAATAATCTAAATAGTGTAAAGAGTATATTTATTTATTTTCATCATGCCTTAACCAACTTTGCTGCAAAGCAGTCTAACTAAGCACTTTTTTTTTAATGGGATTTCTCAAATATTTGATCCTTTGGATGAAAATAAAGATATTTAGGTAGTGTAACAAAAAGAAAACTTGGAAAGAGGCCTGATACAAGGAAAGTTAGATGAGACGATTTCTCTAGCCATGATAGACCTTACACCTTTAAAAACATTCCATTCATTCATCGAATATTGTTGCCACCTGTCTGGTGCTTCTGGTATATATTTAAAGATTTTTGATAGACTAGAAAGAAGAATCTATAATGCCGTCAGTCCTGACCTGGCATCTCGGCTTCAGTCACCTTCCCACCACCATATTGTTGCTTCCTTTTACAATACCTAGATTTCAGGAATTTAAGTGCAGTACTAGATTGGCAGCTAGGTCTCATTATTTTATTATTGAAACTGCTTAGTGTCATCATTATTTTTCTTCTAATGGTTTCTTATCACACTTCTCACATATGGAATTTTCTTCTAGTTTCTTTCTTTCCTGTCAACTATAATCTCTTCAACATGTTTTCGGTTTCTTTAACTTTCAGTAACATACTGCATTTTAGTGATTTTATTACCTTCCTAGGGAGTTAAAAGATCTAAAAAAAAAAGAAAAAATCATTGAGCAGAGTTTGAATTGTTATGTTTCCTTTCATCTCGTACCTTTTAAAAATGCGAAAGTAAAATACTGCACTCCTCGGGTTAACTCTAACAACAGACTCCATGTGGAATCACTATATCGAATCCATAGCTAAATCTGCTGCTAAGAAGGTCAGTTCTCGGTGTAGGGCCAGGAGGTTTTTTTCCCCCGTCTGAAATCATCCTGCACATATATAAATCTACCATCTGCCTGTGCATTGAATACTGCTACCATATCTGATCAGGTGCCCCTGCTATCCATCTAGGGGTCCTTGACTAAATCCAACGGAGAATCTGTAAAGTGATCAATCCCAACTTAGCAGCTCAGATACAGTCCCTTTCTCACCAGTGCAATGTGGCATCTCTGTGTCTCTTCTACAAAAACTTTCACGGCTTCTGCTTTGATGAACTTGGCTCTCTGTTGCTCTCTATGTATGAATTTACTCAAGCTACAAGAGTAGCAACTAAGTCCCACCCTTTTACTGTGAAACCAATAAAATTTAAATGCAAATTCTACTCTAGCAGCTTCTTTTCTCACACTTCCTACCTGTGGAATTCCCTTCTGTTTACTTGCTTTCCCAACAGCTACAATCTCCAAGAATTTAAGTGTAAAGTCAATAGTCATCTCCTATCTCACTGACTTGTATCCTCTCTCTCATGCTACTTTCTTCATCCCCTCCACTCTCATCAGTATTCTCATCCTTCTCTTACCCACTTCCTGACACCCACTATAACTTATCACTCTTTCTCATAACTTTCTTCCTATGTAACCTCCCTGCATACCAGCTTAGGGCAATATGATTATAAGAAAAAAAAAAATGTGTGAATCCAGCTCTTCTTCCGGCCAACCTTTTGCCTTAAACACTGAGTTAAAAACCAGCCTGGCAAGTGTTATCTTGCCCTAGACACATCACTGAGCATATGGCTGTAGTGTATGTGGTGCCCAAGTGACACTAATGGTCTATGGATATGGTGATATAATGTGACAATTTGCATGTTTATTCACTGATGTTTTTATAGTAGTAACAAGCAGTATAGCCCAGCATTGCTCGGATATAATGAAAGCTTTAAAACTAATCCATGGTACTGGAGCTCAGATTCTTTGGACGTTGGCACGAAAGACTAAAAAGCAATAGTTGTTTCCAGTTAAAGCAAAACCGTAAACTGAAAGAAAAATGAATGGATGTAAGTCAAATTTTGATTTCCTGGTATCGATATCAAATAAGTTTTTTTTGTCGTAAACTGAATTTTGAAGGCAATATAAGTCCTCTGAGTAAATGGTATCATGGCTGAGACTAAGAACTACAATTATACCTACTTAGAGCCAAACTCAAAGCAAAAACTAAAATAAAAGGGCTGAAAAAATACAGACATACAGGCAGATAAACAGACATGCACAGAAACATCTTGTTTTATTTATATATATATTATCAATTTTCTGCACTATTGTAAGAACTGCAACCTTGAAACTTCTGAATATCGTTTCTTATGTCATTGTCTATGAGTGTATCAAATTTGATTAAAATTGGACCACTCCTTCTATAACCCAATTTTTTCAATTGTCGATTTTCAATATTTATCGGGGGTACCTTGACACAAAACCTAGCTAAGAACACTTGCAGATGCTTAAAGTACAGCTGTGTAAATTTTCAAAAAAATCAGTTCAGCCGTTTTGGAGTCTATAGGTAATGGACACACACAGACAAAGTTCCATTTATAAATAAGTTTAGAATTAGATATTTTATAATATAACTGAAAATTAATTTGCAGTCATTTAAAATGAACATAAAGCAAATCTAGCTGATTTCTTAACATGCAAAAAATTTTTGTACATTCTCCAATGTTAACATGAACGTTTACTTTGTAAATTTCTCCAGCACCAAAACAAAAATAACTGCATTGTTTGCCAACAAAATGTTTCCGGGAATAAAACTTGTATAAACATGTCAAAAAGCCAAAAAAAAAACCAAAACAATTCCAGTCATTTTCAAACCTGTAGTTAGTTTAGATGGGAAATATATTAGCAAAACTTGAAAAGATCTTATTCTGACACGTTTCACTGACCAAACAGCTGCATGAGAAAAATGGATTTTACTTCAACCAAATCTATATTGGCGATGCAGAATATAATTCTGCATTAGTCACATAAGCTGACCGCCTGCAGTCACTCTCTCACCGGCATGACGTGGATTCCCTGTGCCTCTTCTAGAAATACTTTCATGGCTTCTGCTCTGATGAACTTAAATCACTGGTGCCCCTAGGTGTGAGTTTGCACGAGATACTAGATTGGCAACTAGGTCCCACCCTTTTACAGTGAAACCGATGAAATGTAACTGCAATTTCTACTCCAACAGCTTCTTTTCTAGCACTTCCCGCCTGTGGAATTCCCTACCACATGCTTGCTTCCCTGACGGCTACAACCTCCGGGAGTTTAAATGTAAGGTCAATAGACACCTCGTAACACTAACTCACTCCCACTCTCTCCAAATGTACATCCTAAGTTGTCTACCACCCTCCTTCTGACATTTCCTATACCCAATCGCTCTATGTAACCCCCTGCGCTATAGTGGCAGTGGAATGCCTTGCTTGGGGTGACACGATTAAAAAAAAAAGTAAATAAATAAAATAAACACTAGATTTATTATATCATTTTTCAGATAAGATTTTTATATTTGATTTTAAAATCTAATCTCAATGACGATAGAGTCAAGTGCCATACATGATACATGCTTAAGCAATCATGTCTCAAAAGAAACTTGACTGATTAGATTTTCCCTGCAGTAGGTTGCCATTATTTTCTGTGGTAGACTATTTGCCAACCAAGGCTATAGAACCCAATCTCTCCTGCCATTTAACCCATAGCTGGAGGAAGAATAGACAGTTTGATACCTTTCTTAGGTGTATTTGTGAATTCAACGACTTCAACTGGAATTTAAACTCGGCTCTCTGATTAGTTCCAAGCAGATATCCACTGTAAATAAAGGTTTTCTGAATTATCATATGCATTTGCCATTCTGTCAAATTCTCATCCTGATTTAAATCATCTCTCTCTTTTTATATATATATATATATATATATAAAGCATTGTAAGTAATTTAATTTATTTTGCCTTGTCCTTTTCCTTAATTCCCTTAAAATTAAAGCTAACGAGAACCCTTGATAAGAGTTGGCCGAAAGGTTCCTCGGGTTTAAATAATGACGTCTGTTCTTTTTAAAGCCAATATATATATATATATATATATATATATATATATATATATATATATTTGTAAATTCAGATAAAACTTAGTGGGGAAACAGCCATTTTCAACATGTCATTTTAAGGCATGCATTCTTCAATCAATTTTAAACAGAGAATGAAGAAAATTCAAAGCCCAAAGGTTAGTTTAAGTAAAAAGGTTGGGATGCATTGTTTTTTTTTGGGTTGGGCTGGTGGAAGGGGCCGTAGTAATTCTTCCTTAGTAGTGTGGCCTGACCCTAAAATTAGCAGGGTAAGTGGTGTGGAGTTAACTGCTAGGTCAACTTTAAAAAATTATGCAATTTTTCATTGGGTCTAACTAGGGGAATAAGATAATTATCGTAATTTATATTTATAATTATTATAATTTATATTTATTTCTATGGTGACATATACTTATGATCTCCCTTCGTTTGTTAAGGAGAATATTTTGGTCTTGTATGTGTGTGTGTATATATATATATATATATATATATATATATATATATAGTGTATTTGATCAACAATCTTTCTTTTATATAGGCCTCATTAGAAATGACAGACAAGGTATTATCATTAAGTTTTTTTATATATATTTTTTTTATTTTGGAACTCAAATTAAAAAATTGTCCAAAGCTTTTGTACCTTTGAGCACTTGCAGCTATACTTTTAATAAAAAAGAGAAATCCTTAATAACATCAATTATGAACATGGTAGCAATGTGCTTACTGCATTTGGAACTTAACATACACAAAACTATATGCATAAGTTTTCCACGTTAATCTATGATTAAAAAAATATTAATTCTTGAAAAGTATAGTCAAAAGTACAAAAGCTTTGAACAATTCTTATATAATTTGAGTTCCAAAAAGAAAAAATATATGAAAACATGAAAAATTATATAAAAAGACAATGATAATACATTGTCTGTCATTTTTAATGAAACATATATATATATATATATATATATATATATATACACACAACAGAGTCCTGTTTTGCTGTATCACAGCTCATCAGTATGGCTAGACATCCAATTACTTCCAGTGGGGAAGTTAATAAACTAAAAAAAAAATCCAGCAATTATATACCAAATAGAAATTATTTTATGTCTCACCAATGTAGTCAGTCAGTTAAGTGCCATACGTGATACACACTTGGACAATCATTTCTTTTTTGAGACATGACTGACTAGGAAGAAAAGTTTTAGCAGTAAGTTTCCATTTCTTTCTGCTGTAGACTGGTTGCCAACCAAGGCTACAGAACCCCATCTGTCTTGATATTCAGCCCATAACTTGAGGGAGAAGAGATGGATTCATACCTCTCCCAAGGGTATTTGGGCATAAGTTAATGTGACAAATGACAACTGGAATTTGAACATAGCTCTCTCTGACTTCTTTACACCATGAGACACATCCACCAATGTAGGTTTGGTTGACAATGAGTACAATTTTTATGATGACACTATTTGCGCAATGCAACATGTTAAGAAAAGATTTTTCCAAATTGTTTTAAATATTTACCATTTTGTCAGCTTCACATCCAAGTTTAAATCAACTACTTTAAATCTAGAGCCTTAGACTTAAGGGTGAATATGTCTCTTTGTTTTTGGCCTTTATGTTGGGGGATTCTCCTGTTTAATGCTTGTCCTGCTTTGTAGTCCTAACATCTAATGAAAATGCTGTCAAACAAACTATGTTCAACTGGAATTCAGAGAATATCTCAGAGTTTAAAATCTAAATGCTACAAGATATGGGTTGCAGACAATATAATACATCTTAGTTCATTTTAATTCAAAATGATCACCCAAATGTTTCACTTCTTTGGCAAGTACCTTACACTTCACCGAATCTGTCAGTCTGAAGTAAGAACAACTGCAAAATTCCAGTCTTTTATTGAGGATTAGTATCCAACATGCATGAGGTGAAAAGGAGAAAAAGTGATGTAGAAAAGGGGAGAGAATAGGAGAAATAAATGCATAGGAAAAAGAGGAAACATTAAAGAGAAAAGTGAGTGAAGGGAGGTTTCATTATAGACATTATGGAGAGTGAAGGGAGGTTTCATTATAAACACATGTATGTATATGATAGATGTGTTTGTGAAAATGTGTGTATAATAGAGATAAAAACAGATTAAAAAGATGTTGATAAAATGAAAGATATTGATAAAATGAAAGATATTGATAAAATGAAAGATATTGATAAAATGAAAGATATTGATAAAATGAAAGATATTGATAAAATGAAAGATATTGATAAAATGAAAGATATTGATAAAATGAAAGATATAAGAATATTCCAACTTGTCAAATTTCTATTTTTTTCAGTATAAATTTATCCAATCTTCTCTTCTTCTATGTGCCGTGTCCCTTCAGGACGTAAGCAATCATGACTTTCCATATCTCCCTATAACTTGACTGAATATGAACTCGTTCAACACATGTATATATAGCATTAAATTATAAAGATGCTTAATGCCAAAATTGCTGTTTTGTTAATAGTTTACTAATACGATAGTATTTTTAGCAAGCAGGGTTTTTTTTTTGTCATGAAAGTGCTTGATATCAAGATATAGTGTTAATAGAATTAACCTGGTGAGATTTTTTATTTAATGTTGCTTCAGTCATTCTTACTTCAATGTTTCATGAAGGCATCATTGTAGGTACCACCACTAATTTTCAAAATCTAAATCTTAAATTTATATTTTATAAATAAAAATTTTTTCTTGAAAATTTTATTTTAATTATAATTGAAAGCTAAATGATTAAGTTTAGTATTTCCAGTAAGCAAAATACTCTGGTGTATTTCAAACAGAAATTATATTGACAGGAATATAAAATTTTGAGATTTGTAAAAAATTTTCAATATTTCAGCTATTTTTGAGTGATTAACACATTTGTAAATAAAAGTTAATTTTCGGTTTTAAAAATCTTGCAAAAATAAAATATACATCTGTGACACAAATTTTTGGAAAATTATCAACTTTATGTTAATCTAATTTACACAATTATTACATAGAATAAAACTATTTAAGCACAGAATTGAACTTTCTTGTCTTTCTACTGTATGTGTTGACAGATTTGATAGCTGTGAGATAAGATAAAAGTGTATGAAGATCACAAGTGACATAATTGTACAAATTTTTTTCTGGTATGGGGAAGAAACTCTGAAAGACATGCCCTTTTAATTTACACATAGAAATTACCATACAAAAAAATAACTTCAAATGCACACAAACAAAAATTAATTATTTTAAAAATAGGGAGGCACAAAGATTTATATCAAACTTTTTAATTTTCAATTAGTAATTATAATCTTTGTTTAATAATTTTATAAACTAACCATAACAAATCTTGGAAGTATTTTTAAAATATTTTTAAAACTTTATAAATTATTATAATTAAAAATAACAATTATTAAATTAACAATAATAATTATGATTAAAAAATTAATAATAAAAAGAATTCTTTTAAAATTTCATTATTAATCAAAAAAGTATTTTTTCTTAAGACTATAATGTCCTTAATTTATATTTATTCAAGCAATTAAAAGCTTATGAAAGTAAATAAGGTCATAGTTATATCGCATTTTTTATTTTACTATTGGAAGCATATTTTTGGAAATAGAGGCAAAATTTTTCAAGAAAAATAATAGATGATTTACATTCCCCAATGAGTTCTACATTTAACTAATAAAACCTTTTTTTGAAACAAAATTTAGTTTCTTAAAATTTCATTAATTTACATGAAGGAGGGGTAACAAATGTAAAAAAAAAGTATATTTTTACAAAGATTTTTTAAAAATAATAATTTCAAAAATAATTTCATTCATTTGTGAATAAGTCCTGAAAGTTTCATTAAAATCCAACAATTATTTGATTTTTGCAAAAATTTCTAAATTAATGTGGTTGTCACTAGAAAAACCTGAGTTACGTAATATTATGTTTTCCATTGTAAACTCTCATAATGATTGTTTACCAGCTAACTAAAATCAAAACAAGATTTTTTACCAGTATTTTGAACGTCTGAGAAGAGATTAAAAGTTTTTAAAAACAATCAAAAAATACTTTGATCTTTCCTGTTAATAAACATTTTGATGAAAAAAGTTTTTTAAGTCTGTGGCCTTTTTTTATTCATACTATGCTGTTTTTTCATTGATTTAGTGGTACCTACATTATTGTGATGATTTCACTCTTCAGGATCTGTTTTTTTTTGTTTTAGAAAATAATGCCTTCATGAAACTTCAAAGTCAGCATGACTAAACAACACTGCTCAGTTAAAACATCTCCACATTAATTATATATATATATATGTGTGTGTGTGTGTGTGTGTGCATGTGTGTGGTTAATTTTTATATATATATATAGTCATCTGCAGAGATCTGTTTCGCTGTATCACAGCTCATCAGTACGGTTAGACTCCGATTGCTTTTTAACCCAGGATTGAAACCCAACTGAATTGGCATCAGTCGGTGATTCCACCTCTGGGCTATGGGCATTTGGTGGAAAAAGGCAGACTTTTTAGCGCATATATTATCATTATACCCGCCCAATATCTAGAGTGCTCTAATTCATTTACCTATATATATATATATATATATAGTTTATTTGAACATTATTTTTGATCAATATTTATATTTGAGTAGATATTCTGTTTTAAATTAAACGGTATATTTAAACCAGCCTGATTATTTATGCTAAATTTTGTTAGGCAAATGTGTCATTTGACAGGATTCTAACCTACAACACCTAATGAAGGGGAAGCCACCAATTAAGTCACCATTAGTACACATTTCAGAGCAGAGATGATTATTTATGAGAATTTGAAAATCCTTTATATAAGGCTTGATTTGACTTTGTTTGGACTGTGAAATCATTTGTAGTCAAGTGGTCTAAGATGCACCAGATAAATAGGTGGATATGGTGATGTGAAGTCAAATCGCCTATATTCTGAAGAGACACGACACACAGAAAAAATAGTATTATAGGTGTGGAGATGGCTAATCAGCCCAATCTTTGCTCCACATTTTCTACTGCAGTGTGGTCAGGAAATATCTGGCTGGGAAGAGAAGCTTGACTTGTCCTTCCAGTATTGTCGCTTTTGCTGTAGTTCTTGGCTTGGAAGTTTGCTACAAGTTTTGACTGAGGAGCACTAAGCACCTTGGTGAGATCTTCACCTCTGGTGGCTACCATCTGAGTGCTTTACAGAGCTGTTCCAATCCATATGACATCAAGAAAAGCTCCCTCAGAAATACAAAGATGTCTTAATTGTCCACCTCTACAAGTGGAAAGGAAACAGGAAAGCATGTGACAATTATCCTAACATCTTATTGCTTTTCCTTGCCAGAAAGCTGCTCGTCAGAATCCTGTTGAACCACTTCAACCTATATCTCAGGCAAAACCTGCTATCAGAGAGTTTGGCTTCAGGAGTGGACACAGCATCATGGACATGATCTTTGCTGTGTGAAAGCTACAAGAGAAATATCAGGAACCATGGAAGGAAGAACAAGAATGAAAAACATTATTAATTGCTAAAATAACAAATGATAGGAATCTGTAGAGAGCCATAGATGCCTAAATTCTGAAAGAACATAGCAAATAAATGAAAAATGTTTTAAAAAATTAAACAAAGCTAGATTTCTTTGGGATAGCTGGATAATTTCAAAGTGAGATGGAAAAAGGCTAAAATTATTTAAAGCAACAAAATTTTGCCAATATCCTAAAAAGGCATGGCATATAAAAAGAGACTGATTAAAATTTGTTACTAAACTAAGTTAAGGTTTTATTTGGGGTGGCAAAAAAAGGACAAAGAAACATGGCAAAGGGCTAAATTTTGAGCAAGAAGGAGAAGAAATTATGGAAAGCCATGATCACCTCCATACTGAAATGACATAGTACATATAAAAAAAATATTAAAATTGACTCAATATTGTGTCATTTTTAATAATATTTGCCTTATATATATCACCCGGTTTACACTCCACCCACGTCTATTGAACGGGTGAAGAGGCTCATCCCTTGTTTCCTGTTTAGGATGTGGTTTCCGGCTTTCTCTTTTCCAAACTTTTACTCTTATTTTTTTTTTCAATTGGAGTAGATAGACTAAACTATTGCCCAGTTTACACTCCACCCACATCTATTGAACAGGTGAAGAGGCTCATCCCTTGTTTCCTGTTTAGGATGTGGTTTCTGGCTTTCTCTTTTCAAATCTTTTCACTCTTACGTAGCCCCCTGCACATCAGTGGCGTTACCGCCTTGCTCGGGGTGATATGATTAAAAAAAAATATATATGTGGGAGGTGTATATATATATATATATATTGTTTATTTGGGTAGCAATCTCTCTTTTATGCAGGTTTCATTAAAAATGATAGATAAGGTATTATGTTTAAATATTTTATATATTTTTTATGTGATCTTATGATTTGGTTTTTCTTTTCAGGACATAAATTATATAAAACTATTCTGAAAATTTTTATATAATTTATATCCTCAAAAGAGAAATAAAATCACAGGAAAAACTTAACCATAATACCTTGTCTGTCATTTTTAATGAAACTTGCATACATATTACTCTTTAATCATGAACTGAGTTCTCTTGGCTGGTGGTGTGTATACACTGCTTATATAATTCATGAAAATCTCCCCCCCCCTCTGTCAACTGTATGCCGATATCTTTGGGGTAGAATCTCTGATTGATGCCAGATCAGCCAAGTTTTGATACCGGCTGGAAGCAGTCATGTTTAACCAGATTAATGAGCTGGGATACAGCAAAACAAGCTTGTATGTAGAAGACTATATATATATCTGAGTGAATAAGGCACGAAGAAAAAAAAATTTTTTTACAACATCCAAAACATTAATTTAATGCAGTGCTCGATATATAATATATAGAGCTGCGAATATTTATTGTAAATTATATTTCAGAACATGTACAAGTTTTTTCTATAAAAAATTTGTACATGTTCTAAAATATAATTTGTAATAAACATATATATATATATATATATATATATATATATATATACACACACACACACAAATATGGGGTAGGTATGGATGGAATAATATTCCATACCCAAAGAAACTATTCTTAAAAAAGTGCTCAATACAAAGTAGAGCAAATAATATTTATTTAGAATTTATAACATAAACATGTTATATCATTACAAAATGGCTACTTTCGTAGTGATATTATAACACATTTATGTTATATATAAGAACCTGTATACTCCCAGGCAAGTGCAAGATAGTAAAAGTATAGCCAGTGCGTACATATCATAAAGTAAAGATTTGGGGCAGTATTTTTCATTTTTTTATCCTCATGCTTCTTGTTTATATCTGCTTGTCTAGATGAACCAATAGACCCCACTCATAGGTATACTTTTTCTCTTCTTTCTCTCCCCCCCCATTCTTCACTTCTGTTCTCTTCTTCCATTTCTTCTTTCCTACCTCTGAATGATAATCTTAAGTTTATCCATCTATTACAACAATCTATGAGCGTCAATCACACATTTTAAAATCATGCACTTTCAATAAGTAGGCAAGTTTATGGGGAAAGCCCTTGCCAAAATCTCAGATCCAACTAATGGTAGAGCTTACCCTCACATCCAGTGAGCCATCGGATCATGCATGTCAGATGTTGTCAGCTCTGATGGATGATTAATATGTAAAACTTTCAACTGTAATTGTCTACTAATGCCATCAAATATCAAAGTATGTGTACCACAGCTCTGAGTTTATGCAGAATGTAAGAATCACAAATCTGCCAGAATTGGCGTAAACACAGTCTAGACTTACAAATAAGAATATAAAATTATGGATACATACAACATATATTTATTTTAATATATATATACATATTTATGCTTACATATGTGTACTCACATATATATATATATATATATATATATATATATATAAAACTTAAAGTTAAAAGATTCAACTATATTTCTTGTACTTTCCTTCCAGTATTATCATTGGGCAATTTCTGACAAAGTTTTCTTTGTCTTAGAAAGATTATTCATTATTTTGAAAAGTCAATCATTAAAATTAATTGACACAAAATGTGTTATTTTGAATAATATTTGTCATATATATATATATATAAAATTATTTTTTCTATCTTTTATTTTCTTAATTCTTTTAATTTTATGAATTTATATTTTTTAATTTTTTAAAGAAATATCCATTTGAACATTTCATCTCCAATATAAACAAACTAGTGACATCCCTTCAGTGTAAGATTAGTAATAATTGGACCCTGAAATAATTCTTCCCTACTATGAATTTAGTAATCTATTCCATTTTTGGATTTCAGTATAAACCTAACTAAATTACACATTTAATAAACAAAAATGTTAGCACACCTGATTTACAATTTATAACGACCTTACCTTAAGAAACTCTAATACCTAAAATAGTAATTTAAATAGAAAAATATTTAGTTCATAGAATGTGTCTGATGATTGACTAATGTACGAAACTCCGAGTGATGCCTTAAATGTAGGATAATAAATAAATATATATATATATATATAATAAAAAGCAATCGGAGTCTTACTGTACTGATGAGCTGTGATACAGTGAAACAGATCTGTCTGCGGATGACTATTTACGCTCTCACACCCTGATTGAACACTCTGGAAGAATGGTAAACTTTGAAAAACAGTAGCTACTCTGGCATGTATGCATCACTCATTCAGTAAAATGAATTAGAGCACTCTAGCTATTTGGCGCGTATAATGATAATATACATGCTAAAAAGTCTGCCTTCTTCCCCCAAACGCCCAGAGATAGAATCACCAACTGACACCAATTTGGCTGGGTTTCAATCCTGGGTTAAAAAGCAATTGGAGTCTAACCGTACTGATGAGCTGTGATACAGCGAAACAGATCTGTCTGCGGATGACTATATATATATATAGCAGTAAGTTTTGATGAAGCTTAGTACCAAGATTGTTGTTTTTTCAGTGGTTTACTGGTAGAAAGGCATTTTTGGCAAGTAGGGTTTTACGTTTTTAAAAAGTGCTTGATATTGTAAGGTTACCAACCCATCATTATGTGTCCAAGCACTTTCAACTGTCTCTCCCTAATTCTGAGCATAAGTTTTCTTTTAGTTGGTATTTTATTTATGGGACCTAGACTTTATGAACTCTACTAGATTGGTGGCAAGTTTTCATGCTTTTTACAGTTGGATAGGTAAATGTAACCATAAATTCTGTGTTAATGCTTTTTTCTATTGCACTTCTCACTAGTGGATCTCTCTTCCAGCTTCTTACTTCCCAGTGTTTTGTTTATCCAAGCACTTTCAGCTATACTTTTAGCCATTATCAAGGAAGTATTTTATTTTAGTGTAAAACAAGGATAAAATCACATGAAAAATTACATAAAAAACTACAATACCTTACCTGTCATTTTTAATGAAACATTATATATATATATATATATATATATCTATATATAGTAATAACTTTAAATTCCTGACTTCCTGTAATGGATAAATTTAATTAAAAATTTTTAAGATATTACATTTAAATCTATTCCTCCCCTTCCGAAATATACCATTTCAACACCCTGTAACCCTGCCACTAACAGCTCTGTCCTGTTGTACTTTGTGACTGTTGTTAACCTAAAACCCTTCCACACTCTACCCCAGGGCCTTCGCCATTTGGAACAAAACAATGTCACTGACATGACGTAGAATCTCTATTAGAGATCCTATGTCAAAATGTACATCAGACACCTTTGAATTTTGAAAGTTTTCTCTATTTTATATTGGCTCTGTATTCTTAATACATTGAGCTCTCTGCCTGCATCACTTTTTAATGTTAAAAATTTTTAATAGTGATTAGGATCAGGTTCTTGGAATTTACCTTCCTACTCTTCCACTTCAGATTAAAGAAAAACAAAATATATATATATATATATATATATATATATATATTACTCTTCAGAAATGAATAGAGTTCTTTTGATGACTGGCATGTGTATACACTGCTTATATATACAACATGTTAAAATTTCCCTTCTTTGATTCCATGCCCCTATAGCTTAGGGGTAGAGACTTCAATTGACACCAAATCGGTCAAGTTTCAATCCCAGCCAGAAGTAAGTGGATGTGTCTAGCCATGCTGATGAGCTGAGATACATCTAAACAGGCTTGTATGTGGATGAATAAAGTCTACCTATTTCTACCTAGAGCCCATAGCTCAGAGGTAGAATAGCCGACTGATGCCAATTCGGTCAAGTTTCAATCCTGGATAAAAAGCAATTGGCTGTCTTACCGTACTGATGAGCTGTGATACAGCGAAACAAATCTGTCTTCGGATGACTATATATATATGAAGCAATCAATGTATGCTTTTAATCTGAAAATATTTCTTATTCAGAATAGGAAACATTTTTTAGGTACACATGTCCCATTATTTTTTGCTCCGTTTTAAACTGAGAGCTTAAAAATCCTACTAAATAAAATGTACTTCCTGACAAGAAATAAGCAATTAATATCTGTCAAGAGGCAGGATTTCTTTAGTCAGAGTCAATCTCTTTTGGCCATTAGCCATTAATATCAGTTTAAAAATGAGTGATGTCTACACAAAAACATCTTCACACTAAATATAATGTTTGCAGGAATAAGAAGTAAGTGATTAGTGGATTTTAATTATAACCCCAAATTATCTCTTACCTTAAACATTGTATTCAGTGGTTGCATACGTTTGAATAGACATCAGTCAGTCAGTTAAGTGATACACGCTTGAGTGATCATGTCTCCAAAGGGACATGACTGACTGAGCAGAAGATTATCCTGCAGTAGGTTACCATTGCTTTCTGCGGTAGACTGGTTGCCAGTCAAGGCTATAGAACCCAATCTGCCCTGTTATTTCACTCATAACTGGAAAGAAGAGATGAATTAATACTTTTCCCAAGACTATTTGCATGTAAGTAAATGCAGGGCATTCAACTGGAATTCAAACTCTGCTCCCTGATTTCTTATTCCGAGCCAATATCCACTGTGCCACAATGTACATCCTTTATAGACATACTTATAAATTAAAAAGTAAAAAAATGACATCTACTAACCCTCCTGGAAGGGATACTTTCTTTATTAAGACTTTCAAATGTGCAGGTTGTTAGATGTAAATTCAAAAACTCTGATGTTTTCTCCAACATCCACTAAATATTTCTATCAAATTTGGTTTGATACTTCTGTTATATAGAGAGCTTCATAGAAAAATTCAAAGAAGAATTTGCAATGTTATCAGTTCTAACATGGTATCTGAGCTTCACAAATTTAAATGCAGTACTACATTAGTAGTTTGAATTCCAGTTGAATTCATTGCATTCACTTACGTGCAAATACCCTTGGGAAAGTATTAATCTGTCTCTTCCCTTCAGTTATGCGTTAAATAATAGGACAAATTGGGTTCTATAGCCTTGGCTGGCAACCAGTCTACCGCACAAAGCAATGGCAACCTATCGCTGGATAATCTTCTGCCCAGTCAGTTATGTCTCAAAAGATTTTCCAGATAGAGGGAAAAAAGAAACAGAGGAATGTGGCAGATAACACATTGGAAGGGTCTGAACAGGTGGATGACAGAACGGGGGTTGCATGGTGTAACAGGAGAAAGCATACTAAGAGCAACCAGGGATAGGGAAATGTGGAAGGCCATGATCGCCTATGTCCTGAAAAGACAAGGCACATAGAAGATTTTCAGACTACAGTCACTGACCACCCATTGATTGCCTGAAAGCATATGAAACTGGCAGTCATGGTCATTCACTGCCCTCTTGGAATTTGATTTAAAATATATATGTGCGAGAACATCTCAATAATGCCTTCACAAAACTTCCAAGTCAACATAAGTGACAAACTTCTCATCGGCTCAGTTAAGTGACAAACTTCTTGACATTAATTATATTAACACTCAATAACAGGGTTAAGTGGAAATATAGACAGGGATATACAAAAATATTCACTGATAAACTTGTGAGTATATCTCTTGCATAAAAACAGAAGACAGCACATTATGGAAGAGTCTGTTGTGCATTGTGGTGCAGTGGATATTGGCTCGGAATGAGAAATTGGGGAGTCGAGTTCAAATTCCAGTTGCATTCATTGCATTCACTTACGCGCAAAAACCCTTAGGAAAGGTATTAATCCGTTTCTTCCTTCCAGTTATGGGTTAAATAATAGAACAGATTAGGTTCTATAGCCTTGGCTGGCAACCAGTCTACCACAGAAAGCAATAGCAACCTACTGTGGGATAATCTTCTGCCCAGTCAGTCATGTCACTTTTGAGACATGACCGCCCAAGTGTGTTTCACGTATGGCACTTAACTAACTGACTGTTAATTAAAAACTTCAACCAAGAGAGATATAGATTTACAGAAGGGGGTTGAAAATATTAAAGACAGAGCCTGTTGATATTGAGGAAGTTTTAAGAAAAATGGAAAAAAAAGGGCACTTATACTTGGAATCAGAAAAAGTTGAAATGTTTAGAATGCATAATGAGGAAAGAAGGCTTGAAAAAGTTATCACTCAGAGGACATTTTAAAAGTATCAGGCATTCTAATAGACATGAATTAGCCAACCTAGTAAGTTTGCCAAAATGGATTGCAGAACAGAATGACTAGGATATCAAAAAATTAATATTGCTAAGGGCTACAAAGGATAGGAAACTGTGGAGAGCCTAATCGCCAACATTCTGAAGAGACACAGGGCATAGAAAAAATGTATGTTATTTCTTTGATATATATATTTTTTTTGTTTATGTATTTATTTTGCTGAATTTTAAATTCTTTTTTAAATTTAGCAAAAATTTCAATAGAAGAAATATTTTTTTTAATCATTTCACTTCAAACAAGGCAATAAATCCACTAAGACATTAAGTGGGAAAGAATGAAAAAAAGGAAAACTTTATTAAGGAGTGAGAACAATAGAAGAAGACTAATCATAATGATTGATATTGCATTAAAATTTTTGAAGATCAAATTTGGCTGAAAATTAAGAAGCTGGAAGAAAGCTCCATGAGCAAGAAGTGCTAAAAAAAGAAACTGCTGGCATAGTTATTATTACAGCTAGCCAATTTGCAAATCCATGAGACCTTATTGCAAAACTAGTACCGCGATTAAATTCATTAAGACTCAGTGCCATAAAGAAAAATTCATCTGAACTGTTACTAAAGTATTTTTAGAAAAGGTACACAGATTCATAAAAATCTGGTTTCTCACTAAAAACAGATCTTGCTTATAGAATCTGCAATGCGATAGGTCCCGACTTGGCAGCTCAACTCCAGCCACTTTCTCACCAGTGGGATGTGGCTTCCCCTCTGTCTATTCTACAAATATTTTCATGGCTTCTGCTCCAACGAACTTAAGTTACTGGTGCCCCTGCCACTAGAATTTACTTGTGCAACTAGACTGACAACAAGGTTTCACCCACTTACACATTTAGATCAACCAAATGCAGCCGTCAATTCTACTCCAGCAGTTTCTTTTCCTGCATTTCCTGCCTGTGGAACTCTTCTGTATTCTTGCTTTCCTGACAGCTACAACCTCTAGGTATTTAAATGCAAGGTCAATACCCATCTCTTATCCACTTGACTCCAGTTCTTTCTACATTACACTGTGTATCTTGTTCTATCTCTTTTTTCTTTCTCTCTGCTTTAGCAACTGTCTTAACACCTGTGTTTTCATCCTTCTTTTTGCCCTTTCTCTGACATCCACTGTAACTGGTCCATCTTTCTCTTCACTCTCTTCTTGTCTAAACTTTTGCTCTTATGTAGCCCCCTGTGCATCAGTGGCGGTACTGCCTTGCTTGTGGTGAAATAATTAAAAAATAAATAGTGGGGGAGAAACATGAACATTTTTTTTTATCTACATGATAAAATATTGTGAATTATTCATTACAACTTGTTTAGCTGCTCCAACTGAAATTAAATAAAAGAATTTAATAATCCATCCTGAACAAGTCTGGTGAAAAATAATCCACTGGATATAGACATGGAATTAGACTACTAAATTCATCACATTCTCTTCCGTAGGTTGCATTCTCAGATGAGCTAATGTGGGAGTGTAAACCTAAAGAAGTTTAGTGTTGCATCATCAACATTTGGTATTTGCAAGTTCAGATCCTTTGAAAGTTTGCCAGAAATTACAAAAAGCAAGAACAGCTTTATTAAATGAAAGAAAAATTTCCAGTGAAAATTCCCTGAAGATTACCAGATATAACATTAATCAAACATAAACAGAGACCATAACATATGTAGACGTGATGTCTAAATAACCAATGAAATCAAAATAGATTTTATAAACTGATACATACATAAATACCATAAGATATACACATGGCATCTTTGCAACCAATGAAAACAAACAGAATTTAGAAATTGAAATATAACCATATATTAACTTACAAAATATTTTGATGATGTTAAATTAGGTTGGGATTTATAACATGTTCCCAATTCAATTTAAAAGGTTTAGAGAAGACACTGGCAAATGCCATACATGATAAACACTTTGGGCAATCATGTCTCAAAAGAGACATGACTGACTGGGTAGAAAATTATCCCACAGATTGCTTTCTGCAGTAGAGTGCTTGCCGACCAAGGCTATAGAACCCAATCTGTCTTCTTATTTAACTCATAACTGGAGGGAATTGATAGATTAATTCCTTTCCCAAGGGTATTTGTGCATAAATGAATGCAAGGAATTCAACTGGAATTTGAACTTGGCATCCCGATCTCTCATTCTGAGTCAATATCCACTGCACCACAATGCACGTTCACTTTTAAACTGCACATTTTCCTAAAATTATTTACCTATTCTCTAAAAGAATCATGTTTCTTTTAAATATATTACACTTTCCTTTATATTTTTTCTAAAACATTCACAAATTTCTTTCAAATTTCACAAAATTTCCTTGATATAACTTACCTTTTTCTATAAAATCACACATTTGTACAAAAAACCTCACCTTTTCTTCCCACTCAAAAATTTACTGTTGAGTACAAGAAGTTGTGGAGAGCCATAATCACCCACTCATGTGGAAATATCATATAAAAGACAAATCAAATAAATGGTGATATTCATATTTTATTTAACTAAAGACACTTATATGATACAAAGAAAAAATAATCCAAGAAGATATTTTAAGGAATGTGTGTTGATATGATCCGCACCTTTTGTTGCTACATTAAATTTATGCTAATCAGGTCTGGTCAAAGAGAGAGTGAAACCTGTTAAGACCTTAGATCACTGCCACAATACCCAGTTTTATATTAGCTTAACAGGATGTCAATGACAAGTGAAATGTCAAATCTTCTCTTTGGGGAATATACATTTCTCTGAGTAATACTTTAGGTCAACAAAACTGACGACGTATATAACAATTGGACATTGCATTGTATATTGAAAGTGACAAGAACAGAAGATGAGAATTCCGGTCAAGTTCATTTCCATCCAAGTAACTAGTCTGTCAGACTCAATAACAACAACATTTCTAATTATAGGTTATACTGATTTATATTCGTACATTTTCAATTTCTGTTTTTGATTCTTTCAAGCATATCTTGTAGGTATTATGTAAGTAGAGAAGTCTTTACTTTCCCACATATCATAATCAAACCGTTTTAAAAAGATAAAGCTTAAAATATCAAACTGGTAAGTGATAATTATTTTATTTAAAAAGTAATTACAAGGGATGTGCATTATGGTACAGTGGATATCAGCTCGGAACGAGAAATCGGGGAGCCGAGTTCGAATTCCAGTTGAATCCATTGTATTCACTTACACGCAAATACCCTTGGGAAAGGTATTAATCCATCTCTTCCTTCCAGTTATGGGTGAAATAACAGGACAGATTGGGTTCTATAGCCTTGGTCAGCAACCAGTCTACTGCAGAAAGCAATGGCAACCTACTGCGGGATAATAATCTGCCCAGTCAGTCATGACTCTTTTGAGACATGATCGCCCAAGCGTGTATCACGTATGGCACTTAACTGACTGACTGAATTACAAGAAGGCTGATGTTTCAATATATATATACTGACAATCTTAAGAAAATTGTTAGTTGGTATAAACAAAGAACAACTATATTGGAAAATAGTAATTCCTTCTATGGAAACCAAGCTGCAAAATATTTAGAAATAGATGGTTTTAGCCTCCTCTACTTGTAGGAATAGATTCAACCAAATAATGCATGTATGGGGCTATAAGTAAAGAGGTAGAGTAGCTATTACAACTATAGGATGTGGAGAGAATTTAACTTCATTTGATCATAGAATAATTGTTAAGTCTAGATTGTTGGGGCACATCATCCTTTATGTAGAAAATCCTATAGGATTTTTTAAAGCAACAGTTGCAAGGGGATACTAGATATATCTTAATTCCAGATAGTCAAAACCAGTACATGAAACATGAAGGTGCTCAACAGAGATAAAAATGTGACCATTACAAACTATCAAATATAGTAATCACCTAACATAAGGACAGTTTGTATTAAAAAAGACATTTGGATAGTATAATCATTAGCAATGCATTGGAGTAGATAGACTAAACTATCGCCCGGTTCACACTCCACCCACGTCTATTGAATGGGTGAAGAGGCTCATCCCTTGTTCCCTGTTTAGGATGTGGGTTCCGGCTTTCTCTTTTCCACTCTTTTCACTCTTACGTAGCCCCCTGCACATCAGTGGCATTACCGCCTTGCTCGGGGTGATATGATTTAAAAAAAAACAAAAAACATCACATCAATTAGTGGCACCATAACTGAATTTGTATTCATAAATTCACTGCTGAAATTGCTGTAGCCATAAGTACTATACACATTACCCACTCACACTTCTTACTTGTGGAACTGTCTTCTAGCTTCCTGCTTTTCTTTCAGCTTCTTCATGTACTGCGTCCCTTCAGGACGTTAGCAATCATGGATTTCCACTTGCTCCTGTTCCTTGTCACTTAATATTTTTCCTCTTGATATCTCTCCAAAACCCTGCTCCACCATTTACTCAAGCCCATCAAACACTTTCTCCTGTCACTCTTTCTCTCTATCCATCCTGTGAGTATTAGGTTCTCCAAACCCTCTTTCCTCATTACATGTCCCAGAAACCTCAGCTGTCTCTTCCTGATGCTAAGTATAAGTTTTTTCTTGTTTGCATCCTCTCCAGTGCCTTGCTGTTGTTCACATGCTTAGTCCATGGTAATCTCAGCATCCTACTGTAGAACCACATTTCTATTGATTTGAGACTCTCTTTCATCCTTGAAGAGATTGCCTAATATTGGCTGCTATAGAGAAGGACAGATATAACATAGCAGTCTAGCAATATTTTCTTTGTTTCTAATGAAACCTTTCTTTCCACTATGACCTTCAAAAATGTAAATGCAATCATCTGTCACCTTGAATCTTGTTCTTTTATTGAGCTTTCTGTTTCTTTCATACTTAAAAAAAAGGAAAGTAATCCCTTATAGTTGCAGCCTGGAACAAACACATAAATAGTAGCCCCTTGTATAATGACTTTTTTGATCAAACACAAAGCACTGCACCTGAGAGGATAACTCTGGAAGATTATATGCAACAATAAAGTAAGCTGCAGATGCTTCAACTTCAAGGACTTTGTCCAAATTGTCAAAATAGGATTTGAAAAATATACACTAAAATATGATAAATATTGAAAATAGTACAACTAAAGATATAAGCTCACTGGTGACCCCTATATATGAATTTACTTGAGCCATAAGATTAGCAACTAGGTTTCTTTTTACTTTGAAACTAATAAGATATAAACACAAATTCTATGTGGAATTCCCTTCTGTTTAGTTGCTTCCCTGACAGCTACAATCTCCAAGTTTTTAAATGTAAAGTCAATAGTCATCTTCTATCTCACTAATTTGCATCCTCTTTTTCTCTCTCTCTCTCATGCTCTCATCTCATTTCTGCAGTATTCTCATTTCTCTCATACCCTCTTTCTGGTACCCCCTGTATTCTGTCACTCCTTCTCATAACTTTCCTCCTATGTAACCCCCCTGCACAGCAGTGGCAGTATAATGCCTTGCTTGGGGCGATATGATTATACAAAAACAAATGCAAAAACACTGAGGAAGATAACAAGGAAGGAAAATGGGATATGTAAACTTACCACAGAAAAAAATAAAAGGCAGCTAGAAACTTCTAGCATGGACATGGCTGTACATAGGACACTAAAAAAAAAGAAAATAACCCATTAGAACAAACACAGAACTTTTGTGGAAGTAAAAATAGTAAAAAAAAACATTTTTTAAAATGCAAATATTTTTTTCTGAAAAATTCACATAATGGAATAGAATAAACTCAATTAAAAGAACATGAAAATAAAAACAGACATGACAAAGTAGGAAGAATCATACACTGGGAAACCTGCAAATGATTTGAGTTTGATCATGCAGAAAAATAGTGGAATGAAAACAAAACGGAATGAAAACAAAACGGAATGAAAACAAAACGGAATGAAAACAAAACGGAATGAAAACAAAATGGAATGAAAACAAAACGGAATGAAAACAAAACGGAATGAAAACAAAACGGAATGAAAACAAAACGGAATGAAATACTCAGGGATTATGAGATCCAGACCAATTTTCTCATCCAGGTTAGAAGACCATATCTGATAGCTTACAGCAATGACTACCAAATGTATGCTAGCAAAAAAAACAAATACAAAAGATGACAAGAAATCTGAGTATCCCACCCAGTCATAAATAATATGTTGCTTGGTACTGCAAATACTCTTTACAAGATGCTATAATGACATGACAGATCCCAGAAGATTCTAGTGTATCTTTGAAGGATTTAAGAAAACTATCAAAATAGAAGGAACTTGAAGTAGAAATCTTAAAAATGAGGCACATGAAGACATATTCCCAGTTAAACTTGGATTCCTAGTCGTCCATGCCATAAATTAATACAAAAGGTTTTATTCACAAGTACATCTCACACATTATGAAGAGTCTTATCTATACAAAATGTGTGAGATCTTAGTTTGCATTTTTTTTTTCTTTTTACAAACATGATCAGTGGAAAAGGTCATAAAGACATTTCTGATCTTAAAGGTTTCTGTTTGGGACCCATAAAGAAATGTGTATACTGTGGGGGATTTGGTATTTGCTGGGTTGTATGTTGATTATTTCCCCCACAAATACAACACACTATTTTGTAATCGCGCAAAGTGAAGGAATAAATTACAACGGACATTCAACAACAAACAATTTATTATGTGACAAATAAAATGGTATGTAAAAACCAACAAAATACATGATTCGAAAATTGCCTTTTTGAGAAATATAAACTTGGCAAGAAGTTAATTTTTGTCCAAAAACGTGTATAAGTGTACATTAGCAGAGTCTGTAAATAAGCCTTTCCTACTTACATTTGGTGCGTTTCAGTTGGCGACAGCGTGTCGCGTTGCTGAAAGAAAGTTCGTCGGTTTATTCTTTTTAAGGTCCTTGGAGCGAGGTCACGAACTTTTGGCATGGAAGAAATGACATGGCCGGCAAAGTATACGGTGACATGCGGACTTAATGGCCTGCTTGGTGACTGACCTTTTTTTCTAACTGTGTGTATTATATACATTAATAGGGGATCAACTAATCTTCCTAACATTAGGGTGTGAAAATATTTACTGACCAATCAGATTTATTATTTTACATTTTTGTTTTGGGGCCTAAATATTTTTGTGTTAATTTACTTCCAAGCCTATTTTTCTAGAATGTTCTTATTCTAAGTTTTTAGCTGATTGGTTGAGAAATATAAAAATGTAATCTAAATTCTACTGCTGTTTTGATCCAATTTTTCTATAATGTTCTATTGTGTTTTCCTGTTGCTTATTTTAATAAAAAAAATATGTATCCTATAATACAACAGAAACCAAAGGCAATAATATTATTATTAAATTAATATAGCATATTCATAAATACACTTCTGATGTGTACATGAAATAAGTTTTGGAGCAAAGGTCTGTGAATATGAAATTATTATTATTTCTTCATCTTTTTTGTTTTTTATCCAGAATATGGTACGTTCAATGATTTGACTGCTTGGGTCTAATCCACTGAACATAAATTATTCCATCACTTCACAAACTTTTCTTTGGATTTAAATATTCTGGGAAAGGTGATGTGCAATTTGATGGAAAACATCAGCGGGAAATTAAAAACTGCATAAAAATACAAAGAATAATAATACCAACAACAATTATAATGATGATGATGATAATTTCATTTTAATATTTGAAGCCAAAAAAGTCTTATTTTAAATTAAAAGAAGTTTCTAAATATTCACCCCATAGACAGAAATATTTATTTATATGTTTATTTGTTATTGAAACAAAATTAAGTTGAAATCAAAGAAGAAATTATTCAAAATTAAAATATGATTTGTAACTTTAAATTTGAAGTGTAAAAACACATCACTTCAAACTGAAATTAGATATAAGATCTTCTGATGCACAAATTTCCAAAGTACTTTCAACTTCTTTCTGAGATCATCTTCAGGGATGTGAGTTATGGTAACAAATATAACCAGAAAACTGTGTTGCTAAAAATTACTGTACATTTTTTTTTGCTTCAAATATAACAGTTGACAAATTGCTAACATTCATCAGAACATGAAAATTATCCAAAATGGAATTTTTTTATATGTTGTAATGTCGTGGTCATGCACATGTTAAAGCATGAAAAAAAACTTATATTTAAAGCAGAAAAAAATGTACAGGAATTTTTAGCAACACAGTTTTCCGGTTACACTTGTTACCATAACTGCAGATGATCTCGTAAAGAGGTTGAAAGTACTTGGGTACCTTAAGAAGTGAATAAAAATAACATCTGTCAATGTTACAGTTCATTTCTGACATCTTTTGATTGTAATACCCGAAAGATTATCTGTGAGTATGAGCAGATTTTATTAACAATAAGCAAATATAATGTTTGCAATTTATTTAGTCTTATATATATATATATATATTTGAATCCTGCCAAATGGTACACATTTTTGTAACAAAATTTATCGTAAAAATAAATATACTATTTGATTAAAAACAGAATATCTACTCAAATATGAGTATTGATTAAAAATAATGTTCAAACAAATAATTTCATACATATATATATATATATATATATATATATATATAGAGAGAGAGAGAGAGAGAGAGAGAGAGAGAAAGAGAGAGAAAATTATATAAATGCTTAACCAAATACTGAAAAACCCATATGGAAGATACTATATATAAATTGTCTAATTTTTTGCAAAAATGAAACAAACAATGACATCTTATTTTTTTAACCAAGATATTTACCAAAATTATACATTGATACTTGAAATACTAAAGAGTAAATTTATTTAATAAAATTGCCATTGGCTTTGATCACTGCCTCTCTCTCTGTTTATGTATATGTGTGTGTGATGTAGTGGTTAGGGGCTTGGATTGAGAAATCAAAGATTCAAGTTTGAATACTAGTTTATTTTCTTACATTCATTTCAATGCAAATAACCTTTAAAAAGAGATGAATACTCATCACCCCCTCCTACCAGTTATGGGTGAATAGCAGTAAAGACCCTATAGCCTTGTTTGCCAACCAGTCTTGAGAAGGAAAACTCTGAATTCAAAACCTGAGTTGGTTCTGCACAAGCCGTCACTTCTTTTATGTGCTGTGTCCCTTCAGGACGTAGGTGATCATGGCTCTCCACATCTTTCTGACCCTTGTAGCTCTTAGTACATTCTTTCTCGTTATTTCTCTCAAACCCCGCTCTACTATTCATTTGCTTAAGCCCATCAAACATGACACACCCTGTCGCTTTCCCTCTATCAGCCTTATGAGTATCAAATTCTCTAAGCCCTCCTTCCTCATTACATGTCCCAGAAACTTCAACTGTTCTCCTGATGTTAAGCATAAGTTTCAAATAATATGAGCAGGTAGTCAGGATGTTTTGTTTTAAGAACTATGCTACTGGATATTAAAACAATCAGAGAGTCAACTATATATATATACATAGATAGATAGATATGCATGTACAATACCAACACTGTATTTCTCTCACATTACTATTCTTAAAAACATGGCAGTAGTTAATTATACATTTCTGTAACATTCAAATTGTCCTTTTCACGAAGTACACTGAAAAAGCATGACTATAATTAATATTTTTTAAACAATTCCATCCTAACGGAAACCCATAATTTTAACAAATTCTCATCTATTTCAAGAGTTGAATTTTAACTGTGAAAATTTTTATTGGTTCAAAATCTGAATAGATTTTTATCAAAATAAAGAAAATATTCCATAAGCCAGTTATTATATTTATCTCATTGTTAGAAGTGTGATCAAGAAGTCGTGTTCCACTGTATATTAAAGACAAGATAGAAAACTTTTCCAGGTTTTACTGATTTTGAAAGTTATCAACGAACATAAATTGATTGATACTCTTTTTACAAGCTGAATTTTTCAAAAATGCTGTTATCAAGATGAAGTCATGTTATTTATTCTCTAATATGTAGCCTTACTATTCTAAATTAAATAAATTGGTTAGTCTTACAAAATTAACAATACTTTCTTATCTATTGCAGGCGTTGTTTAACCAAAATCTCTCAAGAGACACATTTTATTTATTTTACTAATAATGTTCACCCAGTACAAGTCTCAAGAGTCATTCTAGATAGAGGGTTAATGTTAAAATAGTTATAATGACAGAAGACTGTGATATAAATGAAACACAGTCATTCACGAAATGTGGCTTCCCTCATGGCTTCTGCATTGATGAGCTTCATTCCCTGTTGCCTCACCCTCATGAATCTGGTCATGCAACTAGACTAGCATCTAGGTCCCACCATTTTACCATCAAAATAGGCAAATGTAACTACCACTTCTTCTATAGTAGTTTCTTCCCTTGCACTTCCCCCCTGTGGAACTCCCTTCCTCATGCTTGCTTCCCTGATAGCTACAATCCCCAAAAGTTTGAGTGCAATGTCAATTCCCATTTTCTATCACCTTGACTTCCACCCCTCTTTTACCCTTTCTTTGACATCCCCTGTACTACTGTTTTTTTTGTTTTCTCTTACTGTAACCACTACCTGGGAAGCGTTATGACAGAAGATGAAAAGTGCAACACAGAGATCTGAAGGCGAATCGGCATGGCAAAGGAAGCATTCCAGAAGTTGAGTAAAGTATTAAGAAACAGGACAATTTTGCTAGAAACTAGGAAGAGAGTACTGGATTGCTACGTGATGTCTGTCCTTCAATATGGCAGTGAATGCTGGACAATACCATCAAAGATGAAGGAAAAACTTGAAGCAACTGAAATGTGGTTCTACAGAAGAATGCTGTGAATCTCATGGATTGAGCATGTGAGCAATGATGAGGTCTTGGAAATGATGGAAACAAAAAGGAAATTAATACTGAGCATCAGGAACAGACAGCTGAAGTTTCTGGGACACACAATGAGGAAGGAGGGCCTGGAGAACCTGATACTAACAGGCCAGATAGAGAGAAAAAGAGACAGGTGAAAGCAACGGATAACATATTTGAAGGACCTAATCAGGTGGCTGACAGAACGAGGATTGCATGGTGTAACAGGGGAAGGCGTGCTCAGAGCCACCAGGGATAGGGAGACATGGAAAGCCATGATCGCCTACATCCTGAAGAGACAGGGCACATAGAAGAACCACTGCACACCAGTTACAGTAATGCCTTGTTTGGGGATGAAACAGTTATAAAAAAGTAACTAGGGAAGATTATGCAGATAGATAATGATTGACATTTGACTTGGAGAATTTAATATGAAAGTTTTCCAGGAATTACCCATACAGATATGTTCTACAATGTAATAGTTCTTGGTAAAAAAAAAAAAAAAAAAAAAAGCGCTCTCTGAATAAAATATTTTTCTTTGGTTAACAGTAGAGTTACTTATGCACTGACAAAATTTATTCACAGATCCTTCTTTTTGTATATGTCACATACCTTTTGAATCATGGCTCTCCACAATTTCCTGTCCTTTGTAACTCATAATAAATTTTTTTTTATCTCCCAAAACCTGCTCCACCATCTACTTACTCAAACTCACTAAGTTACTCATTGTTTTCCTTTGTTCTTCTTGCCTTCAATCTATCTTGTGAGTATCAAATTTTCCAAGCACTCTTTCCTCATTATGTGTCCTAGAAGTTTCAGCTATCTCTTCCTGATATCATACTTACATGTCCTTTTTACTTTCATTTTCTCTAAAACTTTGTTGCTACTCACATGTCCATCCATGGTATTCTCAGCATCCTTCTGTAAAACCAAATTTCTGTTGCTTCCAGTCTATTCTTCATTCGTGGGGATATTGTCCAGCATTCATTGCCATATAGAAGGACTGAAATTATATAACAAATAAATACTCTTATCTTTTTCTAACAAAATTTTAATACTTTTTAATACTTTGCTTAGCTTTTGAAAGGCATTTTTTGCTATATTATGCACCTTCAGATTTCAGTTTGGCACTTTCTGTCCATTGTTAAACATTTCCAGATTCTAGGGATATAACCAAACTTCCTTCTAAGATACATGTTTAAGATCATTTTATTTTTTTTTTAAATTACAGTTTTCTAAATATAAGTCTCGAGAGTCTCTCAAGATAGATGGTTACTGTTAAAATGGTTCTAATGAATGAGATGCATTATATGAATGTAAGACAAAATGAAGATTATGAGAATGAAAAGGACAGATAATGACTACTTCTTGTCTTGAAGAGATTAAGGTTGCTGCATTTAGGAAAGCATCTATACGGATGTCTGTTCCATAAATTAGCAATTCTTGGGACAAAAAAAAAACAACTCTAAATGAAACTCCCTCCTTATATTTGGATTATAAAGAAAGTGAGGTTGGTTTTAAATTACATGTCATTTCTTAGCTGCAAAGGTCTGTATTGGTTAAACGAATGAATGGAGATCATTTGAGCATTTGCCATGGAAATAGCAGAAGAGTAACTATAGGCTTGCAACATTGTATCTATGGGAAAGAGATTGTCTATGTGAAAAAGTTTGTTGTAGAATACATAATGGTAATAGAAATCTGCTGAACTGATGCTAACTCTTGTCACAGACACAGAATTTATCTACACATTATAAGCTTTGACTGATTCAGAACAAGAAAAATTCTTGGGAACTGGTCAGTTTACATAGGAACTGATCAATAGCAATATCTACTTCAGCCATCATTATACATACAAAAAACTTGACCTCTCCCATTTTAGGTTTAAATGTTTGATTGGATGATGCTTGATTTTGTTGTATGGTAAATCTTAAAAAAATATTAATGGTCTTACAGATTTTATAAACATGTTGTATTATATTAAATACCTTCCTATTGTCCTGGGACAATAGGGAGGTATTTTTCAAGAAATAGTTTTCTGTTGCCAATATTTATTGTTTTGAAACCTAATAATAGATTTTCCTTTTTTTCTGTAACAAGTTCTTTATTTTATGGCTCTTACAGCTTCCTGATTTTTGTGGTTCTAACTAATTTTTTATACTTTGCCATCTCTTTATGTCATTGTTCTGCAGTCCATTCAAATAGAATGCCATCTTTCCTGCTTTTATTGGCTTTGATATATATTGTGAGTTTAAATTTTCCAAACCTCTTTTCTTCATTATGTACCCTATAAATGTCAGTTATTTCTTTCTGAATGCAAGTATAATTTCCCTTGTTCCTATTTTCATTAAAATTTCCTCATTGCTCACGTGTTCAGTACATGCTATAAACATTTTTTGATAAGACTACTCTGGCACTTGGATGTGCGTTGTGGTGCAGTGGATATCGACTTGGAATGGCAAATTGGGGAGCAGAGTTCGATTTCGAGTTGAATTCCTTGAATTCACTTATGCACAAATGCCCTTGGGAAAGGTATTAATCCATCTCATCCCTCCAGTTATGGGTTAAATAATAGGACAAATTGGGTTCTATAGCCTTGACAGGCAACCAGTCTACCGCAGAAAGCAATGGTAACCTACTGTGGGACAGTTCTGCACAGTTAGTCATTTCTCTTTCGAGATATGATCGCTCAAAGTGTGTATGACACAACTGTCACATCACATTTTTATGCAGTAAGAGATTGTCCTGCATTCATTGCCATCTATGAGATTAGGTCTTACATATTAGATCAGCACTATTTCATCTTGTTTCTAAAGACATTTTCTTGTATAATTCAGTCAGTTAAGTGCCATACCTGATACAACACGCTTGGGCGATCATATCTTGAAAGAGACATGACTGACTGGGCAGAAGATTATCTCACAGCAGGTAGTCATTTATTTCTGGGGTAAACTGGTTGCTGACCAAGACAACAGAACCCATTCTGTCCTGCTATTTAACTCATATTTGGAAAGAAGAGACAGATTAATACCTTTACACAAGAGTATTTGCACGTAATTGAATGCAAGGAATATGAACTGGAATTCAAACTCGACTCCCTGATTCCTTGTTCCAATATCCACTGCACTACAATGTACATCCCTTTTATAATTACCTATCACAATTTTACTATTTTTACTGACTTTTGGATTTGATTTGTATGCCACATTTTCCATAGTCTGTTATTGTACTACCTAAATAGTTACATTTTTGTACCTACTTAATTTTGATTTGACATCCCAAATGGGGAGATCACACCATTGTCTGTACATTTCAGTGATAACTCTGCATTTACTGTTTTTATACAGTTTATAGATATTTCTTCCTTCTTGCTTTTTGTCACTACCTTATCTTAGAGTTTTTTCAGTTTCCTTTCTGAGTCTGCCATGAATGCAGTGTCATCTGCATATCTTATGTTGGTAAGATTATGTTCACTGAAAATAAATGCTGGTAGGACACCTTGTTCTTTTAGTATCTATTACTAAGAATGGTAAATCAATCCAATGATAAAAGGCTTACTCCTATTTGTTCTTGTGTGTAAAAATCAACATCCATTCAGGATCTACCTGTTAAGTTCATGCTGAAGAAATGAATTTGAAATTCAGAAATAATTTTTACTTATATACCTGTTAAAATGGGTTTAAAAATTAAAGAAAGTAATCAAAAATTCTTTACACTTTGGAAAAATGAAAATAAATAATTGTAAATTATTTTGTTTTATTCTTCAATATAGTGGATAAATGCATAGGCAGTAATTTTAAACTCCTACCCATTCCTTAAAATAATTTGTGAGTTTCTTCTAAGAAGAACTGGCCATTTGCAGGTGTCTTGTAGTCTGAAGGATGACCTTTGGAAATAATTCACCAGAAAGATGCTCTTGAAGACATAATTCTGATTTCAGGAGAAAGTTCATTCCTTACTCAGAAGTCAAATTGTTATTAGAAATAAAAACATAAAAAAAAGGTAAATAAATTGATACATAAGAAAAATATTAAAAAAGAAAAAAATTGTACTAATCAAAAATGTCTATAGATCAGATTCGTGCCAGGCATTATAAAATATTTTTGTCATCTTAAGGAACAATACAAGCATAATATATATATATATATATATATATATATATATATATATATATATATATATATTTGAGATTTTTGGCATATCTGTGGTACATAAGTATATATATATATATATATATATATATATATATATATTTAATTACTTAGTTTTTGGTCATAATAAAATTAGACTAGTACACAGCTGTATTAAAAAGTGTTCAATACAATTATATTGTAGAATTTTTAAGTATTTTTTCATTTATAAAGAAGTTATTACATGACCTAGGTTTCTACCATGTGGTGTCTTCAGATGATTTTCAATAAGTTATTGCAACTTGCCTGAACAGCACATGGTAGAAACTTAGGTCATGTAATAACTCATTTACAAATTAAAAAAAAAAATATATATATATATATATATATATAGGGGAGAATGGCAAACCCATAAAAACAGAGGATAATCCAAAAGCTTTTGACAAATTAATACAAAATATTAAATATATAAAAATAGAGAGCTCAATGATATTATCCAGAGCAATATAAAATATTGAGAGGAAAATGCAACACATAATTAAATGGTTATAAATCCAGAATTTATTTCAGCAGTGTAAAAAAGTTTACACCTGCCCCATTCAGACAGTTGAAAATATATATATATATATATATATATGAAAAAGTGTGAGAAGCTGCGAACGTTTTGTTTAAAGTATAGATTTATTGTTACTATTACTATTATTATTATTAATAATACTTATCTTATGCATAATACATTAAGTGTCCATAATGATATTTGTGTCTCTACACATGTTTCAAGTCCAAAGTTCACTCACTTTGGGTGAATAAATTTGTGATTTTACATATCTAGATCCGTTTGTCTTTCTGAAGGCCAAAAACCGTGTGTGTGTATATATGGTTGCTGAACAGGTCTGAAAGTTCATATGCACGCATGTTTGTTTGCTAGCTATTTTTACACTGGCTCCTTAAATTTTTCTCAGTTTTGAGAATCACTCACTTTTCATTGGCCTGAAAACTTTTTACACTGATTTACGGAATATTTTGTCTTTTTTCTTCAAAATTATTTTCAGTGATTTTGATCAAATTTTGCGTGTGTGCAGTTCTACTTTTAGTGATAAGAAATACAAGACAGGTCATGAAGTTCTGTTTTTGTCTAATTTGAATCCAAAATTACTATTATGTGTTGTTTTTTATGTTGTTTTGTTAAGAGAAGGCTTGTATTTTAGTATAAATATTTTTTCCTGCATCATGAGTGTCTTATAGTCAGCATTTTAGTAGATAGAGATTATTTTGAATTTGCATCTACTACATTGGTGTAAGTGTTGGGAAATGTACAATTTCCTACCAATGGCTAGTTTAATGTTACTTCTGTGCAGTGCTAGTCTCACTCCCATATATATTTTTGCACATTCATAACATTTTAGAGCATAAATTACGTTTTTAGAGTTGAAGCTCAGATTTGTTTTTATTTTGAATGTAGATGTGTTTTCAAAATTGAAGTAGTTTCCTTCCATTATTATGTTGCATACCCCATATTTTTTTGTTACATTTTGTGATCCCCTGTGTTGTATGTTTAGTATGTTTTTTTAATTTTTGGGTTGCTATTTACTTTTAATTATTTTAGTTGTCTTTAATATTTCTTTTATTTTTTCATTTTTGTTGAGTGCATCTTTTTATCTTTGTAAATAATTCTGGGTTGCTTTTGTTGTGTGTGGAGATGTGAGAATGTTTCCTTTTTCATGTTTTTTGGATTCCGAAGAGATTCAAAAGGTATTTCTTCTGCTAGTTAAAAACCCTCGTTTATTAGTAGTATAGGGTATCCTCTTATTTGTTGCGTTTTTCCTAGTTTCACTGGGCATATTTTACAAAGGGTTTTGTTAGCTAATTCATCATGCTAGGGAGTAGGGAATGGATTTTAGACAACTTTTAGAGTGGTGACTCTTGAAATAGAGGTATTGTTGGGTGTCTGTGGGTTTATGGTAAATGTCTGTGATGATGTAATTGTTTTTTTTTTGAGTATTTCTAGGAATGGAAATTCATTAGAGCTTTATTCTAGTGTGAACTTAATTTTGGTGTGCAAATTTTGGAGTAGATTATGTAGTTTATTTATGTCTCCCCATGTTGATCTCTAAAAGATAAAACAATCATCTAGATATCTCTTCCATGATTTCGTGAATTCTGTTTTTATGTCTTCCTCATATTTATTTCCTATTTGGTTATATAGGCTTTCTTCTTGATATGCTAGTGTGAGTATTGTATATGTCAGTGCCATTTTTCTCCCCATTGCAGTGCCTGTTGTTTGAATATAATTTTGGTTGTTGAATTGGAATGAATTGTTGTCTAAAATTAGTTCTATACTTTGTATAATAAATTCTTTTGTCAAGCATGTGGAAAGTATTTCTGGGTATTTTTCAATCCATAAAGTAATCGAATGTTTACCAATTCTTGAGGTATGTTGCTGTACAGGCAGTTCATGTCAAATCTTACACTGAGCATATCTGGATCTACTTATTGTGGTATGAAGCACAATAAAAAAATGTCGCTGTCTCTGATGTGGCTTTTTATTTTTGTGGTGTATGGTTGTAATATTTTATCTATTAGGTTGCTTTGTCTGCTTGTTGGGCAGGCTGGCCCTGCTACAATGGATTTTATTTAAAATCACCAGGGTTTTGGGGTGTGAATATTTTGTCCCTGGATAGCTTTTTAATTGTATTTGATTTATGTATCTTTGGGAGTTCATAAAAATTGCTGGTTGTTAAAATAAAGTCTGTAAGGAAATCTTTTTCTTTTTTGTTAGTATTCTGCTGTGTGTAAGGTAGAGTTTTTATTTTTGATGCAATGTTTTCATCTATATTATGGCTGATTAATCTGTACTTATTTTTATCTCTCTAGTATATCTTGAATATTTGTTTTGTATTAAGTTTTATCCATAATGACAACAGCACTTCTCTTGTCTGCTTCCTTTATTATGTCATTGTTCTCACGGATATTTTCTAATTCTAGTTTTTGTTTGTGCGTGAAATTGTTATGGGGTTTGTGATTGTTTTGAAAGTCTGTATCCCAGAGATTTTCAAAGAATATGTTCATTTCATTTGAATTGTTATTCTTATTTGAGAAATATTTTAGATTTGTTTTTTTTACTATTGAGCTATCAGTAGTATTGTATTTGTTGCATATGTTGCTATAAGTCTAAATTTCCATTCCAGCTATCAGAACGACAAGCAGATGTAAAGTTTATTTCCCTGAAGAGTGTCAACTTTGAACTCGAAACACTCAGGCAACACAAATACCATTATAGAAACTTAATATATCATACAAAAAGCAAGTAATATTCTTAATAATAATAATAACAACGAATCTACACTTTAAACAAAATGTTCACATCTTCTCACACTTTTTTCTTGTGTGTGTGTATATATATATATATATATATATAAAAAACTCTCAGTTATGCTATAGACATAGGATAATATTTATATTTATTAATATATACTCAATAGCTCTGTTATATTACATTAAGCACTTTTATTAACACTAGAAAAATATTTATAAATGTATGTGTACTTGCATGTATAGGTATATATCTATTGATATCCATCGTTATTTTATTCTCTTCATATCTTTATAAGTCTGTTCATCTTTCTCTCTCTATCTATATATATATATATATATATATATATGTAATTATATGGGGTGTATCAGAAATACTTTTACAAACGTTGGGAGTGGGTTCCTCACACAAAAGCCAGGACAAATGCTCATATATAAACATATCCGCAAGTCCTTTGTTTTTGAGTTATAAAGTTTAAAGAAAGTTTTTGGGTTATATTTCTTTTTTTAATTAGTTGAACTAAAATAAATTTATAAATAGCCACATCGTTTATATATATATATATATATATATATATATACACACACACACACACTATTTACATTGTTCAGATTGTTGCAGTCATCCTCGTTTGCAATATTCATGACATTTCGGCTATTGTACACTCCAGCCCTTTTCAAATAATTAGAATTTTGAACTAAATCTCTTATTTTATCCACAGGGGTCAACATGAGTTGAGTGCCTCTGCAGATTCAGTACTGAACAAAGGCTTCAAATTCTCAACAACCATCAAGTGGATACCATTCTTTGACATCATTGCCTGAATTAAGGAAATAGCGTTGAAGACAGATACTAAAGAAAGCCAAGCCTCCCGAATCAAACATCACAAAACTGGGAAGGCTGTGAACCAAAACAATATAGGTGAATGACAGCATCATCATACTACCAGATGACAAAGGCAATGCAACTGTAGTGATGGACATAACAGAATATACAAGAAAATTAGAAGACTTCATTAGAAATAGTAGCTATAACAAAGTAAAGAAAAATCCAACAATGAAAACAGAATGAAAACTGTTGCAGAACCAAATTAACAAGGACCACTTCCCACCTAAGACATAGAGGCAGTTCCCACAATCGTACAGCAAGCTACCTCACATATACAGTCTCTCCAAAATTCATGAAGATGGTATTCCTCTAAAGCCGGTTTTAGCTCTCTTTGTCACCTTCTCAGTTGTGGATATAAAAGTCACCATCATATGTCTGAACTCCAATCAATTTGGTGAAATAAAGATGTCTCCATCCAGTCCAACCAGATGGTGAGTTTGTTCACCAAGGCACCCACAAAGGAGGTACTATTAGTAGTCAGGGACATATTGTAAAAAGATCTGTGGTCCATACTATATCAGAACCACCTTTAAAAGCGGATAAACACTTCGCAGATACATCTCTCAAGTAAGACCTCTGATAGAGGAGAACATGATGGAAAACTGTGTGTACATCATCCCATGCGGCTGTGATAAGAAATATCAAGGAGAAACAAGCTGCGCCCTCTTAAAATAAAATTGCAAGAACAATGTCATGCTGTAAAATGAAAGAAAATAGAAAAATCAAGCATAGCTGATCATATATAGAGGGAAAAGGGAGATCACAACCCCTTGTGGGATGAGGTTGAAATAATAGACAGAACATCATTGAAAAATATGAAAACTTAAGGAATTGGTGCATACGCTAGACCACAAAAATATCTTAATCTGTCCAAGCACAGAAATGAATAAAATATGAGAAACAGCCTTTTTTTTTAATCATTTCACTCCAAGCAAGTAGGAACACCACTAGTGTGCAGAAGATTCAGTCAGTTGAGTGCCATACATGAAACACTCTTGGGCGATCATATCTCACAGTAGGTTGCCATTGCTTTCTGTGGTAGACTGGCTATAGAATCCAGTCTGTCCTGTTATTTAACCCATAACTGGAAGGAAGAGACGGATTAATACCTTTCCCAAGGGTATTTGCATATAAGTGAATGAAATGAATTCAACTGGAATTCAAACTCAGCTCCTCGATTTCTCGTTCTGAGCCGATATCCAGTGCACTACATTACAAAGAGAGAAAATATTGAGAAAAGACATAGGAAACTCACGTCATGTTGGTGAGAAAGTGTCTGACATCGAGATGCCAAGTGTGTAATATAAAGTGCCAGAGAAAAACAATAAGAAAATTGTAATATGAGCTCTGATAAAAAAAATGATTGTTGAGACATTTCCCTAAAATTCATACACTGATGTCCTCAATGATGAAAAGCATAAGTGCTTCGACTAGTGTTAATGCATTTTAGGCAAGCAGATTTTTTGTCATAAAATGCTTGATATTAAGGTAAGGATAGAGTGTTAATAAAATTAATATATTTTTTTAAAATCATTTCACCGCAAGCAAGGCATTCCACTGCCACTATTGCAGAGAGGGTTACATAGGGGAAAGTGATGAGAAAGCGTGGTTAGATATGGGAAATGTCAGAAAGAGGGTGATAGACAGGTAAGGATACCGAAGATGAGGGTTGGGTAAATGGGAGGAATGTTTGAGAGAATTGATGCAAGTTAGTGTTAGGAGGTGTCTATTGACCTTACATTTAAACTCCTGGAGATTGTAGCTGTCGGGGAAGTAAGTATATGAAAGGGAATTCCACAAGCGGGAAGTGCAAGAAAAAAAACTGTTGGAATAGAAGTTGCGGTTGCATTTTATCGGTTTCACTGTAAAAGGGTGGGACGTAGTTGTTAATCAAGTATCTCATGCAAATTTATACCTAGAGGGCACCAGTGATCTAAGTTCATCAGAGCAGAAGCCGTAAAAGTCTTTATAGAAGAGGCACAGGGAAGCCATATCACGCCGGTGAGAGAGTGAATGCAGCCGGTCTGCCAAGTCAGTATCGCTCACATTACAGATTCTCCGTTGTATTTTGTCAAGAACCCCCAGGAGAATAGCAGAGGCACCCGACCAGATGTGGCAGCAGTATTCAATACATGGGCGGATGGTAGATTTATATATGTGCAGGATAGATTCAGACGGGAAATATTTCTGGGCTCTGCAGAGAGAACCAACTTTCATAGCAGCAGATTTAGCAATGAATTCAATATAGTCATTCCACTTGAGGTCCGCTGAGAGTCTGAGGCTGAGGAGGCATAGTGTTTTACTCTCTGGGAGGCAAGCCTGTTCCATGCTAATGGGAGGTATGTGCGATATGAATAGATTTTTCACTTAGCTGACCAGCGCTCAAAGTTGGCAAGACTAAAATAACATTGCTCAGCTGAATGATAAGTTTCTCCATATTAGTTATATGTATAGTCATCTGCAGACTTATTTTGCTGTATCACAGCTCATCAGTATGGTTAGACATTCAATTGCTTCCAGTCAGGATTAATTGGAGTATGAAGCCATTATCAATGCCGAGGTGGTTCAGCATCTCACAGCACACAGGCTCCTCTCGGAAAAGCAATATGGTTTCCGCTTCACCAGGTCTACTGCTGATATGCTAACGACCATCACCGAGTACATATACCAGGCACTCGACAGGAATGGCAAAGCCCGAACCTTTGCATTGGATATATCTAAGGCGTTTGACATGCTGGCCTTCTATGTAAACTGCGGAGATATGGTATAACTGGACATTTGTTTCAACTAATCCAGTCATTCCTCTCTAACCGCACAATGAAGGTGGTATTAAATGGACATGCTTCCCAGAACTACCAGCAAACACAGGTGTCCCCCAAGGCTTCATCTTAGGTCCTACACTCTTCCTGATATACATTAATGATCTCCCTGATTCCATAAGAACCCAAGTAGGTTTGTACGCCAATGACACCACTGTTTACTCTTGCCACCTACAAAAATCTGGTGTAGGTGTCAAAGCTAACCTCGCAGCCGAGATTGAAAAAGACCTCCAATCCATAGTGGACTGAGGTAAGAAATGGCTAGTAAATTTTAATGCTTCTAAAACAAAGTTACTCTCAATTAACCATCATCGACAATCTCACCTACCTCCCATTAGCATGGACCAGGCTTGCCTCCCAGAGAGTAAAACACTGCGCCTCCTTGGTCTCACACTTTCAGCGGACCTCAAATGGTATGACTATATCAAATCCATTGCTAAATCCGCTGCTATGAAAGTCGGTTCTCTATGTAGTGCCCGGAAGTCTTTTCCGTCTAAATCTATCCTGAACATATATAAATCTACCATCAGCCCATGCATTGAATACTGCTGCCATATCTGGTCGGGTACCCCTGCTATTCTCCTCGGGCTTCTCGATAAAGTTCAGTGTAGGGTCTGTAATGTGATAGATACCGACTTGGCAGACCGCCTGCAATCTCTCTCCTACCGGCACAACGTGGCTTCCCTGTGTCTCTTCTATAAATACTTTCACGGCTTCTGCTCCGATGAACTTAGATCACTGGTGCCCCCTAAATACGAATTTGCACTAGATACTAGATTAGCAACTAGATCCCACCCTTTTACAGTGAAACCGATAAAATGCAACCACAACTTCTACTCCAACAGTTTCTTTCCTCGCACTTCCCGCTTGTGGAATTCCCTTTCATATACTTACTTCCCCGACAGCTACAATCTCCAGGAGTTTAAATGTAAGGTCAATAGACACCTAACACACTAACCTGCTCCCATTCTATCAAACACTCTTCCCATCTGCCCAACCCTCATCCTCGGTATCCTTACTCATCTGTCACCTTCCTCCTGACATTACCTATGTCTAACCACTCCTTCTCTTTACCTTCCCCTATGTAGCCCCATGCGCAATAGTGGCAGTGGAATGCCTTGCTTGGGGTGAAATGATTAAAAAAAAAAAAACTTCAAATAGTCAAACCATACAATGGTGGCAATGTATGCAGATTGTGCCAGGAAGAAAAATTATGTTGCTCCAAAAACAAAAAAAATTTACGAAATGAAAGATCAGAAATTATGTCCAGATGTAATCATGCCTATAAATACATACTAGGAACATACAAACATGGATGAAAATGTCATAGGAACCTTAAGTAACTCCTCCCTAATTTCGAAAATTTTTTGGTTGTTTGAAAATTTCAGCTGCACACATGTGATATAAATGGAGAAATCAGTTATTGTAAATAGGCTGAAGTTACCAAAATGTAGAAACCTAGGTTGCAGAAATAACTCCTTTCCAAATTAAAACTATTCAAAAGTTCTGCAATATAAATGTACTGACCACTTTAATACAACTGTGACCAAAAACTAACTAATTATATATGTATATATATTTTGTTTTGTGAACATGTATGTGTGCACATTTTCTTGTCCATATTAGTTTTCATTATAGTCCAAACTACCTATTGAATTATATAAGACAGAATGCAACCCTTTAGCATTTATATTACACATGGTTACAGTATTTAGTGATGGGAAAAAAATTCATGTGAATCTTTTCATCTTATTGTTTTTTCTATTTTTGTTTTTTTTAATGGTTAGCTGAATAGGTGGGTTTTTCTGTTTTTTCCACTTATGACATTTCTTGCATAATGGGATTATCTTTGCTTGGCCAGTAATTTCATTTTGTTCTTTTTTCTATCATGCTTCATTTGATGTGCCAATTTTACCATCAGTTGGTTAGATGACGAAATGCACAACAAACTGCAAACAACTGTCTCCTACTTCCCAAACTTACATTCTAGAGATAAACAAAATATAACATTTTCTCCGAGTCTTTTTTTTTTTGTTGAGTGACTAAACAAATGAATAAACAAATAAAATGTAGATTCAAAATTACATAGAAATTTTACAAATCAGATCATTAAAAACACAAACAAAAATGAATGAACTTGCTGATTGTTCTCTCTGATTGGTTGAAATTTTTATTAGTATTATTTAATAAAGTTACAAAATTTAAAATTAGAGATAATCAAATTTATTTAAAATTATCTGGCTTCAGGATTTTAGGTTTAATGGTGAATAAATAAATAATCATATACTAACTTGATTGGCTTAACATCATTCTTTCACAAATATATTGTCTATATATATATATGCATTACTAATATTAATAATTTCAACTTAAAAACATTTGTGAAATTTTTTTTTTATGAGAATTTGACATTTTTTAGGCTATAGAGTCAGTCAGTTAAGTGCCATATGTGATACACACTTGGACAATCATGTCTCAAAAGAGACATGACTGACTGGGCAGAAGATTATTCCGCAGTAGGTTGCCATTACTTTCTGCAATAGATCTGTTGCCAGGCAAGGCTATAGAACCCAATCTATTGTTATTTAACCCATAACTGGAGGGAAAAGACGGATTAATGTCTTTCTCAAGGGTATTTGCACGTAAGTGAATGCAACGAATTCAAGTAGAATTTGAACTTGGCTCCTCGATTTCTTGTTCCAAGCTGATATCCACTGTACCACAACGCACATACTTCTGCCAAAATGTGCTGAATAGATAACTAAAGTTATAATATTCAATATCACCTTCAAATAAGGACCAACAAATGACAAATAGCTAACCATGGTTCATGCCTGAATATGCTGTATTCATGTAACCCTGACTGCTCTCTCAATAGAGTGATGGTATAGCAGAACTCTAGCCTCATTCATAACTGCATGCAATTATTGCAAAGAGTCCCAGAAAATGCGAAGAGTAATTATGTTAGTTGGTTGTTTTTATGGCATGTCAACCTTGGCGGGTCATTTATTGCCAACTAAATTTTATTTATTGCTGGTAATACCTTTTCCTTCAAGAATTTATTGTTGTTTTTTTTATATAAGTTTTGTGTCTAGTAATACATTTTTCTTTTTGAGTATCAAGATTCATTGGGAATTGTTTTTAAGGGCAGGGTCCCCAAGTCCTACTCTATTATTTAACCCATAACTGGAGGGAAAAGACAGATTAATACCTTTCCCAAGGGTACCAGTGCTTAAGTGAATGCAGGGTATTCAACTGGAATTCCAACTCGGCTTACCAATTTCTCTTTTCGAGCCAATATCCACTGCACCACAACGCACATCTGTCACTAAATGCCTATAGCACCTGGTATTCTCAAGCAGTCACCTAAGTACTGACCAGGCTGAACGTTGCTTAACTTCGGTGAGAACCGGTGTACTCAACGTGATATGTCCGTAAGCATGCACATCCGTCACTAAACATTTACAGCACCTGGTATTCCCAAGTGGTCACCCATCTAAGTACTGACCAGGCTCAATGTTGCTTAACTTCAGTGATCGAGCAAGAACCAGTGTATTCAAAGTGATCTGGCCATAAGCCAGCAAATATGTGCAGGCAATCCCAGCTGGGGTAAATAGATGGCAGAGTTGGGTAAAAGATACACAGCAAAGAATCAGCTGTTGTTTAGAACTACAGTAGACAGGGATTTTTAGAGGGCCATCATTATATATGTCTCAAAGGGATATATAAAAAATGTTATGACTGGAAGGCCAAATATTTGAGCACTCTGTTGCATGCTTGTCTGGTGCAACCTAAAAATGCATGTTTTTTTTTCTCCTTTTTAGGACAGGATTAAAATCTGAATTACCACAAATTGCCTTTCAAAAAGTTAGAACTGAAAACTATTAGAACTTTTGACATATTTTATACAGCTGATATTGGCAACACTAATGATAAGTTACAGTGTATATGTCACGTTGTCACCAGGTTCAAAAGAGTTGACCCACACAAGACATACTTTTTGAAACCTTGGAAATGGATACCCTATATATAACGGTTGGAGGCACGGTAGAGTAATGCATAAGAGCTAAGTTTGAGAAATTGGAGAGCAGAGTACAAATTCCATTCGAGTTCGTTATATAACCTTTTGAAAGGTATAAATCCAGGTGTTCTTTCCGTAGTTATTGGCAAATAGCAGAACAGACTAGGTCGTATAGCCTTAGATTGTAACCAGTCCTGAATAACAACTCTGAATCCAAAAATCTATCACTATGAGGAAATAGTAAGACAGGCTGGGCTCTTCAGCCTTGGGTGGCAACCAGTCTAGGAGAAGGAGAACACTGAATTAAAATCATATGTAGCAAGTCACATATGATGCAGTTAATGAAAGGATTGTAGATTTCAAAAGAAATTTATTATCTCAACTGCGGCCAGACTTTTATTCTGTTCTATTAATGGTTTAAGTAACTGAGTTCATAGCTAAAGAAATAGTAATGATAATATTAGCTGTTTTGTTATAAGGAAACATTTTATGTTTATTGACTAAGCCACCATTATCATCATTGTTTGAAATTTATATAAATCAATATATTAGAAAGGTACAAATACATCTTTGGGAATCCCTCTAGCTATGGGTTAAATAGTAGAGCCAACTTGGCTCTTCAGCCAGAGGTGCAAACCAGTCAAGGAGAAGAACAAATACTGTATGTAGCCCTGACAAAGTATATAATATGTATATAATGAAAGAATCATGGAATTTACAATGACTATATGAACTTGTGGTGCAGTGGATATCGACTCGGAATGACAAATCGGGGAGCTGAGTTCAAATTCCAGTTGAATTCCTTGCATTCACTTACACACAAATACCCTTGGAAAAGGTATTAATTTGTCTCTTCTCTCCAGTTATGGGTTAAATAATGGGACAGATTGGGTTCTATAGCCTTGACTGGCAACCAGTCTACCGCAGAAAGCAATGTTAACCTACTGTGAGATAATGTTCTGCCTAGTTAGTCATGTCTCTTTCAAAACATGATCACCCAAAGCATGTATCACATATGGCACTTAACTGAGTGATATGATCTTGACTGCAGGCAGTTTTCATTGAGAAAACAAGTTCAAATTCCCGTCAAGTGCATTACTTTCACTTATTTGCTAATACCCTTAAAGTTATGAATACATCTCTTCACTTTGCCGGCTATGGATAAATAGATTTGGGTGGCAACATGTTTAGGATAAAGAGAAGTCTGAATTCAAAATCTCCAACTGTAGTAAATAGTAAGCCAGACTGTGTTCTTTAGTCATGGGTGGCAACCAGTTTGAATTCAGAAAACAGTATGTGGCCCTGGTGAAGCACATACAATGTATATGCCTCATACACTTGAATTTAAGCTTGATACTAGATTGACATTGAGGTTCCATCCTTTTATCATTGAAATAGTTAAATGTAACTGCCATTTCTACTCAAAAATTTTCTTTTTTTTGCCATTCCCAAATGTGAAACTTGCTTCTAAAAGATATAAATGCAATATCAATTGCCATCTTCTATCTTCTTATATCTTATTCATCTTTTCTTCAATACCCCTGTACCTCATCTTTTCTTTCACTAACTCCCTCTGCACTAGTGGTGGTCCCGCCTTGCTTAGGGTGAAATGATTAAAAAAATTTGTTTTTTTTTAAATCAGAAAACTAGAGTTTAGGGAAATTCTTGTTTATTTAATGAATTAATATCTTGTCAATGCTTCTTTAGTATCCTTGAACTCTTTCACTATCTTAAATGTACGCTCTTTTATAAATTAATTGAAACAACTGCTTTAGTTTCCTTTCTTTCACCATCAAAGCAAAAAAACAAATTATATCAATCAGTCCAAAAGATAAAGAAATATATGGCTCAAAGAAAATAACAACACCAAGAGATGATGTATATGCGACCAGAGAAATGGTGAAATATCCTAAGAAGACATTTTTGATATTAATAGTTTTCTCTAGTATTTTTAACCAGAGTCCATATTGCAATTTTTTTGTTAATGGTTTTCTCTTGCATATTTTACCAGAGCTCATAAATTATTGGTGTCAAAAAAACAAATTGCAATATCAGCTCTGGTAAAAAATACTAGAAAAAAAAACAACATCGAAAATTGCAATATGGTAAAAAGGTTACTGAAACATTAGGTTTAATAAGTTCCAGAAATCCATTCGCTGTTGTCCTCAAGGACACATGGCCTAGTGGATATAGGCATTGGTTAGTTCCAGTGACCTGACCCAAAGAGTTGTGAGTTCAATACCAGACTATAGCAGTGGTGAACAAGTAACTTAGAGAGTCGAGTGAAAGTGAGATAACTCATGACTACCAGAAGTGGTCTTACACTAGGAATAAGATGATATACCCCAGTGATTGTAATAAAGGGTTCAGTTTAAAATTCTCAGCACCTGAAGAAGGCCGGAGCATACAACGGCCAAAATGTTGTGGAAATGGCAATGAAGATGAGGACTATAGTCTGAATAATGTTAATAGTGTAAGCCTAAATTAATATTTATTTTTCTAATGTATTTTGAAAAGTTTAGCATATTCATATCACATATGTTAACAGCAAAGATTACAAAATGGTAAAGCAAGTCTGAAAGTTTATATTTATGTTGCATCTTCTTGGCTGTCCTAGAATTTAAATGATACATACATTCACCCTGATGCAAAATATAGGCAAATTGCATTGACAGTATGATTCAGCAAGTACTTTATCATTACATCTTCAGCATAGCTGCTCATTTCCAAGCATTCTCATCTGCTCATGCTCACCATTTGTGCTTTTTCAACACCCACAGAGCCAACCAATAGTTTATATTGCAACTATGCTGAGAGGACATTAGATGTCGTTCAAACATGTTCTCCATTAGAGAGACACACCTTTCATGTACCATGTCTTTTCAGGACATAGGGGATCATGGCCCTATCTATCATCTTTTCCCTTGTACCTATTGTATTTCTACACCCTGCTCTGCAATCCATTTGCTTAAACCCATCAAGCATATCATATGCTGTTTTCCCTCGTCTCTTTTTCCTCTATCTACTCTGAGTATCAGACTCTCCAAAACTTTCTTCCTCATTAGGCATCACAGAAGTTTCATCTGTCACTTCCTGATGTTAAATAGAAGTTTCTTTTTCATTTTTATCCTCTCTAAAACTTTGTCATTGCTCTCATATTTGGTCCATGTATTCTCAGCATCTTTCTGTAGAACAACATTTCTGTTGCTTTAAGTCTTTCCTTCATCTTTGAGGAGTTTGTCCAGCATTTGCTGTCATATAGAAGGACAGACATTGCATAACAATCCAGTATTTTTCTTTGTTTCTAATGAAATTTTCCTGTCTCTCACTACCCTAATCAGCTATTGGATTGCGTCCTTGGCCATGCCAGTATACCTTTAGATCTCAGTGTCGCGCTTTCTATCCACTATTAGAACACTTCCCAGGTATCTAAATTTCTGTACCTGGTTGATTTCAGTATCCTCAACAGATTTTGAATTCAGTTGTTGTCCTTCTCTTATACTGGTTGCTAATCATAGATAGAGGATACCATCTGCCTCGCTATTTAACTCCTGGCTGGGGAGAGAATAGATGGGTTTATACCTTTCACAAGGCTATTTGAGTGAAAATGAATATAATTTTAATCCCAATTCAAACACAGCTAGAGAATTTCTCATTTCGAGCTTTTAACCTGTTCCTTCAACAATTGTTTTCCAAAACTACAAAGAAAGAAACATATTGAGCAAGTTATTTAAAGATCAACAAGTGAAAAGGTAACATCATTCAACTGGTCCTATTCTGTGATTAGACTTTAAATCCCAAGATTTCAGTTCACTTAATTGGAACTTACTTCAGAGTAAAATCTTAACCTCAAATTCCAATGAGAAATTAGTACAATTTTTTTATGGCTGATTCAGTCAAGTAAATGTCATACATGATACACGCTTGGATGATCAGGTCTCAAAAAAGACATCACTGACTGGGCAGAAGATTTTTTCTGCAGTAGGTTTCCATTACTTTCTGTGGTAGACTGTTTGTCAACCAAGGCTATAGAACCCAATCTGTCTTGTTTTTTGACCCATAGCTGGAGGGCAGGGAAAAATTAATACCTTTCCCAAGGGTATTTGAGCATAAGTGAATACAATGAATTCAACTGGAATTGTAGTTCAGCTCTTCAATTTCTGAGTCATTATTTACTGCACCACAACACACATATTGCTGATTACAAAATTGACTCCTAAAAAGTAAAACAAAGAATGAAAAAATGGGAAAATTTCATTAGAAACAAGGGGAAGAGTGCTAAAAGACTATAAAGAATATGAATTCTTCAGTATATCAGTGAATGTTGGACAATTTTTTCACATATGAAGAAACAGAGATGTGATTCTACAAAATTATTCTGAGAATGCCATGGTTAGGGCATGTGAGCAACAAGGAAGTTTTAAGAAAAATTGGAACTAAAAGGACACTTAAACTCAGAAACAGTAAAAATATGTGTTGTATGTATCCTGGAGTGTAGAGATGCTAAGTATTATGGATTTTAGTACCCACCAAGATAGAGTTGTCAGACCCACACTCATATGTTTTTGGACTAGTTGCCAAACAAAGCTAGAAAACTCAGTGTTTCTTATTAACTTCAGGCCTAGGAGAGAAGAGATTCATGTTTTTCCAAAGGTATTTGTATAAAGATGATTTCAATATTCTCACCTGGAATTTGAGTTATTACCAATAACATAATACAGATAAATTATCTGGGTTTCATTTTTGATTATCATTGTAATTACAAATAGAATAGAAAGCCGATTATAAAAGAAAAGAACGGACATTTATCAAGTGACATTTCTTACATTAAGTCTGTATTCAAACTTCTGCTTTTAATAAATTTAAATAAAAAAAAATTCAATAAAACTAAATAATTGTTTTCTATGTCTTTTATTTCACAACTCAAAAAGAAAATATCTAGCCGGGATATGCTTCTGTGTTAAAATTCTTCAAACTTTGTTCCTTAAAAACATTTTCCTAAAGATCAGATTCAAATAAAATTTACTAAATTTCTTAAATTCTTTTCCAGCAACTACTAATTCTTTCAAAAGCTTGCAAAATCTTTGTTTCCCTTTAAAATAATGAAAATAAAATATTGAATTAAAAAAAGGCAATACAAAATGATAGACAAAGTAAAATGTTTACAATATTCAGCATTCATTTTAGGTTTTGTTTGTTTTTGTCAAGAAATATATTTTGCTAAGATAAATTTCAGACATTTTGGACAACAAAACTTTTTTTTTTGTCTTTCCAAATCCTGAAAAGCAAATAAATATAATTGGTTTTTAAAAGATATTTGAAGTTTGCAGAATTTGGGAAGGTTTTATTTAAGAGACGCTTTGGTATTCAGACACAGAATATATACACACACACACACACACATATATATATATATATATATAGTTTGTTTGAGAAATGAAATAAAAGGTAAGTATCTTAGTACTAAAAAACGTTTTTGTTTGTAGTAAATACTTGCAAAGGTTGTAACAGAAAATTTTATACAATCTTTATAAATAATATATAAAAATATTTTAGGTCATATTTCGATCTTAGAAAATTTTATATATATTGAATTGTTTATAAATGTTCTACTATATAATAGATGGAAGTATATATATATATGTGTGTGTGTGTTATGTTTTTGTTGCATTGAATGAAAGTAACACAATCAAGAAATATAATGTTGCTTGGAGTCAATGTAGATGTGTAGATGTTATATATATATATATATATACACACACACACTGAATACCTTACTAGATGATGAATGAAAGTACACATATATATGTGTATATGTGTAAATGCTTGTGTATGTCTTAAATGCATTCAATGGTGGTAACACAATCAAGAAATATAATATTGGTTGGAGTCGATGTAGTCTTGCTGAATTCTGTAGTCAGGATATAAAGTTGACTTTCAGCAAGCTCTCACTAACACACTGCTTCCCTCTCTACTTTTTGGCATCAGCATTTATGCTACTTGGATGAAACCACATCATATTTTGGAGAGGTGTGTTCATCTCCACAATACCCACTTTTTAGATATGCCTTTTCTTTACTCAATACTTTTTCCAATATGGTTCCACTTTCAACGCTTCAGTCAGATTACACTTTCACTGGCATAGTATTGGAATATTTGTTTTAGAAGTAGGTACTTGAAATGCATCTGTGAATTAAATTGTACTGGTTGCTTATTTTGTGTGTATCTGGACCTCAATTGATTTATATGTTTTCTATATCGAAATTGTTCACCTTCAACAATATTGTCAAGGAATTGAATAACTTCCTTTCTGGCCTTTTAAAGAAAGCTTTATCTTCTTCAATGTTCTCTGTCCGTTCAGGACTTAGGCGATTATGGCTTTCCACATCTCCCTATTCCTGGTGACTGTTAGAACGCCTTCTGTTACACCACACAACCCTGGTTCCATCATTCACCTGATTAGGTCCTTTGAATATATTATCCGCTGCTTTCTCCTGTCTCTTTTTCCTTCTATCTAGCCTGTTAGTATCAGGTTCTCCAAGCCCTCCTTCCTCATTGCATGTCTCAGGAACTTCATCTGTCTCTTCCTGATGCTTAGTATTAATTTCCTTTTTGTTTTCATCCTTTCTAATACCTCATCATTGCTCACATGCTCGATCAATGATATTCGCAGCATCCTTCTGTAGAATCACATTTCAGTAGCTTCAAGATTTTCCTTCATCTTTGATGAAAAACTTTATCAATCATCTTAAATAGTCTAATATTTTAAAATTTTTATTTCCAGGAAGTAATTTGTCAAAAATGGATCTCACTTTTCTAGCAAATATGAGTTCTGCAGGTGACATTTTTGCAGTGATGTTTACTTTTGATGTCATTCAACATACATTCAAAAATTCTTGTAGTGATATTTCTTCAGCTTCTAAACCTTTAAATTTTCTTAATACCCTTTTTGAAGGTGTTAACAAATTACTCTGCATGAACATTCAATAATGTACTAGCAGTATAATCCGGCATTGCTCAGGTGTAATGAAAGCTTTAAAACTAATCTATGGTCCTGGAGCTCAGACTAAAGAATATTTGAAATAATAAAATTGCGACAATTTACCAATCGCACCTTATATATATATATATATATATATATATATATATATATACACACACACATACACACAAACATCACAAAATTCTTTTCTGTGAATTTTGAATATTCTTTGCCAAATATTTATGATGATAGAAAAATTTATTTTTCTTTTAGTATGAATTCAAATCCTCATTGCCATTGTTATGCCATCATTAAATTGAATGAAGATTACACAATAAAGAAATATAATGGTGCTTAGAGTCAATGTAGTCTTGCTGAATTCTGTAGTTAGGATATAAAATATGCTTCTGTCTTGCTCTCACAAACTCTTTTTCTACTTTCCTCTCTATTTCTCAGCATTAGTAATTATGTTACTTTGATGAGATTAAGTCATATACTAGAGAGGTGTTTTCATCCAAAACAATATGAAAGAAAGATTGTGTTTCTCTAAAAAGAAGATTCAACCAGGTTATTGCTTAATAATGACATTTCTAATGCAAACAGCCTTTGTAAATATCATGCTCTGTATAAAGAGAGAGTATTCAGTCAATCAGTTAAGTGCCATATGTGATATACACTTTGGGCGATCATGTCAAAGAAACAGGACTGACTGGGCAGAATGTTTTTCCGCATTAGGTAACCATTACTTTCTGTGGTAGACCAGTTGCCAATCAAGGCTTTAAGACCTAATCTTTCCTGCTATTTAACCCATAATTGGAGGGAGAAGAGATGAATTAATACCTTTCCCAAGGGTATTTGCATGTAAATGAATGCAAGAAATTCAACTGGAATTCAAACTCGGCTCTCTGATTTCTCATTTTGAGCCAATATCCACCGCACCACAAGGCACATTCAGTAGAGCATTAATTTCTCGCTAGCACAATGTGGCTTCTCTGTATCTCTTTTACAAATACTTTCATGGTTTCTGCTCCAATGAACTTAGCTCACTGGTGCCCCCTTTATATGAATTTACTCGAGCAACAAGATTAGCAACTAGGTCCCACCCTTTTACTGTGAAACCAATACAATGTAAATGCGAATTCTACTCCCTGAGCTGCTTCTTCCATTTACTTGCTTCCTCAACAGCTACAATCTCTAAGAATTTAAATGTAAATTCAATAGTCATCTTCTCTCATTAGTATTCTCATCTTTCTCTTACCCACTTCCTGACACCCCCTATAATCTGTCACTCTTTCTCATAACTTTCTTCCTATGTAATCCCCTGCAAAACAAGTGGCAGTAAAATGCCTTGCTTGGGGTGATATGATTATTAAAAGAAAAATTCTATATTATAATGTGGATATAAAGTGGGGGATCAATTCTACATTACAATCAATATATAATCTGATTCCTCACTTTATGGCCACAGTCATCCTCTCTCTCATGCTTCTTTCTCTGTCCACTCCACTCATCAGTATTCTCAACCTTCTCTTAGCCACTTCCTGACACCCCCTATAATCTGTCACTCTTTCTCATAACTTTCCTCCTATGTAATCCTCTGTAAAACAGTGCTTGGGGTGATATGATTATTATAAGAAAAATCATAAACAAATGTTATTGACATGTTTACCTCATTAATAGTAATAAGTAAAATTAAATGTTTCCTTATCTTATCCCTCTTACTACATGAATTATGAAAACTGACTATTTTAGTATCTATTTATAGTGAACACAGGAGATACCTGTGACTTGCTTTGGCAATTACTAGCCTGCCACTAAATTCCCTGTCTTGCCGTACTGTATTTTCTTTACAATAAACTTCTTTCACCTATGCATGTGTTGCTGTTCTTTCACTCGATTACCACCTTGTCTGTTTATAACCTCTTTAAAGGATACAATAAGATTAAATCCACTCATCAAAGGTATTTGATTTACAATAAAACCTGTCCTCTGTTCCACATCTCTCCATTCAACATCTGAATATATAAAAAAAATCTCCTCCCTGATAAATTGATCTTGTAGCAATTTGAAACCAGCTCTCATGGTTAGACCAGAAAGATATAAGGAGGTACTGAAAAGTTATCCGTCTGGCCAATAACAATAAGACCTTTCAAAAAGTTATGATGTTCAGTTTGATTTTGGAAAATACACTGGTTTTAGAGAGGGAGAGAATCAAAAACACGTATGTACTTTCAATAAGCCAGACAGAGTGTCTGTTCCTAAAAGCACTGTAAGTTTCCCTTGATGACTTGCCAGGTTATGTTTTGACTTTAGGAGGTAATGAAAGTTATCAGTCTGGCCAAGAACAATAAGACCTTTCAAAAAATTCTGTTCAGTTGGATTTTGGAAATTTGATTGGTCTGAGAGAGAATTAAAGATAAATATCTACTGCATCTCATATGATTAACCGTGTCATGTTTTATTGATATATAAAAAAGATACACTTATTGAAATCTTAAGCTTCATTTGCTAAACGATGGAAACATACTAGCCCAGTTAGGATAAAAGCTCATTCGTTTTGCTCAAATTTAAACAAACAGTAGTCATTTGTCTGAAAAGTGCTGAATTTTGAAACACCAAATTGCTTTGCTGTGAAATTAAAACCTTAAAATGACTTGTGAGTTTACCTATATTAAAAATGCTTCCTATTGCAAAAAATAAAACAAATATGATTGACAGGCATAACTTGAGTTTTTTTTTTTTTTATAATCATATCGCCCCAAGCAAGGTATTTTACTGCCACTGTTTTGCAGGGGGTTACATAGGAGGAAAGTTATGAGAATGTGACAGGTTTTAGTGGGGATCAGGAAGTAGGTAAGAGAAGGATGAGAATCCTGATGAGAGTGGAGTGGACGGAGTTGGGAGAATGAGAGAGGATGCATGTTAGTGAAATAGGAGATGACTATTGACTTTACATTTACATTCTTGGAGATTGTAGCTGTTGGGGAAGCAAGTAAACGGAAGAGAATTCCACAGGTGGGAAATGTGAGAAAAGAAGCTGATGGAGTAGAATTTGCATTTACAATTTATTGGTTTCACAGTAAAAGGGTGGAACCTAGTTGCTAATCTTGTGGCTCGAGTAAATTTATATATAGGAGGCACTAGTGAGCTAAGTTCATCGGAGCAGAAGCCATGAAAGTATTTGTAGAAGAGATACAGGGAAGCTATGTTGTGCCAGTGAGAAAGTGACTGTATCTGAGCTGCCAAGTTGGGATCTATTACATTACAGATTCTCCATTGAATTTTGTCAAGGACACCTAGGTGGATAGCAGGAGCACCCGACCAGATATGGCAGCAGTATTCATTGCACGGGCGGATGATAGATTTATATATGCGCAGGATTGTTTCAGGCGGAAAAAAACTTCCTGGGCCTGTACAGAGACCCAACTTTCTTAGAAGCGGATTTATACATAAATATAAAATAGAAGTAGAAAGGACTTTGTTAAATGTCTTGGACTACTCTGAAAAAAGTTTGCAAAGGTCAAATTTAGAACTTTATCTCATTGTGCTGTATCATATTGAGAAAGAAGATTTGAAATATCTTTGTCAATTTATCTGCCTCTGAAGAACACACTGAAAATAAGGCTTCTGTTTTTTTGTTTTTTTTCCAAAGAAAATACAACAGATATTAGAAGCTTGTTAGCATGATTGGGATTTTGAATGATATTTGCTAAATGATGGCAATATTTATTTGTAGTATTTGAATAAAATACTGGTTCAAACCTGAATGCACAGATGTAGACAAACTAGCCATTATCTTTATTAAATGATCTGAATTTGAAAATCTTAAGTTAATGGCAACATTACTAGATCTGTGGATGCATGTTGTGGTGCAATAGATATTGGCTCAGAACAAGAAATCAGAGAGCTGAGATTGAATTCAATTTGAATTCATTGCATTCACTTACGTGCAAATACCCTTGAGAAAAGTATTAATCCATCTCTTACTTCCAGTTATGGGTTAAGTAACAGGACAGATTGGGTTCTATAATCTTGGCTGGCAACCAATCTACCACAGAAAGTAATGCCAACCTACTGTGGGAAAATCTTCTGCCCAGTCAATCATGTCTTTTTTGAGACATGATTGCCCAAGCATGTTTCACATCTGGCACTTAACTGACTGACAAGTTTAAAGCTTTAAAATATGTTTCATTTGACAGATAAATATTGATTCATTTTCTATGTCGTAACTTTTTGCAGGTTATTTAAAGCCAGAAAATATATTTGAATTGTAAGCATTTTTTTTTTTTTTTTAGATAATAATGGTGTAGAGATACAAGTCTTACTGACTAATCCATAGATGGAGGAGAAGAGGTGGATTTATATCTTTCTATAAGGGTATTCACATGTAATTGAACATAATGAACCCAACAGGAAATTGCAACTTAGCACTTCACTTAACAATTCAAAATCATGACCCATTACACAACCCTCGCATCCAATTTTACAGCACCTGGTATTCCCAAATGTTCACCAATTTTGGTACTGAGCAAGCTCAATATTGCTTAACTTCAGTGATCATACCTGAACTTGTATTTCAAAATGATGTTTTAATAATTTCACAGTTTTCTATTGGTAAAACAATGCTGGAAACAGTAAAAAAGTTGTGAGCAGGTAAGACAAAACTTAAGTACGTTAAAGATCCAGGATGACTGATGCATCTCAGGTAAGGGCACACTGTGGTATTGTTATGGGGAAACACACCTATTCCTCAGATAATGGACTCTCTCTCCTATGTTAATAAGAGTTAACGGGAGAAGTTCATAGGAGTTCTTTAGATTTCTATTGGAGTTCAGTAGAACTATTAGGCAGTTGATATTAGTCAGCAGTTAGCTGAATACTAAGGAGTCAGCTTTTAGTGAAAGATTACCAAGTTCCTAACATTTTGGGTGTGTTAAGTCAATTAACGACCGATATAGCACGATTATGCAAGACTGGCACCACATGATTCTTGAAAATGACTGAGATGGTTGAAAGTAATTCAACTAAACAATCAAACAAGTATGAATCTTGAACAGTTTAACCATAATTTTTTAATCTTGTATACAATAACTTATTTGAAAATTGAAAAATTAAAAAAATTTAAACAGACAGATCTAGTCGCTAAATTTAATCAAAATTGTTTGGAAGTGAAATTTTAAACATATCAGTATATATATGTATATTCATTGTTTTCCCCTTATATTTTTATTGGGGTCACTTTATATTTTTTATGACAATAAAAGCATATGTGACAATAAGACATATTCAAGATACATAAAAATTTGTTGATCTGTTTTATTTTTCTCTTTCTCTTCCTACATGAGTGTGTATTTTTGTCTGTATAAACATGGCTGTCATTTCCGATTTAACTGCAACACTATTATTTCCTATCCTCACCCTAATATCCTACCTTGTGTAGATTTCTAGTTCCCCTTTGGGCAAAGAGCTTGCTCAGCTGAATTTAATTCTGGATATAAATTGATTGTAAATTGATTTCCAAACTTCATTTTGCTTGACATATAAAACTTCCTTCAAAATAAATCTCTGAACATTTTTTCTAACCAATTTTATTTAATAACATTAAAATTAAAAGTGAAAAAAAAAAACTGGAATAATTTAAAAAAGAAAACAACTCTTCCTTCATATCCTGATTTATTGTGCAATGATGTGCATATAATATTATATGTGCTGAGAGGCCTGACTGGTGTGCATATTAATTTTTCAAGCTGTTGTGCTTTGCTTGTTGAGGTTCAATGTTTTTGGCATTTGAAATTAGTGTCAGGAGTCCACTCCAATCAGCTCATCTTCTTGCAGAGGATGTGAAAGAAAGTGATTGCTGCTTTGTCATTATCACTAAGCTAACCTGAAAAAGCATTTGACTGAGTTTATTCTTAACACAGCACTTTATGAAAAGACATTCTTGTAAAGATAAGCTTTTAAATACCTATCAGACGGAACATCTCTATTGACAAACGTCAAATATTTAAAATGGTCATTGTACTGAAAAAAACCCAAAGAAACTGAAGGAATGGAAATTAAAAGATTAAAATCAGATAAAACAAAGTAATTATTTTGAAATAACTATACACAATAGTACGGCTATATTGCATTGAATGCACCGGTTCCTGTTTGATCACCGAAGTTAAGCAACATCAAGCCTGGGCAGTACTTAATGGGTGACCATTTGGGAATACCAGGTGCTGTAAGCATAAGGACCAAGAATGGTTCACTGGTCCTCCAGGTTTGGGGGTTGGGTGCAGGGCTAACAACCCTGCCTCATAAAAAAACAGTTTATTACAGAAACAGCAACAAAAAGTTGCTGCCCTATGCACCATCCGGGCGTGATGGATAAATGATGATACACAATAGCATATAACTTATTTACTGACTGATTTGCAAAACAGTCACATCTTCTGGGATAAAACACATCATTACATGTAAAACAAACACATTTCAGTGGGTGAAACAGTAACAACGTGGTATGTATGGTACTTAAATAATTGTTACCTATTTACTGTGAGTACTTCTATAGTGATTTGATTTCTGAACTGAAGACATCAGTGATTTCCATAATGACAAATCCATTTTCAAAATTTTAAATTCTACATCCCTGAAACTCAAAACTCAAAATATTTTGAGATTATAAAGAAACCTTATTAGAATCGATGCTGTTATTTATCCAATAATGAAGGGTAGGCATTCATATTTGTTTTTAAAAACATGCTATATATATATATATATATATATATATATAAGGAGTAGTACAAACAGATGGGTTAACAGTCCACTGTTCTTGTAATTTACTTTTTTGAAGGGTGCTCAATACTTAGAAGAGCAATATTTATAGTATTTTTTTATTATAAGTGTTTATAATAAAAACACTTTACTGCAACAAAAAAGCTAATGTGTTAATATATATTGTTGCTCTACTTTTGTATTGAGCTCTTCAGTGTTAGGATTTTCGTCTTGGGTTTTTTTTCTTTCTTACGAGTACTTGACTTTTTGTTTATGTACTTTGTTTGTTTCTTTTTTTACTTCCCCCTTCTTTTCCCTCCAAGTACGTCCTTAGTGGGTTGTACAAGACGATTTAAATTATAGCTTAATTAGTACTAGTTTCGGCAGAGTTCTGTTACTATTGGTATTGTAATTTCTATAGCTAATATTATATATATATATATATATATATATATATACACACACACATTCATAGTGTTCTTCACACTATGTACATATAGTGTGTAGAATGCTATATAGCATATTCTTCACACTTGCTCTAATTACAGCTGGAATATAAACTCAGCTCACCAATTTCTCGTTTCCAACTGATTGATGTTACAGTCAGCATCCCAAATCCAAGTTTCATATATATGGTTAAATAAAATAAAGACAAGAGGAAGATTGTATTTTAAATCACCTATGAGTTTTGTCCTGTGATGGACTTTATCAAGGCAAAAAAGACAAAATGAGCTTTATTCTAAATTACGTATCTATAAACAAACAGTGTTGGCAACCACAAAGACGCTCACAAATCATTTCAAAAAAATTAACAGAATATTTTAGTTTTTAAAATTTCTTCATGTGTAGTGCAAAGTCACAGGATATTAAAATAAAGGGAATTTGACTGTTTTCTTTGAAACTTTTCATTATGTGTGTTAGTCTGTTTTAGAATTCCTTCATGTGTAGTGCAAAGTCACGAGATGTTAAAATGAAGGGAATTCAACCATTTTCTTTGAAATTTTTATGATATAAATAATAAAAATTAATCTTTTGAAATGATTTATGAGTGTCTTTTTGGTTATCAACACTGTTTGTTTATAGATACATAATTTAGAATAAAGCTCAATTCATCTTTTTGCCTTGATAAAGTCCATCACAGGACGAAACATGTAGGCAATTTAAGATACAGTTTTCCTCTTGTCTGTATTTTATTTAATCATCCTGTTCTTAATCTCAGATCATAACTGAGTATATTTTTACAAATATATGTATATATACTCATCAGCAGACAGATTTGTTTCACTGTATCACAGCTCATCAATACAGTGAGATATTTGATTGCTTTTGCCCAGGATTGAAACCTGACCAAATTGGTGATATATATGAATAAATATATATTATAAGGAAGTGAAAGAACAGGTAGATTAAAACCTACTTTTCATGCATTTACTTTCATAAAGTGCGCTCAAATACAAAGTAGAGCTTAAAAAGAACGCTTACTTCTTCCTTCATAATTATAAGCTTTCTAAAGAACCTGAACCTTATAGCTTCAAAAGCATAAACATTGCACCAGTAATTGAAAGATTAACTGGTTTTGAAAATTATTTATTTGAAATAATCAACATTCATCTCTTAACAATAGGAAAAATAATTTCTAAAGACATCTTGACTGTGTTGTTTCAAATATACAAACATCAGACAAAGTTTAAGTCTGGCAAAATATTTAACTTCTATAAAATTACCACAAATGATTATATCACTTTAATTTTAAAAAATCCAACAAAAGTTATAAAAAGGCAAATAATAAATCAATTTAGTTGATAAAATAAATACTACAAGTAGAACTATTACTGAAAAACTCAAAATTAGTGACAAAGTTAGTAAACTTTGTACTAAAGAAGCTTGCATAACAATAAAAAGACCATAAACCTAATTTTGAGACAAATCTACCCACTAGAATAATTAATCCCATGAGGCCAGAAATTGGTAAAATCAGTAAAATTATTCTTGAATGGATTAATAACCAAATCAAACAGGACCTTGGATTGCTACAGTGGACAAATACAATTTATGTCATAAATTGGTTTTGCAATATAAAGGATAAAAACAACTGTTCTTTAACCCAATTTGACAGTTGATTATTATCAATCGATTTACAAAGATCTTTTTACTTTAGCACTGGAAATTGCCACACATTATTTGAACTGAACTAAGGATGAATATAATATTATAATGGCTACTAAGATATATGTTCTTATCTTTCATACCAGTTTCTGGTTGACGATGTTCTAATTATTTTCACTAGTATATCATGCTGGGTTCTTACCAATCTGAAGGTTTTTGCCTCATTTTCTTAAATGAATAATTATAGGAATTCCCTCTCTCAAAAATTTAGATAAAAATGATTGTTATCAATTTAAAACTGATTAACTCTCTCTTTGTGTGGAAGAATTCATTTTTGTGTATGGCTTGAAGTTATACAATTTGAATTAAATTGAAAACAATTTAACTCAGCCTTGAGGTAATTTTGATTAAATAGAATCAAATTGGAAGTTTTGCAGAATTACTTGAAAAAAAACAAAAAAACAAAACAAAAAAAAACTAATATTAAAAAGAATTATTCATTCTCATAATATAATCTTTTAATCCACCTAAAATTTTAATCACTGTTTATGTTTCTCTCAATCCATGGTTCTTATAAGATTTAGTGATCATGTAATTAATGGGTCAGAATTGTTTTGTTGATTTACTTTATTATCGTTAATGGCATTTCCCTTTTCAATAGTAGCGATAATAATAGATTATTTTTCTTTTATTTTATGTGCTTTGCTATGACTTCTTGGGGAAAAATAAAAGAGTGGTTTCCTGTTGCCTTCTTCATGGTTTAGAGTTAAAATGTTCCTTTTCTTAGACTGTCAGAGACATGGATTCATACCTTTCCCAAGGGTCTTTCTGCAAATGTGAACATAAAATAACAAAATAGATCAGCATATTTATAGTTATGTATACATCTCTGGTTGGTTTATTAGCATAATTATATCCTTCAACATTGAACATCTGATAATAGCTAATTCCGCTTGGTTTTTGGATCAGAGAATTTGATTGACTGGTTGATTCATATTTTTTGGTTTATCAACCCTTTGCACATTATTTAAAGATAGAGATTACACTTAGATTGTAAGAAATTTTTGGGGAAATAATAATTTAAGATATGCATTGTGGTGCAGAGAACATTGGCTCAGAACAAAAAATGAGAGAGCCGAGTTCAAATTTCAGTGGAATTTGCTGCATTCACTTACACGCAAATACCTTTGTATCACATATGGCACTTAACTAACAGACTGACTGTAAAATTTAGTCATAAGTCTTACTAATTAACCCAATGTTGGAGAGGCAATGTATGGTCATCAGCAAAAAAGAAAACCCCAAAATGCCAACTACAGAAAATCAAGAAAATAAATGTAAATACCTGAGAAGTGTTCTGAGAGAGGATGGAAAGTGGTACATTGAGATCTGAAGATGCACTTGCATGGCAAAGGACATATTTCAAAAGCTAACCAGAGGACTGAAAGACAGGAAAATCTCATTGGAAACAAAGAAGAGAGTGCTAGATTGCTATATGATGTCTGTCCTTCTGTATGGCAGTGAATGGTAGATGATCTCAAGTATGAAGGAGAGGCTTGAGGCAGCAAAAATGTGGTTTTACAGAAGGATGCTGAGGATACCATGGACTAATGAAAAAGTGCTGGAGAGGATGGAAATGAGGAGAAAACTCATACTTAACATCAAGAGACAGATGAGGTTCCTGGAACACATAATGAGGAAAGATGGCTTGGAGAATTTAATGCTCTTGATATAGATAGAGGAAAAGAGAAACAGAAGAAAGTAGCATGAGACCTTCTTTATAGACCTGAGAAAATGAAGGGCAAAGTGACGGGTGGGAAAGATATCAAGAAGAAGAATTAAAAAATGACAGAGCCAAGTGGAAGCCCATGATTGCCTACATTCTGAAGAGACATGACACATGAAGAAAAAGAAGCTTGGAGAATCTAATACTGACAGAAGAGAAAGAGACAAAAAGGAAGGCAGCGTGAGGCGTACTTGATGGTCTTTATCAGATGGATATTGGAGCAGGGGTTCGGAGAGATAAGAAGAAAGATTAAAAGGGACAAGGGATAGGGACAAGTGGAAATCCATGATTGTTTATGCCCTAAAAGGACAGCACACACACAAGAATATTCAAGCTTACAGCACCTAGTATTTCTAAGCAGTCTCTCTCTCATCTATGGTCAACATTGCTTAACTTCAGTGATCATGTGGGAACTAGTGTTTCAACTTGGTCAGTTATGAGTTGACCCTGTATTTTTTTTCTATAATCATTTCACCCCAAGCAAGGCAGGACCGCCACTGGTGCATAGGGGTTTACAGCAAAAGAAAAAACAAGGTACAGGGGATGTCGAAGAAAAGGTAAGTGATGAATGGGAATCAAGTAGATAGAAGATAGCAATTGATATTGCATTTAAACTTTTGAAGATTGTAGCAATTAAGAAAATAAGCAAAGAGTAGGGAGTTCCACAAAAAGGAAGTGTGAGAAAAGAAACCTTTAGAGCAGAAGAGGCAATTACATTTAACTATTTTAGCAGGAGAAGAGTGGGACCTAGAGGTCAATCTAGTAGCATACGTAAATACATGTGGTTGGAGAACTAGGGAATAAATAAAAAATCTGTTTAGTTATTTTCATTTATTTATTTATACAATGTATAACTAAAAGATGTTTCTCAGAATTGCTAAAATTGATAAAATACACAAAAATTGAAAAAGGTGTAACACAAAACTGGACCTTCTCTCACTAGAATTTTTTAACATATACAGCAAAGTAAACCTAAAAGAGCTAGGTATTACCAGGATTTTTTATTGTTAGACATATTCTAAACAAAATACTCTATGTAGATGACACTTTGTTAGTGGTAAATACAGAAATAAGGATGTTATAATTTTGAGACAAGTAGAAATAGAAAATGGAACAAAAAGACTAGCTATCAATTATAAAAAGAGAGAATATAGGGTTATCAGCAAGAGGAAGACCCAAGGGATCTACTGATTGGAGATTAAATAAATCGCAAACATTGTGTCTGCTTATTTTTATTAAAATCTGTTCATACTCACAGATAATCTTTCATATATTATAATTGAAAGATATAAAAAATGAGCTGTAACTTTGATGATTTTATTAATCATTTCTCAATGTTCCCAAGTACTTTCAATCTCCTTCATTGGAGATTGCAAGTACAGAAACTTAACTATCAAGAACATGTTTTAACAGATGACAAAAATGTGATACCAAAATCAGAAGGTATATTGGGATAGTAAATGATGCTTTTCAAAAGCTAAGAAATCAGGAAAATCCATTATGAAAACAAAGAAAAGAGTTCTGAACTTCTATGTAATATCTTTCTTTCTATATCGCAGTGAAAGATAAACAATTTTCTACAGATGAAGTAACTTCAAATGCAGTTCTACAAATTTTTTACTCAATTTTCACTTAATACAAAACCTAAGAGCCACTCAAAGTAGAGCATTGCTGAATGAGGTTAATGTATTAGCTTAGGAGGAGGAGGTGAGAATTGAAATTTATGAGGATATGTTGGATAAATAATGGTTAACCCTCTACTTAAAGAGGTTAATATTGTAGTGACTGGGGAAATATCCCTTCAGGAGCCAGTATCACAAAGTAGTAGTTCTTTGGAAGAAGCAGTCCAAATGGTAAAATATTTGTTGAATGAAAAGCTAAAAGATATTGATGCAAAATTCTTTTATCTTACTTTGACAAAATCTTTTATAAAGTTTCCTATTCAGTGCTCAATGTAGTTTTTCCAATATTTCTACAAACTCACAATCTTTGAGTTAATTTGTGCATTCTGTCACAAAACAATGACTTCAACTTTGATTTGATGAATTATTTGAGGAGTTATTTATATTTTTTCAAATTGTTGGCAGTCTAGATCAGACAAAAAGTGTTTCATTAAACAAAACAGTCGCTGCTTGAAGATACATGGTTTGGAGCTCATAGCCCATGTAGAAAAGCTTATGATTTCTTTTATTTCAGGTTCTTTCACTGCATAGCATTTGCCAAAAGAAAAATCCCTTGTCAACTTTCTTGCTGAAGAAAATATTTTTACCATTTACAATGTACCTGAAATTCAAGCAAACCAGTTACTTAAGGTAACAGTTTTTAACAAGAGAGAGCACCTCTTCTTCAACAGAACCCATTTAAGATTTTGAAGATTTCCCTGGATCTTGTCAAATTGTCTTCATTTTAGATTTTTGTGATAAGTTCATTTATATTACCAGTGACTATCTTATCCAAAGATGTACATCAAGTATGAAAAGAAGGATAAGTATTTAAACACTAACCTGGACATTTAGTTAACATAAAGTTATTTGCAAGATAAACCAAGTTTAAATTCCAGCCAAGTCTGTTCAGAAAGACAAAACTATATCTCTTCTCCTCCCATGTATGTGTTAAATAGAAGGGTAGACTGGACTCTCTAGACTTGAAAGTTTATGAAATGATTACAAAACATAACGAAAGCATGGAAAGCCATAATTCTCTGTGTCATGAAGGAATAATGCATTAAAATTTTTAAAAATATGATTGTTTTTGTAGAACTACTTGGAACCCATTTTCATATCTAAATTTTACCTCAGCCTCATAAACAATCTACTAAGTTTTGTGGTGATACTGAGCTAAAACGATAGACCGGATGTTAGCGCTTTCACAACCAAAAAGCAAATGACCAAAAGTCATCCGTGCGCCGCCAGCTCAACGCAGATGTTCCGGTTGAAAACTAAAATGAATTAAATATTAAATTTCTAGTTCACGAGCCTATGCAAATTTTATTTATCAGCCAATGGGAAGCCCAGAATCAAATACAAGTGTGAAATCACAAGTGATCTACTGTGATCCAAAATGAAGATATAAAAAGCGAATACAGAAAGCATCGACAGACAGACCGACTTGAGGAGAAGAGAGTAATTAGTATCTCCTTCTACCAAAGTCAAGTGGCTTACTACGCTCGCCTCCCTTACCTCTTTCTTTCTTCCCTGCCTCAAAAACTACTTACTGACCTAAGGAGCGACTACATCAAAGACATTCCTTCCTTACATGCTCCCAAATTACTAAGCATTAATTATCTTTCAGCATTTTATTGCTATGAACATTTTAACCTCTGTTGGACATAAAGTTCAAATATTACTTCAATTGTAAAAACCCTTAATCGATATGTGTATATATAAAATGTTATTTTTCTACTCAAATTGTCTTTCTTGATTTGTAATCATTTTATGACTTATAGTGGGCTATCTACAACAAGGCCAAATTCCGATAACCTGCAACAGTATACAACTACCCTTCACTAGAATGGACTCTCCACTACTAACAGAAAAGAATAGATAAGCAACCCACTACAGTTTGACTGAATATACAACATACAAAGAGCCGAATTAATTGCAAAGACACTTCTAAAATTTCCCTAATATTGTGCATAAGATGGCACCAGAAATTTTTGCATCGTTCTAAGAAATAGGGCTACCAAATTTAAATGTCCATGAAACTGACAATATATTCTTATGCATTTATTCATTCATTTCTTGATATATTTACTCATTCATTCTCTGTTTTTATCATTCATCAATTCATTCACTCATTAACCAGTAGATATTCACAATTATTCTTTTCATTCATTCATTTAACCATTATGTGTTACATCTTATTTACTTATTTATTTATATAGTCAACAAGTTACTCATTCATTCCTTCATTTATTGGAAGTATTTGTTTATTCATTTCATTATTTCCATTCCTTTTTGATTTGATTCAAAATATTCAGTGCTTTTCTATGATTCCTGGCATTGTCTCAAAGTTTTATGCAATCAGCCATGTGTTTACGAATTCATTCATTTGCATATTCTACAGCCATTCACACAGAAGCAGAAACAGAGAGAAAACTATTTTCATTCAAATACTTAGTCCCTTATTAAGGCATTATAATAATCCAGATATTAATAAGTGCTAGTGTTTAGAGTCTCTAGGTTAAGGAAAAATTCAGATTTTGTCCCATGATTATATATATATATATATATATTTCTTTAAATAAAATAGACGCCATTATAATTATCCCAACCCGAGGAACCTTTCAGCCAACACTCTTCAAGGGTTTACGTTGGCTTTATTACAAATGGTCAATAAGGGACAAATGAAAACAAAGGATAACTTACAAAACTAGGGGAAAGATGGAATTCATTTAAAAATAAACTTTAATCAGTAAATTTTAAGACGTAAGGGGGCTGCAAACATACAATTCCATAAGAGTGAATAAAAAAGAAAAATGTTACACTCACAAACCCTCCAGTAATTGGAGGGAGCGAGGAAAATCGCAATCAATGATATATGATGTTCCCATTTTGCCTCCCAATTATATATGATGTTCCCATTTTGCCTCCCAATTATATATGATGTTCCCATTTTGCCTCCCAATTATATATGATGTTCCCATTTTGCCTCCCAATTATATATGATGTTCCCATTTTGCCTCCCAATTAATATATGATGTTCCCATTTTGCCTTCCCAATTATATATGATGTTCCCATTTTGCCTCCCAATTATATATGATGTTATTTAATTATATATGATTATTTAATTATATATGATATTTAATTATATATGATATTTAATTATATATGATATTTAATTATATATGATATTTAATTATATATGATACTCACATTTTGTCTCCTGATTATATATGATAGAGAAGCAATTCTCACAAAAATTATAATTACATTTACATTCAGATTTAATCATTTTTAAATGGGGAGGTCTATGGCAAGATCCTTTCCATCTTAGGAAGCAAATGTTAAGATTGATAGGACTCTGCTGGCACTGTAAACAACTTACCATTGATATCCTATTGTGGCAACCAACTAATGGCAAAAATTGTTGAGGTCGACCAGCAAAAACGTTTATCAAACAACTTGTAGTGAATACAGAATGCAAGAACTGCAGGTCCTCATGAACAACAGAGATGACTGGAAGCTCTGCAAGCTCAATTTAGTAGTACTAAATTCAGACTGAAGTTCTCATTTTTGTTGTTGTTATATATTATAATAACAATAAAGATGAGAACTTTATAATAATGCTAACTCCTAGTCCCAGAAATTCAGACAGAAAAAGCTATATCTATATGACAAAGTTTATAGGATAATTGTTAGCAGAATGTTTAAAACTCCTTATGAGTCATCTAATTCCAAAATTTAACTTTTTTGGAAGCTTTAGTAATTTTCTCTACAAAAATCTTGTTTTTACTGTGGAAATTAATTGCTGGTATTTTCACTATGAACTATTTTTATACTTTCATAGTGTTTGACTCCAGTTTGGGGGTTAACCATTTGTCCATAACTAGAACCCTAACAGGTGCTACCACCTGAGAACAACACTGATTAAGAATTGGTTCCACACTCCTCAAAAGCTCCAATCTCCCAATCAGAAGCCTTGCTACCAGCTGTAGTTCATTGTCATACCCAGAATGAATGTTTGGATGTAATACTATCTCTGCCATAAAGAAAAGTTTAGTTCTGAAGGCTGATTTTTCTGGTTACTTCAATATTGATAGATTTAAGAATATAAGTGGCATTTTCTTAGCCTAACAAATTCTTTTCTTACTCTGACCTTTTGTTTACTAAACTTTTTACAACCACTTTTTTAGCATTCAAATTTCCATCAATAAAACCTCAAAGTGAAATATATCTTTGTTTTTAATCAGTTAAAAAGGGGACAAATTTCCTCAGAATTTATCACTTACCCAGAATGGAAGAACCTGAGCGACAGGTGTCACCGGACCATTATCCTGCCACTGTTTGCAATAAAAAAATAACTCTTGGGATGTCAGAACCATGTACAACTATGGACAGCTGAAAAATATGAAGTAGCAGATGACTAGATTAAATATATATTTTATGCATTTGTAAAACATGATGGCCAAACAATGAACACTTCATCAGTGAGGACCATAGAATTACATATGCAGGAGATGAAAATAATGAAAAAAGAGTTGACATCATACTGGAGAAAAACACAAGGGAATACTGTCAGATGTCTGAAAGAATTCTAGTTGTTAAACTGAAAGAGACGCCTCTCAATGTCTTGGTAATAATGGCATATGCGTTGACAAGACCAAGAACAGAAGAGTAAGTCGATTCCTACTCAGTGCTTGATTATGCCAAAGCACAATTCAAATCATATCAGAATCATCATGAGAGATCTCAATGCCAAAGTCAGCCAAGTCAGAGAAAGTGAAACGGTCAGCAACTTTGGACTAGGACACTGCAATGGCCATGGGGAAAGATGATTTTAATGGTGCACAATGAATGGCCAGATAATAACAAACACCTGGTTCCAAAAGTACCCAACAAGACTATGGATATGGAAAAGTCCAAGAGGAGAAAATAAGAATCAAATTGATTATGTTACTATCAACAAGAGATTCAGAAATGCAGTGCTTCACCGCAAAGCCTACACAGGTGCTGACTGCAGAAGAGACTACATACCAGTTTTATACAAACTAAGAATAAAACTAAGGCAATTAAAGAAACCTAACTCAGCTCTAAGATAGCAGTACAATAGACACATAAAGAACTGAAACCTGCAAGAAATGTATATGGACAGTGTGAAAATGAAAAACAAAGGACAAATCAGTAACAGAAATTCAAAATATAACATACCAAGAGTGGCTCTGGTGATATCAGCAAATGACAGCAACATAAAGAAAAAGCATGTTGGAAGACAAATGAGTGGATCACTGAAGAGATTCTTGGCATGATGCAAATAAGACAAAAAACAATGCCAAGATATGAAATGGAATACAAGAAACTACACAAGGAAATATGTTTGAGAGGAAACAAATAAAAAAACTCATACTTAATATCAGGAAGAGACAGCAGAAGCTCCTGTGACAGGTAATGGAGGAAGGAAGGCCTGGAGAATTTAATACTTACATGATGAATAGAAGGAAAGAAAGATAGGGGAAAGTAGTGTGAGACATCTTTAAAAAACCTGAGCAAATGGATGGTGGGACAGGGTTTGGGAGAGATTCCAAGAGAAAAATATTGAGAGCAACAAGTGACAAAGCCAAGTGGAAGTCAATAAAAACCTATCCCCTGAAGAGACATTAAAAAGAACATTTAGATTTTTATTACAATCCTAATCATTGCTTTTTAAAACAAAAAATATTGCCGAGGAGTGAAGGTAGTTAAAATAATACTAGTGTCAATAGAAAAATTATCATTTTGACACTCCAATTTCTTTTGCAGGCACAAAGATCCAAGTTTTCTAAATATTTTAAAAGCTTTGTCTGCTTATATTTTTGCCAAAGATGCATAAAAAGACTCAAAAACTCTGCAGTATGGTCCATATTTAAGGAGAGAGCACTTATTTACCATTTACTTTCATTCATTCAAACCATTGGCACATAAATACATTCAGTCATTAATCAACTTAATAATTCACAGAATCAGTTATTTATGCAAACATGCTTTACTTATACCTTTGTCCATATACTACCTTGATATATATTGCTTCATGTGCAACAACCTTTGCATATGTGGATCTTGACCTTCAAAACTGAGAGTGAGACTGTCTCAATGCTAAAGGTTTTCCGCAACAATATCTTTTGCATATAAGTCCTTGTTTTGTGCAGTCACATGATTTCAAACACCACTGCTGCCTGGTTCAGATGGCACAATCTATGCTCCAAGGAAGCAAACAACTTCTAAACCAACCAGTGCATGCAGTGCTTCAAGGCAAACCAAGAAAAACATGGAAAAGCATCTAATCCACTGGCCACTGTTCCTTACCCCACCTGTACATCTGACTTTGGCCTCAGAAGTTACATGTCTGCCCACAGATTGTACAACACATTCATCTTCCTTGGGCTTTGAGTGACTAGCATCCATCCAGTTTGGGAGATTTAGTTGCTTGCCAAGTCAAGCAGTCAGTCTTATTTGCACCCCCATATTTCTCTGTCTACCCGTCAGCTTTCTTCTCCCTTTCTGACTATCTCACACAACTATTAACTAATAAGCAGAAAAGTGGAAATAAAGAGCAAAAAAGAAAGGAAGAAAAGAAAAACTGATGAAAAATGTTAAAAAAAAAAAACGTAAAAGAAAAGAAAGTGTTTAAAGACGGAAAGACAAAAGTAAACGAAAAGTATGAAAAGAAATAATAAAAATAATAAAAAAGCAAACTAGTTAAAGAAAGAATGACGAGCAAAAAATTTAAGATAAAAGAAAAACAAAAGCAGAGATATTCCCAGTTTTTGTCTTAAAAAAAAGGAAAACAAAAGTAAAGAATAAAGAAATAGAAAAAAAATTGAAAATAAAAAAGAAAAAGAAAATCAAAACAAATAAAGAAACAAAAGTAAATATTAAAAAATAATTGATTGATTAATTTGTTTTCTATGCCTCATTAACCCTTTGTAGGTTAGCTATAATCAGAAACTAATTTAGATTGTAAGAATTCTTTTGTGTGATATTAATGATTTACTGATACAAGTCTTACTAATTAACCCATAGCTGGGGAAGAGGGGGATTCATATCTTTTTCAAGGGTACTTGGCACATAAGTGAATATAATGAACCCAATTGGAATTTGAACTCAGATCTGATTAAAAATTTTGAATCATTATCCATTGCACCAACCATACATCTAAGCTTAGAGCACCTAGTCTTCCTAAGTGGCAACCTATTTGACATTGCTTAACTTCAGTGATCATATGGAAACTTGTGTTTCAATGTAAGCCTCAGAAGGGATAATACTGTTCCCATATCTAGACGGTTTCTCCTGCTATGTATCTTGAGATTCTCAATAATATACAAAAAAAGATCTGCAATGTAATTGGTCCTGCCCTGGCATCTTAACTCCAGTTACTTTATCATCGACATTACATGGCTTCCCTCTGTCTCTTCTACAAATATTTTCATGGCAACTGCTCTGACAAGCTTTTTTCCCCTATTGCCCAGACGACATGAATTTAAACATACTACAAAAGGGGCATCTAGATCTTACCCTTTTACTGTTGAAATAGTTAAATGTATCTTCCACTTTTACTTCAACAGTTTTTCTCACACTTCCCACCTCCTTTCTGCTTACTTGCTTCCCTAATAACTACAATCGCCAAAAATTTAAATGCAATGTCAAGTGCTATCATCATTGGATCCTGTTATTCTTGTATCCTTTTTTCAGTACCCCTGTACCCAGTCTTTCTCTCACTGTAAGCCCCTGCACATCAGTAGTGGTCCTACTTTGCTTGGGGTTATAATGATTAAAAAAAGTAAAGAAAGACAAAAGCAAAAAAAAAGTGGAAAAAAAAAAAAAGAAAATATATGAAAAATAAAACAAATAAATCATTCAGATGAGCAAATATAAAAATAATTTGGTCAAGAATTTTTTTTTTTTTATAAGCGTTTCACCCCGAGCAAGGCATGTCACTGCCACTACTGTGCAGGGGGCTACGTAGAGGGGAGAAAGGCTGATTAAATATAGGAAATGACAGAGGGTGGGTGATAGGCGGGTAAGGATACCGAGAATGAGGGTTGGGTAGATGAGAGTGTTGTGAGAATAGTTGGGAGTTAGTGTGATAGGAGGTGTCTATTGACCCTACATTTAAACACCTGGAGATTGTAACTGTCGGGAAAGCAGACTTGTGGAAGGGAGTTCCACAGGCGGGAAGCGCGAGAAAAGAAGCTGTTGGAGTAGAATTTACGGTTACATCTTATTTGTTTAACTGTAAAAGGGTGGGACCTAGTTGCTAATCTAGTATCTCGTGTAAATTCGTGCTTAGGCGGCACCAGTGATCTAAGCTCATCGGAGCAGAAGCCATGAAAGTACTTGTAGAAGAAGCACAGGGAAGCCACATCACGCCAGTGTGAGAGCGGCTGCAGCCGGTCTGCCAAGTCAGTATCAACCACGTTACAGATCCTCCTTTGTATTTTGTCAAGAAGCCCAAGGAGAGCAGCAGGGGCACCCGACCAGATATGGCAGCAATATTCAATACACGGGCGGATGGTAGATTTGTATATGTGCAGAATAGATTCAGGTGGGAAAAATTTCCGGGCCCTGCACAGGGAGCCCACTTTCATAGCAGCAGATTTGGCAATGGATTCAATATAGTCATTCCATTTTATTTAGAATATTTTGAAATTATCATCTGATTTTGAATTTTGTGTCTACCTATCCACTTTTAACATTTTTTATAATGATGGATATTATTATATACTTTTTTTCACATGTGTATTATAGAATGAATAAAGAATTTAGTTCAAAATTCTTAGATGGTTATCAATTGCAGCAGAACTTTGAAGAAAAATGAAAAAGTGAAACAATAGCAACCATCATGACAATGCTGTTCCATGCAAATTAAAGCAAGCAACCATCATTCTATTGTGTTTATTAGCTAATCCCTTTCGTAGATGCTTGCCCAGTTATATTTTGTGTTTCTTCAACATCCACAGAGACAATCTGTGGTTTAACCTTTTAATTATTCTGTGCAGACCTTAGTTACAGTTTCTGGGAGAGAGAGAATAATCTGGCATGATCAACAGTTTGAACAAAGCCTGCAAGCTGAAATGACTGGTCATGAGGACTTCATACAAACCAATTGGTTCTAAAACCTTTTGTCAACATAATTTCATTCACTTTTTGGCATGGATTTTAAAAAGTTCATTATGGTACCCCATGTTGTGATCATCTCCCCAGGCTGATAAAATCAAGGAGTTACCTCCTTAATAAATCAAGCATCTTGAGGTTTGAACACCTATCACACGGTCAGAACTCTCTTGTTCTAACTATTTAACCATGTAGCCAAGCAAATAAGTGGATAATAATGATAATTCCTCATCTCAAAAAAAAATTAATTGATGAATTTGCTAAAATTATCAAAAGTGTCTTTTTTCATAGACTAGATTCCATTTAAATGTTGAACACTACATTGTTTTTCTGTTTCATTTCAATATTATAAAATCCATGATGAATAGAATTTGTTTCATTGGCACAAATAAATCCTATTAAAAGAAACTTTGCTGTTGATTTCAAAAGAGAACTGAATCAATGAAATCAATATTTTGTTTTTAGATCCTTCATCTGTTTGGAAAGAAACATGAAAAAAATGTACACTTGATACTTGAAGAAAGAAAGGCCAATAAAACAATAGCTACCAAAACAGTAAATAAATCAATTAGGTCAATATAAATTACTGCGAAAGGATGTCAAACAAATACATATAAACACACGCACATATATATATAAAGTTTTAGTGCAAAGAACTTGTCACTTTAATTGTGCAGGTTCATGATGATTTTAAAGTTTTGTGAAGAAATCATTATGTATTCTCTCATCCTGGCTGTGTTTTATTTACAAAGTTGGCATGAACCTGCTCAGTTAAAGTGACAAGTTCTTTGCACTAAAACTATCAACGTTCTACCACCACCTTGATAAACTGCACTTTACAATCAAAACCTTCTTGCCAAAATACCTGTTATCAGTAAAACTACGGAAAAACAATCTTGGCTCAAAAAACTATCACAACTCAACACTATATACATAATGTATGTAAATATATGTGACTCTGAATGTGTGTTCATATTTGTTTGACATATATATATATATATATATATATATATATATGTGTATGTGACATCTCTCTCTAATTATATATATATATATATATATGTGTGACATCTCTCTCTAATTATATATATATATATATATATATATATGTATGTATGTATGTGATATCTCTCTATATATATAAATTGGAGTAGATAGACTAAACTATCGCCCGGTTCACACTCCACCAATGTCTATTGAACAGGTGTAGAGGCTTATCATTTGTTCCCAGTTTAGGATGTGGTTACGGACTTTCATTTTTCCAATTTTTTCACTCCTATGTAGCCCCCTGCACATAACTGGTGTTACCACCTTGCTTGGGGTGATATGATTAAAATATATATATATATATGTGCGCGACATCTCTCTCTAATCATGTGCACGTATGCATGTGCGCGGCATCTCTCTCTCTAGTCATGTGCACGTATGCATGTGCGCGACATCTCTCTCTCTAGTCATGTGCACGTATGCATGTGCGCGACATCTCTAATCATGTGCACGTATGCATGTGCGCGACATCTCTCTCTAATCATGTACACGTATGCTCTAATTATATACATATATATATAGATGCATGTACGTGACAGCTCTTTCTAATTATATACATATATGTACGTACGTGACATCTCTCTCTAATTATATACATATCTATGTACGTGACGATCCATTTGGTGAAACCTTCGTAGGTCTGTTGGTTCTAGGTTAGCTTCTTACTTATGTATTGCTCTGCTACTGTATTGAGCACTTTACTTGTTAGGTTCCTCATCTGAGGGTTTTTTTTTCTTTTGACTAATATTTTGACTAATGTTCAAGTGCTTAGTTCATTTCTTTTTTTTGTTTTCATTTTTTCCCCCTCCGCGTTTATACTGTGTCTTTTTCGAGATGTGGTCAAAGATAAATTTACAGTTATATATATATATATATATATATATATATATATATATGATATGGTAACAAGTGTGTTATTTTTAAGTTTCTATAATGATTTCTAGCAGAAAAAATATTCCACTGCCTGAAGAGATGCAAGCACTGAAACAACAGGTCTTATGTCACAGTAAACTATGTTTTTATCATAAACACTTATAATAAAAATATAACCATATATAAGGCTTTACTAAGTATCGAGCACTTTTAAAAATGTAAACCACTACAAACAGTGGACAGCAAAATTAAAAACATCACTATTAAGGGCTTAATTCTTTGGATATGGTAAAAATTGTGTTATTTATAAGCTTCTATTTTTGATGATTCCTAACAAAAAAAATATTTCACTACCTGATGCGGTGATAACAAGTACCAAAACACAACAGCTCTTGTGTTACAGCCGAGCTTGGAAAGGACCTCCAATCCATAGTGGACTGGGGTAAGAAATGGCTTGTAAATTTAGGAATGACTGGATTAGTTCAAACAGTTGTCCAGCTATACCATAGCTCCGCAGTTTGCATAGAAGGCCAGCATACCAAACTCTGTCAAACGCTTTAGAGATATCCAAGGCAATGATTCGGGCTTCCCCATTCCTACCGAGTGCCTGATATATGTACTCGGTGATGGTCGTTAGCATATCAGCAGTAGACCTGGTGAAACAGAAGCCATACTATTTGTCTGAGAGGAGCCTGTGGGCTGTGAGATGCTGAATGACCTCGGCATTGATAATGGCTTCGAACACTTTGCCAAAGATCGGAAGAAGGCTGATAGGTCGGTAATTTGCGGGGTCCGAGGGTTCTCCAGTGTTTTTAAATATAGGAACTACAGAGGAAGATTTTCAACAGGCAGGAAAGCAGGAAGCAGATAAGCAGGAGTTGTAGAGCTTAGAAAGTACAGAGGAAAGTTTGGGGGCACATTTCTTTAAGACTATGATTGGGATTCCGTCCCCTCTGCTAGCTTTGTGAGGGTCAAGTTTTGAGATTATCTTAGAGACAAGCGAGGGTGTAATATGGACGTCATTCAGTTGAGCATCAGTTCTGGGTGGGAAGTTGGGAGTAGAAACACCAGATGAGTCCAGTCTCAAATTATTCGAGAATCTGTGGGCAAAGCATTCAACCTTGTCTGCTGGGGAGGTGAGGACCTCAAATTTGTTTATTAGTGGTGGTATTGTGGACTTGCTCTTGTTAAGTACTCTTTTACAGAGTCGCCAGTAGTCCTTGGTGCCAAACTTAGAGGATGCTATGCGTTGCTTCATTCTGGCAGCAAATAACATCTTAGCTTCGTTAAGTATCTTTTTACACTTATTCCGAGCTGAAGCGAAAAGGTATGTTTTGGTCCGACGCGTAGCTACGATAGAGTCGGAAGAAATGATTCCGGTGGGCAATGGCGGCCAAGCAAGCGGGCGAGAACCATGGAGACGAATGAGATTTAAGCTGAAATTTCCTGGCAGTGATGAAAGCATCGATGCCAGCCTTAACCCAGGAGGAGACCTTGGATGCACATTCTTCGATGGGAAGACTAAAAACATTGTTCCAAGGGACGTCACAGAGGAAGTCTCGGAACAAATCCCAGTCTGCTCTTTGGTAGCAGTAGGATATTCTACTGGTCTGGGTTTCTTGAGTTGGGTGGGAGTGGAATGAAATGTTTTGAACATTGTTAATACTTTCATTCTTTATTCACTTGGGTATATATATATATATATAAGATATGCACACATACATGTATTAATTATGTTTTGACTATTGTTCTTATCTTTTATGTAGTTATCAAAGTTTCAGCCATTGTGCTCTCTGACCTTCATCAGCTGTTTGTCAATCTGGATAACCTTCAAGGAATTTCAAACTTAACTCTTTATTTAGTTTACAATGGTAGATTGTTCTTGTTCTACTTACCATATGTAGGGATTTTTTTGTCCAGTCCTTATTTTTGTAAATAAATGGTCAAACCATTCTATTAAATCAAGTCTAAACAGATCAACCCAGGAAATTGCACTCAAAATTCATGAATCTTCAATGCACTACACTGTTGGCTAAGTGTAGAACTTGGAGCCAAAACATATCTGGGAGATTAAGGATAAAAACTAAATCACATCAAAAATATCATAGAAAATAAGGAAAACAGCATCAGCCTACAACAATAACTCTGAAAAATGTTAACTGTCTGAAAGAGAGAATAGCTATAATTACCTTCCTAGACAAACACTAACTACTAAATAAATGATCAAAACTCATCTCAAAATGCAGACATGAAAACAAATTTTATGACATTACTTAAAAACGAAAAACTAAAAATGAACAAGAATAAAATAAAAGTTAAATAAAATAATCAAAACCAATAAGTAAATAAATCAAATAAATAATTTGTAAATTAAAAAATCATGAATGCGCACATAAACACAAGTCAACATAACGAACTATAAAATAATCAATAATAGATTAAAAAAGTTAAAAACACTATAGACAACCAAAAGCTGCATCTGGACCCACAATTATTTCTACCCAATAATGTCTAGAATAACTGGAAACAACTGTTACAGCCCACCAAATTAACCATTAGAACAATATAACTGACCAGTATATATAAATATTTGAGCAAAAAAAAAAAAAAAAGAACAATGTATATGGCCTGATGATTACGTATAAGCCTGAAACAGACTGTCATAGCTGGATGTTGACGTCAGTGTCTACACACACATATATATATATATATACAGAGGTAAGTTTTGTAACTAGCTTGAAGCATTGTGTATATTAGGTGTATGGTTAGGTCTTGAAGGCTATCACAAAGCATTTAGTAAAATAAAGGAAGATAAAGAAAGTGTTGGGTATTACCTATTTATTATTCATTTCATTGAAAGGCATGGTCCATGAGTGAACAAACATGTAAACAATCTCTCCTTTCATTCTTAAGATGAGATTTTGATCTAGAAATATTAATGAATAATAAATAGGTAATACCCAACACCACCTTTACTTTATTTTACTTAACGCGTTGTGATAGCCTTCAAGACCTAACCATATATATATATATATATATTAGTCATCCACATACAAGCCTGTTTTGCTGTATCACAGCTCATCAGTGTGGCTAAACACATCTACTTGTTTCTGGCCAGAATTGAAACTCAACCGATTTAGTGTCAGTCGGAGCCACTACTCCCCAAGCCAGAGGCACACGGAATTAGAGAAGGGAAATTTTAACATGTTGTATATAAGCAGTGTATACACATGCCAGCCACTGAAAGAACTCAATTCATTTCTGAAGAGTCACGCTTATAGCAGAAGTGGAAACTGTTTTAAAAATTTTTTTCTGTAGAGAGCTCAATCATAATGAGAGCATAATATATTAGTCATCCACATACAAGCCTGTTTCGCTGTATCACAGCTCATCAGTGTGGCTAGACACAACCACTTGCTTCTGGCTGGGATCGAAACTCGACCGATTTGGTGTCAGTAAGACTGCAGGGTGATAGCATTCAAGCACAAAATGGACAATCTTTAAATTATAATTACAGCTCACTGTAGTGGCCTTGCACTACTATAGTGAACTGCATGTATTGTGGAAAGAAGATTATTTTGAATTTCTTTGGTTTTTGGGGTATTGTTGAGGATTATTTACTGTCATGACTTCTAGATTGCTTATTTATGCTAGTTGAGTGATTGGAGAAAGTATGTATGCAAATAGGCTAGATTTCTTTCTTGTCACGACCTTCAGATTTCACAAACACACACATATATATATATATATATATATGTTTTTCATTATAACTTACCTTTCATTCATTATTTTTATTTATTTTGTTTCTGTATATTTTCATTTTCTGTTTTATGCATTTTTTTTTTAAATAGTGAAAATGATTAGCTGAAACTAACTATAATTATAAAATTATATAAAATAATAAGCTACATAAATATTATACTCCATGTTTTATGGCATTTCTAGGGTTAAAGTGAGTTACTTGATTGCATTTAAATCTCTCCCCAAATAACAAAACATAACTCTGCTGCTATGAAATTTGATTCACTATGTCATGCAAGATAATTTAATCATATTTATAATTATGCTCTTTGTTCATGCATTTAATATTGCAGCTACATCTGGTCTAGTGCTTCTGGTATATAATTAGAGGTTTTTGATAAAATGCACGAAAGTATTTGCAATGGTATTGTCCTTTACTTGGCATCTCGGCTTCATTCACTAGCCACCATCATAACATTACTTTCCTGGGCATTTTTTTTATAAATATTTTCATTGTAATTGTACAAATGCTTTTTGAATTTGTGGTGCAGTGGATATTGACTTGGAACAACAAATCAAGGCCCCGAGTTCAAATTCCAGTTGAATTCCTTGCATTCACTTACACACAAATACCCTTGGAAAAGGTATTGATCTATCTCTTCCCTCCAGTTATGGGTTAAATAATAGGACAGGTTGGGTTCTATAGTCTTGGTTGGCAACCAGTCTACCCAGTCTACTGCAGAAAGCAATGGCAGCCTACTGTGGGATAATCTTCTGCCCAGTCAGTCATGTCTCTTTTGAGACATGATCATCCAAGCATGTATCATGTATGGCAAAGTCTCATCATTTTACACTTGAAACAGCTAAATGAAACCTTAAGTTCTACGATAACAGTTTCTCCAACACTTCTTAATTTTGGAACTCTCTTCAGGATTCTTGCTTTGATTTTCAAAACTTTAAATGCATTGTCAATTGTTGAATACTGTCTTAATTTTTATTGTTTTATTGTTCTCTCTCCTTTGTCTAAAACCTGATTCCTTAAGTAACATATCTGAAATTATAAGCTAGCCAACATAACATCTTTTATTTTCCCAGTTTTTGAAAACCATTATGAATAAAAAAAAAAAAGTTTGAATAAACAAACAGTAAAGATTCTTCTTCCCTGTGCTATGTCCCTTCAGGACATCGGCAATCATGGCCTTCCACATACCCTTATCCCTTGAATCTCTAAAAAATCCTTTCTTTTGTGACTCCTCCCAAACCCTGCTCTGCCATCCATCTGCTCAAGACCATCAAGTATGTCATGCTTTCCTCTGTCTCAGTTTCCCTCTATCTGTCCTGTGAGTATCAGATTCTCCAAGCCCTCCTTCATTACATGTCCCAGAAACTTAAGCAATTTCTTTCTGATGTTAAGTATAAGTTTCCTTTTCATTCTCTATAAAACCTCCCTGTTGCTCAAATGTTCAGTTCATAGTATCCTCAGCATCCTTTTGTAGAACCACATTCCGGTTGCTTCAGGTCTTCCCTTCATCTTTGGTGAGATTTTCCAGCATTTGCTGCCACATTGAAGAGCAGATATCACATGACAATCTAGTACTCTTTGTTTTCAGCAAAATTTGGCATGTGTTGTGACTTGTACCATGTGACATCTGTTTGCCCGGATGTATAAAAGACTGTGCACATAGCACAGGGATGTTGTCATTATCACGGATTTCAGGAAGTTACACCTACTACTACTACAAGAGACTAAATATTGTATATACATCTGGGTTGTACCATGCCATTAATAAAATAGATTATCTACATTTCTTTGTGTATATTTTCATTCTACGATACAACAATTGCCGACAAAGAATTTAAATTCATAGTGATCTACCAACAAAGCATCGTTTAAGGGTTAAAAAGAGTTGGTAATATGATGTACATAATAAAACATCCAAAATGGAACGTACGAAGACTAACTAAATAAAAAAAAGGTATACCCCAGACACAAATGAACGATGAGAAGAACTCATGTCCATCATTTATGACATGTCTGAGGTACCCAGTCCCTCACCAAGACAACAAAATCGTACACGCAAACTGTGCACTTAGCACGGGGATGTTGTCATTATCACAGACTTCGGAAAGTTACATCTACTACTGTGAGTAACTAAATATTGTATATACATCTTGGTTGTATCACTCTTTTAATAAAGTAGTTTAGCTACATTTCTCAGTGTATCTCTTCATTCTATGATACAACAGAACGTAAGCTTGACCATGCCAATTTGCCTTCGGATTTTAATGTTACTTTCTGTCCTCAGAACACTTCCCATTTATTTAAATTTCTGTATTTGCTTGATTTTAGTATCCCCCACCTGGAGTTAGCATTTTCAGCTTCTCTTTTAACTCATGACCATAAAGATTAGTCAGAGAAAAATAATATTCCATTAAAATGACCCTAGATAGTAAAGCCAATTGGTTGAACTAAAATTGAAATAAAATGATAGAAAAAGACAAGAGAACTACATCCAAAATGTACATATTAGAAGCTGTCTTCTTTGGTACATAGACTTTATGAATTTAAGCATATGACTAAATTGGTGGCAATATTTCATTTTCTTAGAGTTGAAATGTCTAGATGTAACCATAAGTTCTATGCTAACAGTTTATTCTCTCTCACTTCTTGCTGATGGAACTCTCTTCCAGCTCCTTGCTTTCCAGTTAACTTTAATCTTCAAAAATTGAAATGCAATGCCAATCATTATCTTCTATCTTCTTAATTTCTTCTTTTTTATGAAAGAGTTTCTTCTCTCACACTTCTCACTTTTAGAACTCTCTTCCAGCTCCTTGCTTTCCAATCAACTTTAATCTTCAAAAATTGAAATGCAATGCCAATCATTATCTTCTCTCTTATTAATAATGTTTTCTTTTTTCTATCATTCTTTCAACTCAGTAACATCTTGCATCATAGTGGCTTTATTGCCTTGTTTACAGTAAAATGCTTAATATAAAACCTTACAATTCTTCAATAGCAAAAAATGTGTCTATATACAGACATACGCATGCTGTAAATTTAAAAAATTATAAATACTTTTAATAGACTATAGCATATTGAAGTTGGCAATTTTTCAATAAAATTCACCAATGATTATATATTCATTTTAAAATGATATTTAAAAGTTCTTGCATGGGATTGTTAACTTGCTCTGTATTTGTTAATATCTAGGTTTGTCCAAATATATATATCATAAACTTTGAAAAATTATAAAATTTTGCATATTTCAAAAATACATTTTCATGGCCAATTACCTGACAATCCATAAAAAACACTTGCATCTATAAATGCACACGTCACAAAGTAGAACTAATCATAGAATATTTAAGAACAGAGCCATCTTGTCTGTGACATTGTAGAGAGAATAATAAATAAAAAGGAATTAATAAAAGCAAGCGGAAAATAGTCCTCCAAGAAAAAAAGGAAAAAATACTGTTACCTAAATTCTGTTTATATCTTCTGAAAAGATTAGCTAGCATTGCCAGGATTAGACTTTTCTTTTTACTATGGTTCAACCAAGACAAGACCTAAGTCCCCCTCAAGGTAGAGGGTTACTGAATGGGGATGCTGTAAGGTCATAGAGTTGGGAAACAAGAGTTGTATATTATGAGGATATTTAGGATGGATAACAGTTGATTTTTGAAGAGGCTAATGTAGCTGTGATTAAGGAAGCATCCTCCTAAGAGTTCATTCTCGGAAAGAGACCATCAGAAACATTTACTCCTTACCAATGGATTTAATTGACTGATTTGGTTTTTTGTGGATTATCAGTCCATTGCAAGTTATTTAAAGCCAAAAAATATGATTAGATTGTAAAAGTTTTCCTACAGAAGGTAGCTGAAGAGTGACAAGAAAGGAATACAAATAAACTGCAAGAAAACCGAATGCATGGTCATCAGCAAAAAAAAGGTTAGCCCAATCCCTGGCGGCTCTTAGCATATCTTCCCCTGTTACACCATGCAACCCTCGTTCCATCACCCACCTGATTAGGTCCTTCAAATATGTTATCCTCTGCTTTCCCCTGTCTATTTTCCCCTCCATCTGGCCTGTTAGTATCAGGTTCTCCAACACCTCTTTCTTCATTGCATGTCCCAGGAACTTCATTTGTCTCTTCCTGATGCTCGGTATTTATTTCCTCTTCGTTTCCATCATTTCCAAAACCTTATCATTGCTCACATTCTCGATCTATGATATCTGCAGCATCCTTCTGTAGAACCACATTTCAGTTGCTTCAAGTTTTTCCTTCATCTTTGATAACATTGTCCAGCATTCACTGCCATATTGAAGAACTGACATCACATAGAAATCCAGTACTCTCTTTGTTTCTAGCAAAATTGTTTTGTTTCTTAATACTTTACTCAACTTCTGGAATGCTTCTTTCACCATGCCAATTCGCCTTCAGATCTGTGTCGCATTTTCCATCTTCTGTTAGAACACTTCCCAGGTATTTAAATTTTTGTACCTGCTTGACTTTAGTATCCCCCATCTGTATTTGGCATATTGAGCTACCTTTGATTTACTTTGATTTAATATTTGTTTTTTAGTCTTTGTGGATTTCATAAACTTTCTTCTTAGTATATTTGAAGTAATTTTGGTGAAGTCTAAAAGTATTTTCAATACATTTTTATTCATCATGTAAATATTGATGGCTAATATTTCTAAGTATTCTTAATTAAAAACAATTATTCAGGATTATATTTTGTTGTTATTCATAAGTATTACTCCGTATGAAAGTCTTCTTCTGATAAGGCTATTTAAGAACATGACTTGAGTTTACAGATTATTTTGGTTTGGTAACTATTTGTGGTATAATTTCTCTCAACACTGAGTAAGCTAATGATTAATAGTTCAGAACAAGAAATTAGCAAGCTGAATTCAAATTCTGACAGTTTGTTACTCACTTTTACACATATACTCTTGGGGAAAAGCATGAATCCATCTCTCCCTTTCAGTTTTGATACTCTGTAAAACTAAAACATAATAGATTTCAACAGCTATGGATTATCCTAATGGAGAGTGATTACCTTGAATGTTGATGATACCAATAGACAAGGAAGGTGGATATATTATTATTATTATGAAAAGATATACAGACAACTAAAATTATCCAGAAGTTTCTTTTTTTTATGTACTATGTCTCTTCAGGACATAGGCGATCATAAACTCCCACCTGGCCCTGTCTCTTGTTGCTCTCAATATTCTTCCTCTTGGTATCCCTCCCAAACCCTGCTCTGCCCTCTGTTTGCTCAAGCCCATCAAATATGTCTCATGCTGCTTTCCCCTGTCTCTTTTACCTTCTATCTGTCCTGTGAGTATTAAATTCTCCAGCCCCTACTTCTTCATTACGTGTCCCAGGAACCTTAGCTGTCTCTTCCTGATGTTGAATTTTCTTCTCTTTTACATCCTTTCCCACACCTCATTGTTGCTCAAGTGCTCAGTTCATGGTATCCTCAACATATATATATAGTGTATTGCATATATTTGTATATATAGTGGGACCTAAAATTTTGCATACAGTAAATTCAATTTAATTTAAAATATATTAGTCAAACATATTTATATATAAACTTACACACACTAACACACATATAGTTAGAATATGATATTCAGTCAGTCACCACAACGCACATCCTATGGTATTATATTATATTATATTAGGCATCGTATAAATATTCATAATCTGTTTCAGAATGATTTTGTTCAATAGATAAATTTTCTTTTTTCTTTATGTGCTATGTTCCTTCAGGACGTAGGTGATCAGACTCCCACTTGGCCCTGTCTCTTGTTGCTCTCAATCTTCCTCTTGGTATCCCTCCTAAAACCTTCTCTGCCATCCATTTGCGGAAGCCTATCAAATATGTCTTGCACTTCTTTCTTCTGTGTCTCTTTCCTGCTATCCGTCCTATGAGTATTAAATTCTCCAGGCTCTCTTTCCTCATTACATGTCCCAAAAACCTCAGCTGTCTCTTTTTGTTGTTAAGTATGAGTTTTCTAATTTGAATCCTCTCCAACATCTCATCATTGCTCATGTGCTTAGTCTATGGATTTCTCAGCATCCTTCTGTAGAACCAGATTTCTACTGCCTAAAGCCTCTCCATCCTTGAGGAGCTTGCCATACAAAAGGACATATCACATAGCAATTCAGCACTCTTGTTTCCAATGAGATTATTTTACCATTTCTAATTTTAATGGGAAAGAGAAATTAGTGAACCAAGTTCAAATTCCAGCACTTGGGAAAGGTATTAATCCATCCCTTCCCTCCAGTTATGGGTTAAATAACAGGATAGAACTTGGAGACCCTGCCCTTAAAAAAAAAACAAAACAAATCCCAATGAATCTTGATACTCAAAAAAGAAAAAAGTATTACTAGACACAAAAACTTATATAAAAAAAACAACAACTGTTGAAAGAAAAAGGTATTACCAGCAATAAATAAAATTTAGTTGGCAATAAATGACTCATCGATGTTGATATGCTATAAAAACAAAACAACCAACAACTAATTTTAATGAACTTCTTAACTCATTTGTTTCATCCAAGCAGACTCTTAGCTTACCCAAGTCTTTTACCCTATCGCTCATACTGAATTAAATAACAAATGTAATTCCCACTGATAACGATAATTTTAAAAATTGATTTCATATGAATTAAATTGATCAAATCAACAAGTCTCATTGTTTTTAAGCTCTCAGAGGAGGCAAAAGTGAAATAATTGTATTTGTTATAGAATAAAGTTGCTGAGACAAGGAAAAATGTAACCCAAAGTAAATAAAACTATACATTCAATATTAGTAATTCCCTATACCCCAAAGATGAAATATTTTTTTTACTATTAAGATATCAATTGATTCAATTTGATTTCATTGTAAACTATCAGCAAATTGATCTGACCTACTGACCTGCACACTGATTTAAAAAATGTCGATAAAAATTAAATTTTTTTTTATTCTAATAATTTTGTAAATTACATAATGTTTTTAAAAAAAGATTAAAATGTTCTGATTTTGATGATTTGAATTATTTCATTGTTTACAGTTTTGCTAAAAAGATTTTGCTTATTTGATTTTCAAGTAAAAATGACAAGATGAAATCATCAAAGAATTAATCCTGTCAGGGGAGAAATTTTACATTCCTAGTTGTGACACAAAGAAGGGGCATTAATTCAAAGCAGATAAACAAAAAATAATAGTTAAATAAATCCTTTGTTTCCTCTTGAACACAGATTCTTTTGATGTCACATCTGAAAGAAAGTTGACCAAGCATAGAGGTCATACTCATTCAAAGATGCAAATAGCAGTTTCCATAGGAATTTGGATTCACAAGTGTTTCCCAGCTACATGTATATACACATTTAGGATAGTAAAATCCGATCTGAATTCAGAGTTTCTTTCTCCTAGACCGGTTGCTAACCAGTCTGTCATACTATTTTACCTATAACTCTGGAGGAGAAAAGAGATTGATTAGCATCTAAGTGAATTTAATGAACTCAACTGGAATTCAAACTCAGCTCTCCAGTTCCTCAATCTGAGCTGCAAATCATTGCTTAACCATGCCTCTTGATAAGCACACATAAAAATAATAAAGAAAAAAAGAGTTGGATTCATACCTTTCCTCTGGGTATTATTATATAAGTGAATTTAATGAACTCAACTGGAATTCAAACTCAGCTCTCTAATTCCTCAATCTGAGCTGCAAACCATTACTTCCCCATTCCCCATTACTAAACAACAACTGAGGGTTTTTTTTTCATGGTGCTTGTTTATTCAAAATTATTCTTCATGTTGTTTTCTTGGGATACAAAAGTGATTACCTGGCCTTAGATATGAAGTGTTACCTGATAACCTTCCACAGACAGCAAAATACAGCAAACTACACTCATTTCCCAACTGGTAAATAGATTAATGTCTCTTTCCTTATTTTTCATAGTTTTAGAGATACCAGCTTAACATAGCAATCTCTGGTAGAACACTGTGACTTTCAAGTCAGAGTTTTTGCAATTCTTTTTCATATTTCTTTTCGTTTATTATTTCCAACGTTTGCTAACCTACTTGGCAAAATGGACAACTTAGTTTTATACCTGTTATGGGGAAACACATCTATTCTTCAGATAATGGACTCTCCTTCCTATATTAATAAGAGTTAACAGGAAGTTAACTGGATTAGTTCTATTGGAGTTCAGTAGAACTACTAGGCAGTTGATATTAGTCGGCAGTTAGCGGAATACTAAGGAGTCAGCTTTCAGTGGAAGATTACCAAGTTCCTAATATTTGGGTGCATTAAGTCGATGAGCAACCGACATAGCACGATTATAATCTTCAGTGCAAAAACTGCTCCACAACAATACCAAATATTTTTTTCAATCATTTTACCCAAAGCAAGGCAATAAAAGCACTAAGATGCAAGGGATTACTGAGTGTTAAAGAATATGAAAAAAAGTCAAACATTTAAGAGATAAAAAAATAAAAGACAAATTAAAAACACTGACAATGTATTTGAATTTTTGAAGATTGAAGTTGACTGGAAAGGAAAAAACTGGAAGAGAGTTTCACCAGCAAAAAGTGCGAGAGAAGAATCTGTTAGAACAGAACTTATGCTTACATCTACCATTTCAACAGTAATGTGATGAGATGTTGATACCAATCTAGTCATATGCTTAAATTTATAAAATCTACGTATTAAGAAAGTCTTTTCTCTTTTTTCTGCCTCAAACAATCCTGCACATATATAAATCTACCATCCGCCCTTGCATTGAATACTGCTGCCACATCTGGTCTGGTGCTCGTGCTATCCACTTAGGGGTCCTTGACAAAATCTAACAAAGAATTCGTAATGTGATCAATCCCGACTTGGCAGCTCGGATACAGCCACTTTCTCACTGGCGCAATATGGCTTCCTTGTGTCTATTCTACAAATATTTTCACGGCTTCTGCTCTGATGAACTTAGCTCACTGGTGCCCTTTATATATAAATTTACTCAAGCCACAAGATTAGCAACTAGGTCCCACCCTTTTACTGTGAAACCAATAAAATGCAAATTCTAATCCAGCATCTTCTTTCCTCGCACTTCCTGCCTGTGGAATTCCCTTCTATTTACTTGCTTTCCCGACAGCTACAATCTCCAAGAATTTAAATATAAACTCAATAGTCATCTATCTCATTAACCTGCATCCTCTCTCTTCTCTGTCCACTCCACTGTCATCAGTTTTCTCATCCTTCTCTTACCCACTTCCTGACACCCCCTATAACCTGTCACTCTTTCTCATAATTTTCATACTATGTAACCCCCTGCAAAACAGTGGCAGTAAAATGCCTTGCTTGGGGCTATATGATTATAAAAACAACATTTCTATATGATTATAATGTGGATATAAAGTGGGGGATCAATTCTACATTACAATCAATATATAATCTGATCCCTCACTTCATGACCACATTCATCCTCTCTCTCATGCTCTTTTCTCTGCCCACTCCACTCATCAGTATTCTCAACCTCCTCTTACCCACTTCCAGACACCCCCTATAATCTATCACTCTTTCTCATAACTTTCCTCCTATGTAACCCCCTGCAAAACAGTGGCAGTAAAATGCTTTGCTTGGGGCGATACGATTATAAAAAAACAGTTTACGTACTAAGAGGACAGCTTTTAACATGTACATTTCAGTTCTGTTACTTGAAGAATCAGGTTGTGGACAATTCGTTAGTAAAAATATTAAGATCAAACAATACTTTCTACTTGATTCAGAGAAGAAATATCAGTTTTGTAAAAAAAAAAAAAAAAAAAAAAATTACATTCCTCCTAAAAATGTGTCTTTAGCTGATTTTAAAAATTACCTGAATTCATCTTATTCTGCTTTCAGTTAAATTACAAATAAAATCAAAATTTTAAAAAAATCAACTATCAAATTTTATAAACAATGTTTTTGTGATAAAATGATTCTAAATGAAAATGAAAAGGACTTTTATTCGAGCCAAATTTATACATAGATTATGATATTTTGATCTGTCTTCTAATAATGAGTTTGGAGATGTAACAATATGTAAACATATTGTTTACATCTGAAAGCAAACTGATGTAACAATATGTAAACATTTGAAACGTTGGCAATTTTGACCTCTGATTAGGAAGAAAGCTTCTATACCAAATTCGAAACATTACTCTCAATTTTAATAAACTCATTTTTTAGCAATTAATAATTGCTCTTAAAGTATCCATCATCATTTAACATGAAATAGTAACTTTCAATGGGATCAGATCAGATCCAGTAATATTTTTAAAAACATTTTTTATATTAATCTTTTTCTTGAAGTTACTATGTATTTTTTTAAAATGGATACCTTTTATTGTCTAAACATACAAAATTAAGTGTCTTAATTATTCACTGTATTATCATCATCCTTATTTTTGTTACCTTTAACACAACAAAATGATTGCCTAAAATTGATAAAAAAAGATCAGGTCCTGGGTATGACCTTAAACTGCATCCAGCAGCAAGGCCTCTGATTGGAAGGTTATGAGGAACATGGAACCACCTCTTAATTGCTGTTGTTTCCAAGTCCACCCTGACCTGGAGTGGTAGCACCTGTTAGGGTCCCAGCTCTGGGCAAATAGTCAAAACCCCATGAAAGTATAAAAAACTTTTATAGAAAAATATACGTTTTTGAAAGAAAAATGATTACCATAACACATTTTTGAAGGAAAAAAATACCAGCAATACATTTTTGAATACAATACTAGAAGACAAAAAAAGTAAATAAGGTTTGATCAAAATTATCACTGTAACCAAACATTAAAAGTATCCCTTAAAACCCCACCTTTATGTCATTAAATAACCTACAGAGGTTGATATGCTGCTAAACAAAACTCAAACAAAAATCATTGCCTTTATAAATACTGTTCCATGAAAGAAAGTTTCATTACAATATTAGACAACTCACTGAATCATTAACATGTAAGGAAGTAAAAAAAAAAGGCTGCATATATTGGCTTCTAAACCAAGTACATGAGTTTGAGCTTCCATGGATTTTAACACGGGTGTGGTTTACTTTGTTTTGCATAGTAGCTGTTGGGGTGTTTCTTACCCGTTGTTGCCCTTTGAAATCACCTTGACATTTGGTGTCTCTGATGCACTGAAAAATCAATCAATCAATCTGTCAGGTGAATTAATGAACGAATTCACCTGCCTGTTGTTTTATAAAGATATGAAATTGCCTTTCACTGAAGAAAAAAAGCTCAGCAAAAGTGTTGTGCTAACTGCAGCAAATATAGAGGTTTAAGCATTTTGAAAAATATTGGGTAGACAGATTTATATATATGGAGAACAAGAAAGTCAAGTTCAATCCCTGCAAACACTGTCTTTACATTTGGCATGCTGTTGATATTCTGGGGATTTTATATAATATTTTCTTTAAAATAAATACAGAGCATCTATAAAGTTTATGTGCACTTTTTAAAATTCATAACTTTATTTGTATTTGTGATAAAAATAATTTGTAAAAAGTATTAGAAAGAAGTAAATCTATATGTTTAAGGTTTTATTGAAAGTTTCCACATGTCTTCCATCATTAGCAATACAAAGGGTACTATGATTTTGTAGTTCATATTTTTTTACTTATCTAAAAATTGTTGCCAATTTTGTGGTAAAGAATTATTCAATAAGTGTACTTAAAACTAGGTACATTAAACTTCATAACATTTTTATAGACTATTTTTATCACAAAGTTACAATTTTTGTTAAGTGCACACAAACTTTATGGAGAATACAGGGAGAATATTTTGAGGACCCTAGATGTTATGCCAGGTTTTGTCATCGGAGGTCACGATCTTAACAACATAAGATATGCAGACGACACAGTGCTGATTGCAGACATGGAAAAATAACTGCAGGACCTCCTACAGAAGATAGCTGAAGAGAGTGACATGAAGGGATTACAAATAAGCTGCAAGAAAACTGAATGCATGGTCATCAGCAAAAAGAGCAGCCCAAAGTGCCAAATACAGGTGTGGGGGTGTGTAAAAAAACAAGCAGGTACAAAAATTTAAATATCTGGGAAGTGTTCTAACTGAAGACGGAAAGTGCGACACAGAGATCCATAGGTGAATTGGCATGGCGAAAGAGGTGTTCCAGAAGCTGAGTAAAGTATTAAGACACTGGAAACTTTCACTAGAAACAAAAAAGAGTACTGGATTGCTATGTGATGTCAGTTCTTCAATATGACAATGAATGTTGAACAATATCATCAAAGATGAAGGAAAAATTTGAAGCAACTGAAATGTGGTTCTACAGAAGGAGGCTGCAGATATCGTGGACCAAGTATGTGAGCAATGACGAGGTTTTGGAAATGACTGAAATGAAAAGGAAATTAATATTGAGCATCAGGAAGAGATAAATGAAGTTCCTGGGACATGCAATGAGGAAGGAGGGCTTGGAGAATCTGATACTAACAGGCCAGATAGAGGGGAAAAAGAGACAGAGGAAGGTAGCGGATAACATATTTAAAGGGCCTGAGCAGGTGGATGACAAAACAGGGGCTGAGAGACATTACAGGAGAGAGTGTGCTAAGCGCCACCAGGGATAGGGAGATGTGGAAGGCCATGATTGCCTACGTCCTGAAGGAACAAGGTACATAAAAGAAGAAAAAGAATCCAGGCATATACCATTGTTGATAACCTCATTCCTAATGTTTTACTAGGAGTGTCAATTTTAAATTATACTGTACTGTAATATAATTCTAAGTACAGATTTATGGAGCTTTTTCCTTTTACTAATTTAGGTTTAGTGCTGAAATAACATTTATTTTGTGATGGATGGTTATAAGTGAGAGGAGAGATGTGATGTGCTTATCCTATTACCAAAAAATGCTTCAAATGACCAGGCATCTTGCAGGTCCTTTGGGATTGTTGAGGTGGCTCGAATTGATAAAGTCTTCCTTGTGTTTCTTCAGATTCTTAGTTTAGATGCTTTGACATGACACTTTTTTATAAATCCACCATCTGCTTATGTATTGAATACTGCTGCCACATTTGGTTGGGTGTCCCTGCTATTCTCCTTGGGCATCTTGACAAAATACGACAGTGTCTGTAATGTGATCGATACTGACTTGGCTGACTGCCTGCAGTTGCTCTCTCACTGGCATGATGTGGCCTCCCTGTGCCTCTTCTCTAAATACTTTCATGGCTTCTGCTCCAACGAACTTAGATCACTGGTGCCCCCTTGGTATGAATTTGCACAAGATACTAGATTAGCAACTAGGTCCCACCCTCTTACAGTGAAGCCGATAAGATGTAACCGCAATTTCTACTCCAAGAGCTTCTTTTCTCGCACTTCCCGCCTATGAAATTCCCTTCCACATGATTGCTTTCCTGACATCTACAATCTCCAGGAGTTTAAATGTAAGGTCAACAGACACCTCCTAACACACTAACTCACATCCATTCTCTCAAACACACTTCCCATCTGCCCAATCCTCATTCTCGATATCCTTACCCGTCTATCACCCTCCTTCTGACATTTCCTATATCTAACCATTCTTTCTCATCACTTTCCCCCCTATGTAACCCCCTGCACAATTGTGGCAGTGAAATGCCTTGCTTGCAGTGAAATGATTAAAAAAAAAAAAATGAATATTTCAGTGCTCAGTGTGTTTGCCTTCTTAATTAGAAGTATTAGGGTGCAATCTTTGCTAAATTTGTTTAATTCCCAAAGAAATTTGTTGATTGTTTATGAGGCTAGCTGATTTCACGTAGTGAATAGCTGATGAGTGACTATACAGTTTTCCCAGAATTTATTGGGCTTCCTCATATGTGGCTGAAAATATAGATGCTAGCTGATACATATTTTGTTAAGTAGCATAATTTGTTAGGTATTCTGTCACAACATTTTTGCAGTAGACTAGTAGCCAACTAAGTTTATAGAAGCCAATTGGTTCTGCTATTCAGTCCATAGCCTGAGGGAGAAGAGATGAACTAATACCTTTCCTAAGAGTATTTGTGCATCCCGGAAGTTTTTCCCGTCTGAATCTATCCTGCACATATATAAATCTACCATCTGCCCGTGTATTGAATACTGCTGCCACATCTGGTCAGGTGCCCCTGCTACTCTCCTCGGACTTCTTGCCAAAATACACCGGAGAATCTGTAATGTCATCAATAGTGACTTGGCAGACTGGCTGCAACCACTCTCTCACCGGTGAGATGTGGCTTCCCTGTGCCTCTTCTATAAATACTTTCACAGCTTCTGCTCCGATGAACTTAGATCATTGGTGCTGCCTAGGTACGAATTTACATGAGATACTAAATTAGCAACTAGGTCCCACCCTTTTACAGTGAAACAGATAAGATGTAACCATAATTTCTACTCCAACAGCTTCTTTTCTCAGAATTCCCTTCCACATACCTGCTTCCTCAACAGCTACAATCTCCAAGAGTTTAAATGTAAGGTCAACAGACCTATCACACTAACTTGCATCTATTCTCTCAAACACTCTCACCATCTACCCAACCCTCATTCTTGGTATCCTTCCCCGTCTATCACCCTCCTTCTGACATTTCCTATATCAACCCATCCTTTCTCATCACTTTCTTCCCTATGTAACCCCATGCATAATAGTGGCAGTGGAATGCCTTGCTCAGGGTGAAACGATTAAAACAAAAAAAAATTTGGAATTTGGCTCACCAATTTCTCATTATGAGCTGTTGTCCATTTCCCCTCAGTGCACATTTTATAGATATCTTTCCTAAAATGAAACATCTTGAATTGATACATTTGTGTTGAATTCTCAAATAGCCTGGTATTGAACAGAAGTTGAAGTCTGAATTTGTAGATATTTTTTATTCAGCCTGTTGAACTTTACATCTCATATTAAATTATTTTCTGTTAACTTATCAGCTGTCATTCTTTTCATCTGTAACAATTTCTCTCATTATAACAGAGATGTTCAGTTCTTATTGATGATTGATAAAAAGAAAAGTGATGTTCAGCATAGACCCTGCTATTTGTCTGAACAAACTTATTGAGTATTGTGGGTAGATGACCTCATAGTGGATCTGTGGAAGGAACAAAGAGTATGATATTCTTGATTTGATACTTGTTATATTCTTCAATTCAGAACAGCTTTCATTTGAGCAATTACTAGTTCAATATTAAAAAGTGATTGCTTGGAAGTAATGAAAAAAAAGCCAAATTGTCCTGAAAAATCAATAAAAATAAAGAATATTTCTTGAAATAGTAGGAGTATGTTTGTATGAGATGCTGGTTTTGGGGGTTGGTTCTGGTTCTACTCAAAGTGGACAAATAAATGGCAGACAAGATTACAATTTGCCAAAAGAATACAAAGGTTAAAAGGTAAGTTCAAGGTCTTTCATTTTACACTTTTAGGATTGTCCAATATGCATGGTCATCAGCAAAAGGTGCAACCCAAAATGCCAAATACAGGTGGGTAATACCAGAATCAAGCAAGTACAAAAATTTAAATACCTAGGAAGTGTTCTAACAGGAGATGGAAAATGCGACACAGAAATCCGAAGGCAAATTGGCATGGCAAAGGACGCGTTCCAGAAGCTGAATAAAGTACTAACACACAGGAAAATTTCACTAGAAACAAAGAAAAGAGTGCTGGATTGCTATGTGATGTCAGTTCTTCAATATGGCAGTGAATGTTGGAACAATATCATCGAAAATAAGGGCAAAACTGGAAGCAGCGGAAATGTGGTTCTACAGAAGGATGCTGCGGATGTCGTGGATTGCAAGCAACGATGAGGTGTTGGAAAGAATGGCAACAAAAAGGAAATTAATACTGAGCATCAGGAAGAGACAACTGAAGTTCCTGGGACACACAATGAGGAAGGAGAGCCTGGAGAACCTGATACTGACTAGCCAGATAGAAGGAAAGAGAGACAGAGGAAAGTAGCGGATAACATATTTGCAGGGCCTGATCAGATGGATGATAGAACGGAGGTTTCCAGGAGTAACAGGAGCAAACATACTAAGAGTCACACGAGATAGGGAGACGTGGAGCACCATGATCGCCTACGTCCTGAAGGGACAGGGCACATAGAAGAAGAATGTAAGGGTATTTTATTGATTTTTTTCTATGAAAATTTGTCCATTACTTTTATATTGTTTTAATCAGTTTTTATTTGTTTCCTCATGTTTTGAATTTTAATTTCTTTCCTTGCTGTTTCATTTTTCATCCTTTTTGTTCTTTGTTCAAATAAATGGCAAAGTCATAAATCTTCAGTAACAGCAAAGCAATTCCTTGAAGAACAAGGAAAGACGTTAACATTTAAATGAAGAAAGATTATTTCCTCAGAGTTTTTTTGTGAAGAGCCTAGTGCCAGACTGGGCATCAGGCTGGTCACTTTTTCCTTACCCCACGCTGATATTAAGCGTAGAATAAACTTAAGGGGGTTGATTCCATTCCATAGAACATAACCTGAATCCATCATGAAAATTCATTATGTGAAATTAGTAAATAATAAGTACAGCCATGAAGAAAAACAACGTTTGTCTTAACAATAATTGGAACTCACCTTGAGCCAATCACATGACTACATTTAATCCCCTACAAAACATCACATTAAATAACCTCTGCTTTAACATCTCAACCTCTGAAAAGGGTTTCCACTTATAACCATCCAAGAATTTCTGTATATGCTTAGTCCATCAAGGTTAACACAGTATTTGACAATAAAAAGAATGATTGAAAAATTAGTCTTCACATATTTTGCTGTTCATTTAATTCGACTGTCCTTCGGATTGTATTTCAAATGATGCTTTATGACTGTTTTGTTGGTTGGTTTATCACTAAAAATCAAGTGCTTTTCAAAGCTTTCTCAATATTACAATGACTAAACTGTCAAAGTTTGACAAAAACAGATTTTTATAATCAGACATAGATAAGCAGGATGAGGTTCTTAATGCACCATTATCAAAACAGCAATATATTCATCCAACATTTGCAATGAACTTCACCATTCAGTGATACCTGCTGAATATTTTTGCAGTCACCAATGCTATTTTATTAATTTCCATCAAGAAACTTATCAAATATTTCACTTTATTCTTTCAAAACATCCTTATGAACCATTTTAAGGCTTCAAACACACAGCATAGCAATTAATTTGAGATTTTAAAATCCAGCTCTTTTGACAAATTACTGTTGTTTGTTTACACCTGAGCAAAATGAATAAACTTTCATTTTAATAATGCATATCCGCCATCATCTTTCAGCAAATGAATCTTCAGATTCCAAGAAGTATCTTTTTTATACATCAATAAAACATGACATAGCTAATTATATGAGAGATTCTGGGTATGATGGTAAACTGCATCCAGCAGCAAGGCCTCTGATTTTGAGGAGCATGGAGCCACCTCTTAATTGCTGATATTCCCAGATCCACCCTGACTCAGAGTAGTAGCACCTGTTAGGGATCATAGCTATGAGCAAATAGTTAACCCTCGAAACAAAGGTTAAAACACTATGAAAATATAAAGACATACTTTTAAAAATATATACATAAAAGTTTTTGAAGAAAAAATGTTGCCAGCAAAAACGCGTTTTTGAAGAAAAAATGTTGCCAGCAAAAACGCGTTTTTGAAGAAAAAATGTTGCCAGCAAAAACGCGTTTTTGAAGAAAAAATGTTGCCAGCAAAAACGCGTTTTTGAAGAAAAAATGTTGCCAGCAAAAACGCGTTTTTGAAGAAAAAATGTTGCCAGCAAAAACGCGTTTTTGAAGAAAAAATGTTGCCAGCAAAAACGCGTTTTTGAAGAAAAAATGTTGCCAGCAAAAACGCGTTTTTGAAGAAAAAATGTTGCCAGCAAAAACGCGTTTTTGAAGAAAAAATGTTGCCAGCAAAAATACAATTTTGAAGGTAAAATGTTACCAGCAAAAATACAATTTTGAAGGAAAACAAACCAAACCAAACAAAAATCATGAGATGCAATATGAATGTATCTTTGATTCTCTAAGATCAATAAAATTTCTGAAATCAAACTGAACATTAGAATTTTTTGAAAGGGTTTATTCTTGGCCAGAATGAGAACTTTCAGTACCTTCTAAAGTCAAAACATAACCTGACAAGTCATCAAGAGAAATTTACAGTACTTTTACGAACAGACACTCTAATATGTACTTAACTGAGTTAACAGTGAGATGGCACTGACTAAATATTGTCTGACTGTTGCATGCACAGTAACCAAACAAGTGAATCAGGGAAATCCTATGCAAGATCTTCGTATAAGTAAAAAATTGTTCCAACATAGCTTGTAAACCTGTTATAGTCCATATTTTTCAGACTGTAGCTCTTTTATGAGGGTAGTTTCTGACCATGGACTAGATCTGTGCTTCTTAATGTTGGAATCATTCAGTAAATAAACATTTAAATTCCAATACATATTTACTTGACAAAACATGAAGTGGCTAACACAGCATGACATATTATATATATATATATATATATATATATACACACACACATTCTTCAAACTTGTCTCTTGATGCATGAATGACACAGATTGGTATAAGACATTGCTCAATTTGGCCATATCAGACCTGTACTGGAATTGTCCAGGATTTTCAATAAACTTGTTCAGTTTCATGACACATGGCAATCAAATTTTTCAGTTTCTAGGCTCTGAAGTTATCAAGCATTTTTTCTTATCATCTCAACCATAAAAACTATTTTGAAGCTCAAAATCACAATTTATTTAAAACTTCAAAATTCAGGATATTACAAATGGCTACTGATTCTTTACCTCTAAAGAGAACAAGAGAGCTTTCATCTGAATTGTACAAACAGATGTCATTATTCAGTGAATAAACCTTTAGCTTTCAATGAGTATTTTATTTTATATATTGATAAAACAGGAAGTGGCTAACAATGTAAGCTGCAGTGTACTTCCTCATTAAGCTTAGCTTATTCTTCCAAGGCTACAACTGAAGAATACCAAATGAAAATTAAGGTAATATAAATTTGTAATATTAACTTTTTAGTCATTTTTTAAAAATTAATTTACCCCAATCAAGGCAATAATACTACTAAGGTGCAATGAACTACTGAAAGTGAAAGGGAAAGAAAAGACTTCAGGAAAAAATGAATAATAGTATAAATATCAAAGTTTAGGCAATGATGTTAGAAGAAATCTAATCCTGAACAGTAAACCAGGTATAAACCTTTATTTTTGTTCAAAAGATCAGGGAGGAGTATGAACAGAATTATCAACTCCTATTAAGAAAAAAATAAATAGATAGCAAATCAAATTTCAGAATTTATATGAAGACATTAAAATTAGAGAGTTCAAGTAGACTTTGGAAGGAATCAGAAACCCAATGCTAGATAAATAAGGGATAAACCTCTACTCCTCTTCCAAAGACTGATGATAGGTGAACTTGTCTACTCATTATATGGGTTAATTAATAAGACTTGTGTCACCAAGCCATTGTCTAAAAAAAAAAAATTTTTATACAAAACACGTTTAGATTATGGCATTAAATAACCAATATAGGCTGATATGCTGCTAATAAAAAAAAAATTTAAAAAATAAAAAAAAATGAAGATTACCAAATGAATATTAAATCTGCTAAAGTAGTAAATATTTATAATATCAGCTTTTTAACTATTTTTTTTAATCAGTTCACCCCAATCAAGGCAATAATACCACTAAGGTGCAATGAGCTACTGAAAGGGAAAAAGACATTAGAAAAAACCCAATAATAGTATAAATTTCAAAGTTTACACAGTTATGTTAGCAGTCTAGAGTTGAAGTAGAATTTAGGAGGAACCAGAAATTCAATCCCAAACAGGAAACCAGATATAAACCTTTATTCTTGTTCAAAAGATCAGGGAGGAGTGTGAACAGAATTATCAACTCCTACTGAGAAAAAATTAAGTAAATAGTAAATCAAATTTCAGAGTTTAGATGAAGACATTAGAAGTACGAAGTTGAAGTAGACTTTAGAAAGAACTAGAAACCTAATCCTAAATTGAAAACAAGAGATAAACTCTACTCTTGTTCTAAATATTGATGATAGGTAAAGTTAACTATTCTTACGGTGATTTTGAGCATTTTCTGGCAAAACCCTCTGCTTGACTTGAAATAATGTTAATTTCTATTAATTTCATGTGTTTTGGTAGATTTTATTTTATTTTCTGATTTTGATTTTTTCACATAAATTGAAATATGAAAGCAGTAGTAATAAGAGAGAAAAGGAAAACATTCTATGCATCATGATTATTGGCAGTTATATGTCAAAGTAGTAAAGATGACTTTTGGCAGTATTTGGGGTTAGTTAAGGTCAGTTGGGGTGAGCAAAGGTCAGGCTCAGTTAAAGTAAAAACAGTCCAGAGAAATATCTTTGTATTTAATTTTATTTGTTTTCACTCATTTAGTCTGAATTTATGCAAGTATTGTGATCTACAAATGAAATCAGCAATTTCTTAATTGTTGGTATAATATTCACATCAGCACCCTTGGAAAAAATTAATTACATTAAAATTAGTTACATTTTAGCCATGGGTTTGACAGTCGCATACAAGAGGAATCGGAAGAGCAATGGAATTGAGTAATTTCTGTGCAAGACACCTAATTTCATCCTGTGCATGAGCAAGTCATAAAAGTACAAAAATAAGGACTTAATTCTTCTTTGTTGAAAAATCCTATTTTAGAAGTGTCTGCACATTTCTCATACATATGACATTCAGCTTTTGTGTCTATGTGTTTGAAGAGCTGTCCTCCTGCTACCTATTCACTGACTATTCCTTGTGATTTGCACATATTAACACATTTATCTGCTGCTTACTAATTAAAAATATCCACATGATAGTAATCTCAAAATTTAGTTTCTTTACTGATCTACTCAAGTTTTCTGACTCACCAGTGCCTCTGTAGAGTGGGTAGCCATGGTCAAATGCAAAATAACAGAACTGCCCTAAAAACAAAATTGACAAAGTTTGAAATAAACAATAGCAAGAAAAAGAACAGAACAAAAAATAATATAAAGCAAGCAAACAATATCTGCAAGGCAAAGAAACAGTAATATGTCAAAAGTTAAACTAAGAGATAGTGTCAATGAATGAATGCTAGTTCAGACAAGACATATTCTAAGACAAGAAAAACCGGGACTAAATCAGGTCAAACTGAGAACCAGCCTATTTTATAGGTTAGGAAAAAATCGCAGCATGCATTTGTGTGCTTCTGCCAATAAAAGTTCAGGGGAAAGTGTTTTGCTATCATTCCCCAATGTTATTGAATTCAACAGCTTCTCTCTATTATTGTGATCTGATTACATTTAAATCTGTGTTTTTCTTCTCTATATATTCACACATGATCAGCTGTACCAGATTTTAAAGTGTCTCCACATGTTATAGCTTTCAGGCTTTCTGTAAGTTATTTTGAGAATGTAACTGGTTCACCTTTTGTACTCTTTGCCACAACTGCAAGGAATATTATGTATGCAGTTCTTGGTCATGCTCAGCAGAGATTTTACTTTGGCAATCCTTATTTCTAATTACTTACATAGTATATGCAACAGTTATAGTGCCTTGAAACAAACAAAAGTTACTTAAATATCTACTAACTTATTAGGGATTATATTAATGTGGATAAACTGTATGTCAATGGTATTTAGTCAGTTTTATCTTAGTCTTCACAAGCAAGATATTACAGCCTGAGTATTCAAATCAGTCATACAAAATATGAGAATAAAAAGGAATATATTTAACAAGAAATATAGTCTTACATGAAATTTTGCAAAGTTTAAACTAATGCTATTACCTATGATACATAAAAGTTTTCAACCATAAGTATATACAGAAGGACACTTGTTTATACTTTTTGAAGAGTACTGACAAAGGTAATTTTCAGAAAAAAATATCAGCACTTCTGATTGGACAGAAAATGTATATATTTTTAATTTCTTTTTGAGGCATTGTCCGGTGAATATTGGCTTGCGGTATATGGATGTTTTGAGCCCCCTCTCTGTTTGAGCCATTAGCATGTCAAGGAATGCCAGTTTGTTGTTTGTTGAGAAGAAATGATATACCCCAGTGATCATAATAAAGAGTTTGGTTTGAGTATGTAATGGCTGAAATATTGTGGAAATGGCAACAAAAATGAGGACAACACTCTAAATAAGGTAAATAGTGTAAATACTACCTCCTTTTACCAAGATTTTAATTCTGAGTAATCAGGCAGTAAAAATCCATTGTTTGTTGCTTCTTTTTAACATGCTTATAGATGTATTGCTGGTGACTGAAAAAAAAATGCATATAACAAATCAAGATGTTCTACCCAAGTTAATGACTTGCCAGGAAAAATTTGCATGCTCATTACTTTAGATTTCATATTTAGTAACCTACCGTGTTAAGGGCATATTATTATTGCCAGTTTTTTCTCTTGGCATAGTCTGCAATCTTTGGATCCTAATGCAAAACCGTGGGTCTTTTTTTATTATATCACATTTGATAATGCAGTTTTTCTTTTTTTTTTTATTAATCTCCCACTGATAACTAACAAGGCTAGTGCTATTTTTATATTTTGTCAAGTTGAAGAAAGTGCTGTCATTGTAATATCTTTTTTAGGTTCCCTATGCAGAATTAAATTACACCTCAGGGATGTTTTTTAGGTTTTTCGCTAACCATATAAAATGTTATTCATGATGTAGTTTAATATTTTGTGGTGAAGAAGAATTGATGAATAAACCGAAGAAGCAGAGAGATAAAGGAGAGGAAGATAAAAAGAAAAAAGAAAAAGATAACTGATATAAAAAAAAGGAACAAAGTCATCATAAAACACCATTAGGGAAAATCTTATGAAGTCAAAGATCAACTTCAAAGATATCAGCAAAGTTCCAAGCCACTGAATAAATAGAGATCAAATTTGATCGTTATTTGTTTACTTATAATAATTCATGACATCTTTCCTCTGTGTAGTTTTTCTATATTTACCACAGTTAGAATCAGGAAAAGAAAAGTTAAATTACCAGGACACATAATTAGGGAAGAGATGTACTGAAAGTAAGAGAGACAGAGATAAAAAAATGAATAACCTACTTAATAAGCTTGTCTAACACTATATACATTATTCAGGCTATTGTCCTCATCTTTGTTGCCATTTCCATGACATTTTGGCTGTTGTCCACTCAGGTGCTAGGAATTTTAAACTGAACCTTTTATGATGGTCACTGGGGTATATCATTTTCATTCCTTGTGCAAAGCGACTTTTGGTAGTCATGGGTTATCTCCCTTTAAGACAACTCTCTAAGTTACTTGTTCACCATTGTAGCCTGGCATTGACTTCACAACTTTGGGTCAAGTCACTGGAACTAACTAATGCCTATATCCACTAGGCCATGTGTCCATGAGGACAACAAAAAGTGAATTTCTGGAACTTATAAACCTAAGGTTTCAGTAAATTTTTTACCAGAATTCATATTGCAATTTTTGATGTTAATGGTTTTCTCTAGTATTTTCTACCAGAGCTCATATCTGAAATTTTTTTGACACTAAGGATTTTCTCTGGCACTCCGTCTTACTTGGTCCCATATTATATTCATCTCTATATTTGGTCGGCTTAAGAAATTTTTGTAGCCTAGCATAATCACTGACTCCTTCAGATTATTTAGTTTCCAGTGATCATTATTTATCCATCACATCCCGGTGGTCCTTACCTTTACAACACCTGGTATTTCCAAATAATTACCCATTTTAAGTACTGACCAGGCTTGATGTTGCTTAACTTCAGTGATTGGGCAGGAACCAGTGTATTCAACACGATATAGCCGTAGACACATTTAGTTTCCAGTAACATTCTCAAACTATTATTTCAACTTCATCCTATAGGGGGAAGTGATCCGCTTTCACCCACCATATGTGGTCAGCTATGCCTGATTTTTCTATCTCCCTTAGTGTTACAGCCTTGCAATGTTCTTGTAATCTTACCTTAAGGGAGCAGCCTGTTTCTCCTTTATATTTCTTTCCACAGCTACATGGAATTGCGTACACACAGTCCTTAGTCATGTCCTCCTCTGTTAGGGTTTTACTTGGAAGTGAACCTGCAAAGTGTAGATCCACTTCTAAAGATCGTCTTGATGTTATATGGATCACAGAGCCTTTGTAATTTCTTGGATAACCGCTTCAAATAGGGGTAGACAGACTGAGGCTGTTTCCTGAGAACTGTTATCTTCATGCATCTTCCCTTCTATGTTCATTGGAGTTGTTGTCATCTACACTGGATGATTGTTACACTGTAGGGTACTGCTTATACTGACCATTTCCTGTTTGTATATCTCTGGGTTGCTGCTTATGACTTTTGCTTGGTGTTGCAAGTAGCAGAATTCCTTTCTTTACATTTTATGGGTGGTGGGAGTTAAAGTTGAGGTATTGTCCGGTGAATATTGGCTTTGAGGCAAGACAATTACATCCTGGCGAAACTGTGGACGTATATTCGCCTGCCCTGAATACGAATTCGTTGACAAGTAGCGGCAGTGGTGAATCATCCAATGACAAACTGTGGATTCGACCTACGCCCCGCGAGTCTGATGGTCCGACTGCAAACCCCAACGCTGTTGCCGATAATTCCGATGCCACTTCTGAGAGCTCAGATGAAGAAATCCAGACAATCCCCCTTCGTAGGAGTGCCCGCAACAAGCGGCCACGTCCGCCTTGCCACATGTGTGGTCTTGAGACCAGGGGGAGTGTGAACATGAAAGGGCGACTAGCGGCGGCTCTGGAAAAAAGAGAGTTCGTTTGTGTCTGGCGTGCAGGGCAGTAATCTGTTCCAAAGAAAGAAAATAATAATAATACTCACCGCTGTCTTAATAATCCACCTTCAGCTCATTCTAAAGGAAAAAAGAGAGGAGGCCCTCGAGTGGAATTTTTATAGACTGAGGAAATGGATTATGGGTAGAGAAATGGATTATGGATAGATAAAACTGACCGACCAAGTTCACCGGGGGGGGGGGGTTAGTGGCGTCAATTTCTTGGCGAGAAGCTGACGCAGAGAGACACAGTGAAAAGGTGGAAGGAGGAAAGTGGAGGAGGAAGAGGAAGAGGCGTAGCAAGAAGCCAGCTGGGAGAGAGTTGAATTGAAATCCAACGGTCTGTGGTTCGATCCCTGGTTCTGCACTCACTAGAAGAAAGTGTGCAACAGGTATATGGATGTTTTCAGCCCCCTCTCTGTTTGAGCCATCAGCATGTCAAGGAATGCCAGTTTGTTGTTTGTTGAGAAGGAATGATATACCCCAGTGATCATAATAAAGAGTTTTGTTTGAACCTGAAGAAGGCTGGAGTATGTAATGGCTGAAATATTTTGGAAATAGCAACAGAAATGAGGACAATAATCTGAATAAGATAAATAGTATAAATACTGCCCCCTTCTCTACAACCAGCCCAGCACAAACTTCATTCTGATAACTCTGGCTACAGACAAATACTGAGCTTGTGTAAATGGTTGAGAGAGTTATGACAAATTTTTTTAGAGGGTGTAAAGGTCTTCTAGAACAACCAGCCAGTAATCAACTAGAATAGAAGTTGGGGCTGACTGACCAAAAAAAAACACCAGGGCAAATTGGCAGGTAGTTTAAATAATAACCTGGGAGATTCCATTCTGTTACAGGCAAGTCCATTCTATAAGTATTGATTGGCTGATAATTTCAGTGTGTATATTGAACTCCATCAATATTGAGCACAATATCCATACTCTTGAATGGGCACCTTCCTGCAGGGAGACAAAAGGAGACAGCCATGTTGAAAGGTAAGTTATTTGACTTCTATAGAGGGCTTTGTTCACCCATATCCTGAAAAAGCACAAAACATAGAATAACAACAACATATAATAAAGGAGTTAGTCATTATAATGAATGAAATAAAAGTTTATAGTGGTTCCATGCACTGTATAAGTGCGCAACCATGAACTCAAAGCCTGACATGGTTGAAAAAGATTGTTAAAATATAAATATTTGTTTTATAAAATAAATCATTAGGATATGGATTATTGACATACGTACAACTGTGGTGAGAAAAACTGAAGATCAGAGAATATTACTTAAACTCAAGCAGAAAGAAAATCTTTAATGAAAAGAAAGGGAAACAAGAATTCAGAAAAGATTTAAATGAGAGGGAAAGAAACAGAAAGGCAATAGTTAAATCAAAATGAAATAAGGAAAATGTAAAATAAAAAAACAACATGACATAGGAAAAGAAAGAAAGAGAAATGAAAGACAGGAATTATCTCTCTGTTGAGGAAGAAGACATGTTATTATTAAAACCTTCTAATGAAGGACTGTCCTACGGAGTTCCCACAGTTAATTACAAGAGCTCCTGTTGAGATGAGGAGACTTAAACCTGTACAACCAGCCCAGCACCAGTGTAATCTTCATTCTGATAACTCTGGCTACAGAAAATTTGGCAGAACAAGTGGAAAGGGAAGGGCAAATTGGACTCGCATGAGAAAGGAGAGAGAAAAATTGATGTATGTATGGGTGTGAAAGATATTGGCATCTGGCTGTAGTGGATGATATGGCAATGACAGATGCACAGAAAAGAACACTAGGTGGGTGCATTAAGATACTGAAGATGCAGTCAGCGAAAAATGCTGACATGATGTTGGTTAAAGTAGAGGTAAGGGTGATGAAGAGTTTGGTGAATGGTTCTTACATTTATACCATATCCAGGCATAAAATATTCATTAAACTAATTTTTGCTATGAGTTGTATTCATAAAAAGTTACTGTGCTAGCTACTTACTCAAACTTAATTGCTTCAAACTTGGCTATGACATTCATAATACACTTAGTTCTACCAGTTCAGACCTTCAAAGAGTAGACTTGTTGTATGAAGTCCACTGGGAGGAAACATCCCCATTCCATTTATATTCCATTAGTAAGAAAGAAGTTCTATTTTTCTTATCTGCTATGTCTCTTCAGGACATAGGTGATCATGACCTTTCACATCTCCCTATCTCTTGTAGCTCGTATCACCCCATCTTCTTTTATAACACTCAACCCCCACCTTGGAATTCATCTGATCAAGTATGTCACGCTTTGCTTTCTCTTATCTCTTAAGTATCAGTTTCCTTTTTGTTTCCATTCTCTCCAAAACCTTGTTATCCTCACAGTCCATGGTATCCTCAGCATCTTTCTGTAGAACCACATTTTGGTTACTTTAAATCTTTTTTTTCATCTTTGCTGAGATTGTCCAGCATTCACTGCCATACTGAAGGACAGATATCACATAACAATCCAGTATTCTCTTTGTTTCCAGCAAAATTTTCCTGCCTCTTTATACTCTACTTGGCTTCTAGAATGTACCTTTGCTCATACCAATACTTCTTCAGATCTCAGTGTCACATTTTCAACAACAGCTGAAATGGAATGTTGTGATAACAAATATGAGGAAAATAGTCTTGGTGTAAATATCCAAATTTAAATTACAGTTGTTTTGTTTGAACTATACATGTACTATCAAGGATCTTATTCCATGTGCTGTATCCCTTCAGGACAGGCAATCATGGCCCTCCACATCTCCCTATCCCTTGTCATTCTTAATACCCTTTCTCCTGTTATTCCACTCAATTCCCACCCCACCATCCATCTTCTCAAGTATGTCAGGTGTTACTTTCCCTTATCTCTCTTTCCCTCTACTGACCAGTGACTATCAGTTTCTCTAAGCCCTCCTTCCTCATTACATGTCTCAAAATCTTCAGCTGATTTTTCCTGATGTTAAGCATCAATTTCCTTCTCATTTTTATCCTCTCCAAAATCTCGTTATTGCTAACATGTTTGGTCCATGGTATCCTCAGCATCTTTCTGTAGAACCACATTTCAGTTGCTTCAAATCTTTCCTTCATCTTTGATGAGATTGTCCAGCGTTCTCTGCCATATTGAAGGACAGACATCACATAACAATCCAGTATTCAAAAAATTTTGTTGCCTCTTAACACTACTCAGCTTCAGGAATGCATCCTTGGTCATCCCGATATGCCTTTGGATCTCAGGGTCACAATTTTCATTCTCTGTTAGAGAAATTCCCAGATATTTAAATTTCTACACCTGTTTGATTTTAGTATCCCCAACTTGTAATTGGCATTTTGGGCCCCTATTTCTTTTGCTGATTACCATGCATTCAGTTTTCTTCAGAAAGCTTTTACCTCAAAAATGCTATTTTTGGCAACAGTCCTGAGGGGATGCTTCCCAATTACTATAATCTTCAAGTCTAGATTTAAACATTTCTAAAATAATCTTAGTATCTACACTTCTTACCGCCTTCTCTTTTTTTATTTTTAATCATATCACCCCAAGCAAGGCGATAATGCCACTGATGCACAGGGGGCTACATAAGGGTAAAAAGAATGGAAAAGAGAAAGCCGGAAACCACATCCTAAACAGGGAACAAGGGATGAGCCTCTTAACCTGTTCAATAGACATGGGTGGAGTGTGAAACAGACGATAGATAGATCTATCTACTCCAATTGAAAAAAAACAAAAAAGGTGAGAAATTGAAAAAGAGAAAGCCAGAAACCACATCCTAAACAGGGAACAAGGGATGAGCCTCTACACCTGTTCAATAGACGTGGGTGGAGTGTGAACCGGGCGATAGTTTAGTCTATCTACTCCAACTGAAAAAATAAAGAAAAGAGTGAAAAGATTGGAAAAGAGAAAACTGGAAACCGCATCCTAAACAGGAAACAAGGGATGAGCCTCTGCACCTGTTCAATAGATGAAGGTGGAGTGTGAACCGGGCGATAGTTTAGTCTATCTACTCCAATTGAAAAAAAAGAAAAAAGAAAAGAGTGAAAAGATTGGATAAGAGAAAAACCGGAAACCGCATCCTAAACAGAAAACAAGAGAGGAGTCTCTTCACCTGTTCAATAGATGTTATATTTATACAAAAGCCTTATTTAGTAACTCTTTACTTTGAGTGGCTCTTGGGTCTTGAATGAAGAGAAAAATTGGTAAACACACGTACAAACACTCAAGTAATATCTTATATTTTAATTTATTGTCCTCTATCTCAAGAGGTTGGGGATATGCTAATAGAGGTTAATGATTCCCATGGATGGGGAGTTAAGATAGACTACACAGAGGCGAAGGTTTTCCTTACAATTTTTTTCTTTTTCTATTTATGGGGAAACACACCTATTCTATAGTGAATAGAGTCTTCCACCTAATTTAAGTAGGATTAGTAAGAGGAATGAGGGTCAGCTGATGTTATTGGACGATAGTAGTTGACAGTCGAATACGAAAGTAGTCAGCAACCTGGCAAGATTACACTGCATAATATTATATCAAGCTCCTAACATTTTGTACATCGACCCTATTAGGACCAATTTTAGCACAAATACTAGCCTCCACTTTGAAAATAACTCCACAACACTTTTCTTCCTCAAAATATACAAAATTCTTAGGGATTCATAGCTCATAGTCAGTCTCAAAACAGAAAGCATTATTAAATGCTGCTAAAAATCAAAGTTATTAAAAGTTATTGCCTTTTAAAATGTTGTTATAGTGGAACATCCTGCCATCCCCGAGAATGGAATGCTCTAGATTATAAAGGACGGTGACAAGTGGTACAAGGGAAGCAACCGTCTAAGGCATTCTCTACTCGATAGTTTATTCCACTCCTACTCGTTGATTGCTTATCTGTATCTTATCGTTAATTGTAAAGTAGTACAATAAATCCGTTATATCTATTTTCTGTGTCGAGTACCATTCTTCCACTAATCTTTACACTGATATTCCTTTCCGGGATATATCAAAATTATACACAAATACTTAAAAAAAGATAAGTGAAAAGTTTATGCCTTTCAAGATTGTCATGTTTATATTTCACAAGGTTGACTAAAAGTTAGAAAGGCTTATAAACAAAGGCTTTAGATGAATTAAAAAAGTAACACATTCTTCATGTCTGTCAATAACCCTTCCTAGCAAGGATAGAAAGAGTAAAAGTTTATGGAGATTAAACAGTGGAACTAAGCACAGCTAGTAGTAGGTAGTGAATTTTAAGAATGCTTGTCAGATTTCATTGTACAGAAAATCCAAGGTTAAACACACTTATACATTTTCATGAGTCAATAAAAAAAATATACATTCACATTAGAAAAGCCCCATTCATATGACAGTTTGTTCACTAAATTTTACTATGTGCTGACATCTGCAAAAAACGAAATAAGTACAACCTTTTAATTATTGGCCAACCAGAAGCAAGAAAAAAATCTTAAACTGATCCAATCCTATTTTTCACAAGCATATAAATACACCTGATTTTTGCCTTCTCTCTTCAGAGAGCTATGGGTTGTTTAACTGGACGTCAAGCCCAGGCAACCTGTATTTTCTTATTCTCTTACTTTCTTCTTCCTCATTTACTGACAACAAAGAAAGAAAGTACATTACAAAGAGTCACAAGTCATCTACTGTATATTTAATCTAGGCAACATGCCTTTTTCACTCTCCCACTCTCTCTTTCACAGCACACTAATGGTTTCTTCTCTTTCCCCATACACTTGTCAGAAACCAAGACAAAAGAGAATGAGGAACAAGGACATTGTAACCACTTACATTTCATACCCGGGATGAACCCATCTCACTGCTACAATTGTTCGCACCAACAGCGACACCAGATTTGCCTTTTCTTCGCATTCCATTTTATCTGACCTTAAGAGAAGGTGAACTCTTAACCACACATTGAAAAGAAAAACTTTATGCAAGATTTTTCAAAATGTGTTACTTCAAAACAAAAAAATTAATGTCATACTTCTTGTTAAATAAATTCACAATTATAAATACAAATGAGACCCTCTTATTTTTTGCTCAACTTACTAATTCTTTCAAATTTTTAATGCTCAGTGATGTTTGTCACAAGGCCATTTCTCAAGCTTGGCCAATGCTCCCTATAAAGTGATAGTAATGTGTTTTAAAAAGTGAATATTTAACACTGGTACAATTTTTTTTTACAAATGTAACAGGCAGATTTATAAGGGGTTTGTTAGAATTGCTGAGTTATAGGTATTGTTGAATTATATTTTTAATTGCATTTTTATTCTGTTTATAATTTGGGTGCATCTAATTATGATAGAGTAAGTTAATGATGTGCTTAGTTTTCTTTATAGCAGGGTGATGTCTTGTGTTATTTTTAAATTTCATTATAGGTGTAGTAAAATGTCTGTTGTAATCTGTTTCATGTTCCTCACTGCTACATCTTTGTACTTGAAACTTGCAACTGATTTGTTGAAACATATTCCTTGCATTTTGGTAATCCTTGTTCTACATATCTTGAGCACTGTCTGCCAAATTTTCTTTAAAGATGAAATATACCCGCTTTTATATGTGCCTCAGTCAGTTACGTAGTTTTTTTTCACGCCTACCTAGACATGTAATTGGTCTTGAGGCACTGGGTAATTTACATGACCATGTATAGCACAGGTAATTTTGTGTCTCTTTTGTCAGGAAGATAGGCCATGTCCTCTACAATGGGTATACTTGTTTCTTTATAAACAACATGCTGAGAGAGACGCTTGGCAACTTTGACATATTTGGGAAATACCTTAGAGTAATCGAGTTTGAGTTTTTTTTTTTGTTTAATGATATATCAACCTGTATGGGTTATTTAATGCCAAAAAGGTAGGGTTTTAAGGTATTTTTAATGTTCAGTTATAGTAAGGCGGTTGATTGAGTCAAATTTTAATGAAAAATTTTTTTTTATTTTTGAAAACTGAAGATATCTTCTAGTTTTGTATTCAAAAATGTATTGCTGGCAATAATTTTTTTCCTTCAAAAATTCATTATGACAATTTTTCCTTTTTTTTCTTAAAAAAAAAAGGACTGTATTGTTGGTAATATTTTTCCTTCAAAAATGTCATGGTGGTAATATTTATTAGAATAATTTTTTCTTCAAAAATGTGTTATAGTAATTTTTTTCTTCAAAAATATATACTTTTCTATAAAAGTCTATTTTCGCATATATATTTCTATAAAAATCTATTTTTATACTTTCATAGTGTTTTGACCCCAGTTTGGGGGTTAACTGTTTACCCATAGCTGGGACCCTAACAGGTGCTACCGCTCCAGGTCAGGGTAGACCTGGGAACAACAGCAATTAAGAGGTGGTTCCATGCTCCTCACAACTTCCCAATCAGAGGCCTTGCTGCTGGATGCAGTTTAGCATCATACCCAGGACCTGATTTTTTTATCAATTTTAGGCAATCATTTTGTTGTGTTAAAGGTAACAAAAATAAGAATGATGATAATACAGTGAATAATTAAGACACTTCACTTTGTAATAAGATATGCAGACAACACAGTGCTGATTGCAGACACGGAAAAATAACTGCAGGACCTCTGACAGAAGATAGCCAAAGAGAGTGACATGAAGGGATTACAAATAAACTGCAAGAAAACCGAATGCATGGTCATCAGCAAAAAGAGCAGCCCAAAGTGCCAAATACAGGTGGGTGGGTGTTAAAATCAAGCAGGTACAAAAATTTAAATATCTGGGAAGTGTTCTAACTGAAGACGGAAAGTCCAACACAGAGATCCAAAGATGAATTGGCATGGCAAAGGATGTGTTCCAGAAGCTGAGTAAAGTATTAAGACACAGGAAACTTTCACTAGAAACAAAAGAGAGTACTGGATTGCTATGTGATGTCAGTTCTTCAATATGGCAATGAATGTTGGACAATATCAACAAAGATGAATGAAAAATTTGAAGCAGCTGAAATGTGGTTCTACAGAAGGATGCTGAGAATATCGTGGACCAAGCATGTGAGCAATGACGAGGTCTTGGAAATGACTGAAATGAAAAAGTAATTAATATTGAGCATCAGGAAGAGACAAATGAAGTTCCTGGGACATGCAATGAGGAAGGAGGGCTTGGAGAACCTGATACTAACAGGCCAGATAGAGGGAAAAAGAGACAGGGGAAAGCAGCGGATAATGTATTTGAAGGACCTGATTAGGTGAATGATGGAACGAGGGTTGCATGGTGCAACAAGAGAAAGCGTGCTAAGAGCCACCAGGGATAGGGAGATGTGGAGGGCCATGATCGCCTACGTCTTGAAAGGACATGGCACATAAAAGAAGAATCATCTCAAAGATACTGCCAATGCAGTAACAGAAATCTGAAGACCTATTCCTGGAGACTATTTAAGGCAATTATGAGAAAGCCTGTCCAAGAGAGTCCGGCTTACGGCCATGTCACGTTAAATACACCAGTTCTCGCTCAATCACCAAAGTTAAGCAACGTTGAGCCTGGTCAGTACTTAGATGGGTGACTGCTTGGGAATACCAGGTGCTGTAAGCATTTAGTGACGGATGTGCATTGTGATGCATTGGATATCAGCACGGAAAGAGAAATCGGTGAGCCGAGTTCGAATTCCAGTTGAATAACCTGCATTCTCTTAAGCACTAGTATCCTTGGGAAAGGTATTAATCCGTCCCTTCTCTCCAGTTATGGGTTAAATAACAAGGGTAGGATTTGGAGACCCTGCCCTTAAAAACAAATCCCAACGAATCTTGATACTTGAAAAGAAAAAAGTATTACTTGACACAAAACTTATATAAAAACAAATTGTTGAAAGAAAAAGGTATTACCAGCAGTAAATAAATAAAAATTTTGTTGACAATAAATAACCCGCTGAGGTTGATATGCCATAAAAAACAAAACCAACCAACCAACCAACCAAGAGAGTCCAATAATAAAGTGAAAATACCAAATATTAGCATTCTCCCTTCATCTGCTCTATAAATACTTTCATGGCTTCTGCTCAGATGAACTTAAGTCACTGATGCCTCCTCAACAGGTGTTTACTCGTGCAACCAGACTGGCAACTGGGTCCCACCCATTCACAGTCAGGTTAGCCAAATGCAGACGACAATTCTACTCCTGCAGCTTCTTCTCTCGCACTTCCCGCCTGTGGAACTCGCTCCCGTATTCTTGCTTTCCTGACAGCTACAACCTCCAGAAATTTAAATGCAAAGTCAATACTCATCTACTAACCACTGTACCGTAGCTCTCTCCCCACCCCCGTATAACCTTCCATTTCTCTCCACCTATGTATCTGTCATTGCACCTGCTTTCTCAGCTTTCTATTGTTCCTTTCTAACTAGTTTGTACTCCTCACTCTTTTCTAATTAATCTTTTTACATTTATGTAGCCCCCTGGACATCAGCGGCGTTTCCGCCTTGCTCGGAGTGAAATGATTAAAAAAAAAAAATATGTACAGTGATTATATTTTCCTCACAATAATACTCCTTTGATGATAATCCTTTAAAGAAATGAGTAATTCATAGAGTACATTTTTTTTATCATTTAACTTTTCCCCTTTACCTCTGCAGAATATAAAGAAATAAAGTGTGACTCGAGACTTTTACATACTATATATCTGTCTATATTTCTGAGATGAGGTAGAATTTACGTTATTCAGGCTATTTTCCTCATCATTGTTGCCATTTGTACGATGTTTCGGCTGGTGTACGCTCTGGCCTTCTTCAGGTGCCCTGAATTTCAAACCAAACCCTTTATTACAATTACTGGCATATATCATTGTGATTGTAATAAAGGGTTTGGTTCAAAATTCCTAGCACCTGAAGAAGGCCGGAGCATACAACAGCTGAAACATTGTACAAATGGCAACAAAGATGAGGACAATAGTCTAAATAATGTAAATACTGAACTCTATATCCTTTTATTTGTCGGTGTGTGTGTGCATTTGGACATATCTGAAAGTGTGCATATATGTGTATGTATGTGCACAATGAAGAGGGTGTACATTCTAGGACACTTCGATAATCACAACTAAACGTTCATCAAAACTGACACTATAACAACGATAAAAAAATTTATTAAAATTCAATAACATGATGCTTTTGTTTTTTTATTGACTGATTACCTTAACTTCTGATCTCATTTTTATATACGTTTCTTAGTTTTCCTGTCTACTGAACACATTAAATAATTCATGATACCATAACTTTTAACAAAAGATATATTTCTCTCTCACTATATATATATATATATATATATGGTGTTGAGTTATGATAATATTTAGCTCCAAGATTGTTTTTTCAGTAGTTTTATTGAAAAAATGTATTTTGGCAAGCAGGTTTTTTTTTTATCAAAGTGCTTGATAACAGGGTGGAGATAAAGTGTTTACATTTTTAGTGCAATGAATATCACTTTAACTGAGCAGGTTCATGACACGATTATGACACCTTCATTCTTAGGAGGGAAGTTTATTCTTTATATATATATATATATATATATATATATATATATATATATATAATGTATGTAACGTAGAACATTTGGTATATTTGTCAGGTAAATTCCAATAGAGGCAAACTCAATGTTGAGTTTTTTTTTATCAAATTTAACAGAAGAATATAATCTTGAAAAAAGATTTTTGGATATTCTAAAAATCCATGGATAATAACTATTTTGAAGCTAAAAACAGCTGCTCCTCAAAACCAAATCATATAACAGTTAATGTTTAAAATCATCCAGAAAATCGTCACCTATAGACACTCACATGCCCATAACGAGAATCTACAAAATTCTCGTTATGGGCACAAGTGTCTATATATGTGATACTTTTCTGGATGATTTTAAACATTAATAGTTGTATGATGTTGGTCTGAGGAATGGCTTTTTTAGTTGCAAAATAGTAATTGCCCATGGATTTGTAGAATATCCAAAAATGCTTTTTCAAGATTATATATATCTATATATATATATATATATATATAGATACTTTTTTTTTTCTTTAATCCGAAATGGAAAAGTGGGAAGGTAAATTCCAAGAACCTGATCCTAATTAATATTAAAAATTTTTAATATTAAAAAATGATGCAGGAGGAGATATATATGTATTTATCATGCTCTCATCATGATTGAACTCTCTAGAGAGGAAAATTTTAAAAACAGTCACCACTTCAGCGATTTAAGCATTACTTTTCCGCAATGAATTGAGTTCTTTTGGCAACTGGCATGTGTATACCCCACTTATATACAACACGCTAAAATTTCCCTTCTCTGATGCCATTCACCTATGGTTTAGGGATTAGCAATACCAACTGACAACAAATCGATTGAGTTTCAATCCCAGCCAGAATCAAGTGGATGTGTCTAGCCACACTGATGAGCTGTGATACAGCAAAACATGCTTGTATATAGATGATGAAAAATGTGTGTATATATATATATATATATATATATATATATGCAGGTTTTATTTTTATTAAAAATGACAGACAAGATGTTATGGTTAAGATTTTTATGTAATTTTTCATATGATCTCAATTTTTTTTTTTTGAAAACAAAACATAAAAATTGTTCAAATGTCATGTTTATCCAAGCACTTTCAGCCATTTTTGAGGATGAATCTTATTTTAGGCATAACAGAATGAATGTGGTATTATGTATAATGTAGAGTACTGATATGTGTTATGTACTGAACAAGGTAAGCATGTTGCTAGCACATTCATAATTGATATTATTGAATGTTGAGGGGTTTTTTTTATTTATAAGTTCTCCATTATTTTTAGTCTTTTTTTTGCATGGGGATGATGCTATGATAGCTGTGTTGTTGCTAAGTATGTTCTGGATAGGGTTTGGTAGGTCTTCATGTGAGCTTAAATGAGACCAAATTGAGCTCCGTTGAGAGAGATGTACCATAAATCTCCGAGTCAGTTTCATAGTGGTATAACTGATAAAATTATTTACAAAATTAGCATCAAGAATGCAGTTCTTCAAGGGACATGTGAATTCATAGATAATGTTTGTTCATTGTCATTTTCTTGTAATACTTTCCTTACTTCTTTTTATAAAAAACCCAAAAAGTAAAAATTCCTGTCACCTTAATTTCATTAGTCAATGTCCTCTTAGATATAAAATCGACTTCATTAAAAATATCCTCATGAGAGCCTATGAGAACTCATCTTCTCAATCACTTTTCTTCAAAGAACTCAAAAATGCTAAACAAACATACATCAACAATGAATTTCCAAATTATTCGGTTGACTACCACATTAGACATTTTCTTTCAAACTTAAGTGGCTTACAGCCATATCACACTGAATACACCAGTTCTTGCTCGATCACCAAAGTTAAGCAATGTTGAGCCTGGTCAGTACTTAGATGGGTGACCGCTTGGGAATACCAGGTGCTGTAAGCATTTAGTGAGGGATGTATGCTGTGGTGCAGTTGATATCGGCTCGGAAAGAGAAATCAGTGAGCTGAGTTTGAATCCCAGTTGAATACCTTGCATTCACTTAAGCACTGGTACCTTTGGAAAAGGTATTAACCTGCCCCTTCCCTACAGTTATGGGTTAAATAAAAGGGTAGGACTTGAGTACGCTGCCCTTAAAAATAAATCCCAATGAATCTTGATACTCAAAAAGAAAAAAGTATTGCTAGACACAAAACTTACATAAAAAACAATAAATTGTTGAAAGAAAAAGGTATTACCAGCAATAAATAAAAAATTAGTTGGCAATAAATGACCAGCCATGGATGATATGCCATAAAAACAAAAATCAAACTTAACAATAAACACTGATAATAATGTTAAAATCTTCTACAAAAACCAAACCCCCATAAACTGAGCAAAGGCGATGGAATCCCAATCATTGTCCTGAAGAAATGTGCTCTCCTCCGTCCTCTTCAAACTCTACAACTACTGCCTCTGCTTCTTGCTTTCCTGCCTGCTGGAAGTCCTTCTCTGTGGTTCCTGTATTTAAGAATTCTGGAGAACCCTCGGACCCTTCTAATTATCGACCTCTCACTCTCCTACCGATTTTTGGCAAAGTGTTCAAGGCTATTATCAACGCCAAAGTGGTTCAGCATCTCACAGCCCACAGTTTCTACTCTGACAGACAGTATGGTTTCTGCTTCACCAGGTCTACTGCTGATATGCTAACGACCATCACTGAGTATATATATATACCAGGCTCTCGATAAGAATGGTGAGGCTCAAGCTGTTGCCCTGGATATCTACAAAGCATTTGACAGAGTCTGGCATACTGGCCTTTTGCGCAAGCTTCAGGGTGATGGTATAACTGGACATTTGTTAGATCTAATTCAGTCATTCCTTTCAAATTGTGTAATGAAGGTAGGTGTCCCTCAAGGCTCTATTCTAGGTTTTATGCTTTTTTCTGATCTTAAACTATCTCCCTGATGTAATCAGATCCCAAGTAGGCATCTATGCTGACGATACCACCATTTTCTCCTGCCTTGATCAAAAATTGGCTTCGGGTGACAAAGTGAACCTTGCTGCTGAGCTTGAAAAGACCTCCAATCTGTGGTGGACTGGGGTAAGAAACAACTTGTGAATTTTAATGCTTCCAAAATGAAGCTGCTATATGTTAATCACCATAGAGAATCTCTCTCTCTGAAAGCAAAACACTGTGCCCCCTCAGCCTAGCTCTCTCAACAGACCTCAACTGAATGACTACATCAAATCCATACCTAAGTCTGCTGTCAGGAAGGTTGGTTCCTTATGTAGGGTCAGGAATTTTTTCCCATCTGAATCCATCCTGTACATATATAAATCTACCATCTACTCATCTATTGAATCCTGCTGTCACATCTGGTTGGATGCCCCTGCTATTCACCTCGAAGTTCTTGACAAAATCCAGCAGAGAATCTGCAATGTAATTGATCCTGACCTGGTAGCTCAACTCCAGTCACTTTCTCACCAGCGTGATGTGGCTTCACTCTGTCTCATCTACAAATACTTTCACAGCTTCTGCTCTGACGAGCTTAATTCCCTGGTGCCTGCCACTGCATGAATTTACTTAAGCTGCAGGACTTGTAACTAGGTCCCACTCTTTTACAATGTAACTGCAACTTCTACACTAGCAGCTTCTTTGCTTGCACTTCCTGCATGCGGAATTCCCTTCTGGACAGCTACAATCTCCAAAAATTTAAATGTAATGTCAATTGCCATTTATTTCTAACTCACCTCCTTTTTTCTCTCATGTTCTTTTCCCTGTCCACTCTACTCTCATCAGCTCTCCTTCACACCAGTGTTCTTATCCTTCTCTTACCCATTCTCCGAGACACTCTATAACTTGTTTCTCTTTCTCATCACTTTCCTCTTATGTAACCCCCTGCACACCAGTGGCAGTAAAACTGCCTTGCTTGGTGGGAAATGATTATAAAAAAAATATTTATGAACAGGATGAATCTTCACTTCAAAACATCATCTGAAAATTCACAATCCCTGTTGACTTGAACAAAAAATTTAATGAAGCTTTTTTTCATAATGGTTTATGAAAAACTCATCAGGCACTGGGCAATTTAAACTTTTACCTAAAACCAGGAAAATGCTATGAAATATAGTAAAAAATAAATTTTACAGTTCCTTACAATGAACTTTCATTGCTCTTGAACCAAACTTGTCTTAATGAAAAACTGCTGTACAAATGTACCTGATATTTGCAGTTATTTCAACCATTTCATTAATGGTTAATTTAAAAAAATAATTGGCCATAATTGAAATGCTTGAAATCAAGTAACCAGCCATTACACACACACACACATATATATATATATATATATATATATATATATATATATCTCGGTCGGGTTTCAATCCTGGGTACAAAGCAATTGAATGTTTAACCATACTGATGAGTCAGTCTGTGGATGACTATTTACACTAACACCCTGATTGTACACTCTGGAAGAATGGTAAACTTTGAAAAAACAGCAGCTACTCTAGCATCTATGCTTCATTGATCTCAGTAATGAATTAGAACACACCTACTACTGGCATATGAATACATGGTATATCATACACTAAAAGTCTACCTCCTTCTACCGAGCGCCCATAGCTCAAGGGTAGAATTGCCAACTGACACCATTTGGGTTTCAATCCTGGATAAAAAGCAATCGGATGTCTAACTGTACTGATGAGCTGTGATACAGTGAAACAGATCTGTATGTATATATATATATATATACATACATACATACATACACACACGTCAGTTAAGTACCATAATACATGCTTGGGTGATCATGTCTCAAAAGAGACATGACTGACTAGGCAGAAAATTTTCCCACACTAGTTTGTCATTACTTTCTGCAGTAGTCTGGTTGCCAACCAAGGCTATAGATCCACATTTGCCTTGCTATTTAACCCATAGCTGGAGAGACAAGCAATGAATTAATATCTTTCCCAAGGGTAATTGCACATAATTCAATGCAATGAATTCAATTGTAATTTGAACTCGGCTCTGATATCTCATTCTGAGTTGATTTCCACTGTCTCACAACACTCACATATATATATATATTTATGGAAATTCCCAAAGATTAACAAAATGGTTTTAACAACCGACAATGTTGAAATTATTTATATGAACATTATTTTTAGTCGATACTCATCTTTAAGTAGAAAATTTGTTTTTAATCAAAATTATATATATTTATTTCTACCAGCCTAATTATTTACAATAAATATCGTATAACACAATTTGCTTATTTGGTTAGATGCATAGAATCAAAAATTATGTTATATAGGCTTGATTTGACTTCATTTAGACTGTGGTCAAGTGATCTAAGACATGCCAGATCAATTGGTGGCTTCCCCTATGTTGATAGGGGTTGCAGGTTTAAATCCTGCCAAAGGATACAAATTTTTGTGTAAATAATCAGGTTGGTAAAAATAAATATGTAAATCTACTGTTTGATTAAAAACAGATTATGTACTCAAATAGAAGTATCAACTAAAAATAATGTTCAAACAAATAATTTCATATATATATATATATATACATATATATATATATATATAATTTGGAAGATCAGCTTATGCTACCGTGGTTTCAGCCTTTTGGTATGTTCAAGCATTTTATATTACCTGACTATCTAATACTTTTTGAATGCATAAATGAAACTATTAGAATGCATAACTGGAAATGAGGGGCTGATCAAGAATTGCAAACATTTTCATCCATGTTTGCACAATACTAAAATAGTGGTATGTCCAATACACTTACTGATGAATTTGATTTGAACAGGAATACAGTTCCTTAAAGATTATCTGAATTAAATATACACTGAAAACTACCAAATTTTATTCACACATGCACACACACATATCTAAACTTATTTATAAATGGGAATTTGTGTGTGTGTGTGCGTATGTATGTTACCTATAGATTCCAAAATGGCTGAACCGATGTTTTTGAAAATATACAGTTGTACTATAAGCGTATGTGAGTGTTCTTAGCTAGGTTTTGTGTTGAAGTACCCCCAATAAATATCAAAAATCAAAAAAATTGTGTTATAGAAGAAGTGATCCGATTTTAATCAAATTTGATATACTCATAGACAAAGACATAAGAAATGATATTCAGAGGTTTCAAGGTTGAAATTCTTACAATAGTACAGAAAATCGATAATATATATATATATATAAATAAAAGGCAAGATGTTTGTATGTGTGTCTATTTATCTGTCTGTATGTCCTTTATACAAATCCACAATTTTTATCAAATTTTCACCAAACTTCACACAAATATTCTTTAGGCTGAGTCTGAGCTCCAGGACCATGGATTAGTTGTAATGCTTTCATTACACCTGAGCAACACCGGGCTATACTGTTAGTGTAAATATATATATATATATATATATATATATATATATATATATATATATCAGTTTAAACCTATATATATATATATATATATATCAGTTTAAACCTATATATATATATATATATATCAGTTTAAACCTATATATATATATATATATATATATATAGTTTAAAATATATATATATATATATATATATATATATCAGTTTAAAATATATATATATATATATATATATATATATCAGTTTAAACCTATATATATATATATATATATATATCAGTTTAAACCTATATATATATATATATATATATCAGTTTAAACCTATATATATATATATATATATCGTTTAAACCTATATATATATATATATATATCAGTTTAAACCTATATATATCAGTTTAAACCTATATATATATATATATATATATCAGTTTAAACCTATATATATATATATATATATCAGTTTAAACCTATATATATATCAGTTTAAACCTATATATATATATATATATCAGTTTAAACCTATATATATATCAGTTTAAACCTATATATATATCAGTTTAAACCTATATATATATATATATATCAGTTTAAACCTATATATATATATATATATATCAGTTTAAACCTATATATATATATATATATATCAGTTTAAACCTATATATATATATATATATATTAGTTTATATATATATATATATATATATATAAATATATATATGTTTAAACTAATAGATATATATTCTACAGTTTAATATTTACTTTTTATAAAGTGCTCACTACAGATGTCGGGCATTTATAGGTATATAGTTCTTATTACTGTTGTAATATCATACTGCAATTCAAAAGGTATCAAGTTTTGGTGCTCAATGCCATAAAATATGGTTCAGTTATAGGGTCATATATATATATATATAAAAATATAAAATAAAAAATGCCGGTATATTAGGGGAATGTAATAGAGATTTCTGGGGGTAGCCCAATGAATATTGAGACATTAGTGTTGTAATGTGATTGTATTGGCATGAGGGGAAAAGTGTCAGTTTAAATATGTATGGAACATATATAGCCAATATATTGAGATGTAATGAGATTGAAATTAAAACAAAATATTTGTCTTAAAGGTGTTTGTTAATATGAAAAACACAATTTTCATGTAAGGTAATAGATGTAACGCCATGAAGTTAAATATTAAAGACTGGATTACTTCATTTTAAATTTAACTGTTTGTGAAAGTAAGCATAAACAGCAATGAAACAGTTAATGAACGTTAGGTTTGAGGAATATAAAAGAATATAGTAAACAGTCTGAGATAATTTTAGATATATTTAAGAGTGAATTATTTTATGGCAGCATTCTTATTTCTTTACAATGGCTTAAGTGAGTTTTCAGGAATTTAATTATTTGAATTTTTTCTTGTAAGCAAAGAAAACACTTCATGTAACAATTTACTTGTCTTAGCTTTTGTTAATATATTCCATTTTACTGTAATTTTTATTTGCACCTCTTAATTGCCAATAGTATTTGGAAAGTGAAGTTGAGTTACTATAGATTATACGATCTACTAAATTATTTACGTGTAGGCTGACATTTCTATAATTTTTAGATTTTTTAATAGAGAGTTGTAGCTAATGAAGTAGTCTTGTAGTAATTATCAGTTTTGTCATAATGCAAGATTTTACCTGATGTATTGATTTCTTTTTTTTTTTTTGAAAATTCTTTTTGTGAGAGTGGAACTTAATGTTGTTAATGATTTGAAACAAATCAATTTTAAATCCTAATAATTTTTTAAGTTAAAATAACCTCAAAAATCTTAATTTAAAGCCTTCCACTCCTCTACATTTACTTAATTTGGTAGCATTTTTTGTATTTTAAATTTCCTTATATATATATATATATATATATATATATATATATATATACATGATCCCATAACTGAACCATATTTTACTGCCTGATGATGGTGCATTGAGCACTGAAACTTGCTAACTTGAGTTGCAGTATGCTATTATTATAATGTAATTGCTGGCCACTCATTTGCAGATACCTGTCTACCAAAGGCGGCTAGCTAATCCCCATTGCAGATGCTTGCTCAGGCACACTTGTGTTTGTTCAACATCCAGAGAGCCCACCTGTGGTTTATACTGCAACTATGCTGAGCAAACCTGAGTTACAGTTTCTGGGAGAAAGTGCCTTATCTAGCATGAACAACAGTCTGAACAATATATATTAAAAAAAAATATATATATATATATATATATATATATATATATATATATGTATGTATGTTAGATTCCTCGTCTCAGGGTTTTTTTCTTTCAACTAGTACTTTGACTAATGTTCAAGTGCCTAGTTCGTTTCTTTTTTGTTTCCATTTTTTCCCCTCCACATTCATACTCAGTGGGTTTTTCAAGACATGTTCAAAGATAAATTTACAGTTATATATATATATATATATATACATACATTGTTATCTATATATTAATCTTTATGTGTTTATATATGCCTTTCTGTGCTTACACATAACATTATGTGTATGCATTTAGCTATACATCTGTTGTTGCATATATATATATATATATATATATATATATGTATGTGTGCATGAACTATATTGAGACTTGCTGAAGCAAGCAACATTAGTTAAATAATAAGCTTTATGGCAAGCAATGCCTTGCATCAAATTTTCAGAATTTGGACCCTGTCTGACTGCATGGTTGAAGCCTTGATGGGAAGCCATTACCTCTTTTGAAAAAATCATCAAACTGTGAGGAAGCTGACAATAACAAAAATTCAGAAGATACTTGACATAATAATGCCATTCTTTTCCTAAACCAGTCAACACACTGATATATCTTTCATAGCTTAGTTTTTGATTTACTGTTTTTATTCTTACATTGAAGCTTTTCTCTTCTGCCCAGTGCAAATATGTCTCTCTTTTGTCATTTGTCTTTAAGAATAGATGTAGTGGCTTTTTAAAGATGAGTTAATTTTTTTTTTTTAATCTTGGATTTTGTTCTTTTGTTTGTTTCTTCTGCACACATCCTTCACTAATTTTTCTTTCATCCTTTTCTCTTTTTGTTTTAATATCTTTTTTCATTTTTTTCTCTATTTACCTTTTCAATACCCTTCCTCTCTCAAACTTTCAATATCTTTCCTTTTTTAATACTACCTTTTATTTTAGGCATTTTATTAATTTAATTATTTTTTTAAAAATATTTCGCTATTTCTGTTTATCGTTTTTTATTTCTTCCATTTTCTTTTGATGACTTCATATTTCTTTGTTTTTCTACTTTGTTCTCTTTCTTTCTATGCAGTTTTTTTAAATTTCATTTTTTTTATATTTTCTTTCCTCTTTTCATTTTGTCATGTCCACTTCATAAAATATGCAACATCTTTCATGCAATAAAATTTAATGATAAACTTATTAATTTAAAAAATGTGAAGCATTTTCAACCAACATTAGCTAGATAAACATTAAACCACCTACAAAATATTTATAAACAATGGACAAAGTGCTTACATTTTAAAACACACCAAATAACCATACAATACAAAACAAAATATGAATCAGAAAGTCTTTTATTCAGTCAGTTAAGCGCCATACATGATACACGCTTGGGCAATCATGTCTCGAAAGAGACATGACTGACTGGGCAGAAGATTAGCCCACAGTAGGTTGCCATTGCTTTCTGCAGTAGACTGGTTGCCAGCCAAGGCTATAGAACCCAATTTGTCTTATTGTTTAACCCATAACTGGAGGGAAGTGACAGATTAGTACCTTTCTCAAGGGTATATGCATGTAAGTGAATGCAAGGAATTTAATTGGAATTCAAACTTCGCTCACCAATTTGTCATTCCAAGTTGATATCCACTGCACCACAATGCACATTGTTTTATTAGTCATCATAATTTAGGTAAATACAAAAAGAATATCATGTAAATGTAGTAGTAGACATATGTGGTATTTTAGGGCCAATTTAGATTAAAATGATATGATACTGGAGTTAATTTCTTAGAACAAAATGTATAAATATCACAATGTACAGCCACCCCTACAAAAACAAATTCAAAAATGCTACCAATGTCCATGTCACTCTAGCTGCTGATATTCAAGACCCCATTTACATCCAAAAGCAATGCTGAACTTAACACTGACCAAACTACAAAGTGACCACCTCAGAAAATGGTGCCACTATCCACAGTAAGAACTAAATTCAATTCATCTGCTTTATCCACATTACTACTACACATGCACACATACTTTTTCACACAAATACACATGTAACCACATTTCACTGTTACAGTATACACAATACAGTTTATAGTCTATTCAAGAATTTTAATAGCAACAGAAAAAAAAAATTAAGACTTTTTTATTTATTGTTTCATTCGAAGCAAGGCAGTACTGCCACTGATGCACAGGGGGCTACATAAAAGTTTAGACAGAAGGAGAGTGAAGAGAAAGACAAACCAGTTACAGGGGATGTCAGAGAAAGGGCAAGAGAAGGATGGAAACACAGGTTTGAAGACAGTTGCGAAGGTAGAGAGAAAAGACAAAAACAAGATATACAGGGCAATGTAGAAAGAACTGGAGTCAAGTGGATAAGAGATGGGTATTGACCTTGCATTTAAATTATTGACAGTTGCAAAGGCAGAGAGAAAGGAAAAGAACAAGATAGAACAAGATATACAGGGTGATGTAGAAAGAACTGGAATCAAGCGGATAAGAGAATGGCATTGACATTACATTTAAATTCCTGGAGGTTGTAGCCATGAGGAAAGCAAGTATACGGAAGGGAGTTCCACAGGTAGGAAGTGCGAGAAAAGAAGCTGCTGGAGTAGAATTGTCAGCTGAATTTGGTTGATCTAACTGCAAATGGGTGGGACTTTGTTGACAGTCTGGTTGCATGAGTAAATTCTTGTGGCAGGGGGACCAGTGACTTAAGTTCATCGAAGCAGAAGCCATGAAAATATTTGTAGAACAGACAGAGGGAAGCCACATTCCACTAGTGAGAAAGTGGCTGGAGTTGAGCTGCCAAGTCGGGACCTATCACATTACAGATTCTCCTTTGGAGCCTGTTGAGAACTCAAAAAGAACAGCAGGAGTGCCTGACCATACATGACAGCAGTATTCTATACACAGACAGATGGTCAGCTTGTATATATCCAAGATGGATTCAGGCAGAAAAACTTGACCCAACCTTTCTAGCAGTGGATTTAGCTATTGACTCAATGTCATGATTCCACTTGAGATCGGAAGATAGGTTAAGGCCAAGAAGGCACAGTATATTGCTTTCAGTGAGACTCGCTTGATCCATGATTATGGGGGGGGGTCAGGTGAGGTTGCCTGTGATGATTGACAGATAGTTTTATTTTAGAAGCACTGAAATTTACTAGCCACTTCTTACTGCAGTCCACCACTGAGTGTAGATCCTTCTCAAGATCAGCAGTGAGGTTATGTTTGTCTGCCTCGTCAGATTTCTTACTGATGTGGGAGTAAATTGTGGTGTCATCTGCGTAGATGCCTGCTTGAGACTTGATCATGTCTGGGAGATCATTTATGAAGATCAGGAAGAGAGTCAGGCCTATGATAGAGCCCTGGGGGATACTAGTATTTGTGCAGTAGGATGTGGAGGCATGCCTGTTCAAGACAACCTTCATTATGCAGTTAGATAGGAAAGATTGAATCAGATCAAACAAGCATTCAGTGATACCATAACCCTGTAGCTTGCGTAGAAGGCCAGTGTGCCAAACTTATCAAAAGCCTGGGAGATGTCTACAGCAACAGCACCAGCCTTGCCTGACTTATCAAGGGCCTGGTATATGTACTCCGTAATGGTCATTAGCATATCTGCCATAGACCTGGCAAAGTAGAAGCCATACTGCCTGTTTGAGAATAGTTTATGGGCAGTAAGATGTTGAACTATTTCACCATTGATAATAGTCTCAAACATTTTTCTGAAAATTGGTAGAAGGATGACAGGGCAATAGTTAGATGGGTCCGAGGCTTCCCCTGCATTCTTAAATACAGGATAACCAGACTCATACACAAACATCTTGCTTTTTATTTATATATATATATATATATATATATATATATATATATAAAATAGATTTTCTGCACTATTGTAAGAACTGCAACCTTTAAACTTCTGAATATTGTTTCTTATGTCTTTGTCTATGAGTGTATCAAATTTGGTTAAAATAGGACCATTCCTTCTATAACCCGATTTTTTTCGATTATCAATATAGTACAACTGTATAAAATTTCAAGAAAATCGGTTCAGCCGTTTTGGAGTCTATAGGTAACGGACACACACACACAGACACACAAAGTTCCATTTATAAATAAGTTTAGATATTCTTTCTTTTATTTTCCTTTGATTAATATGTATATTAACTTTCTTTCCCCTGTATTCTCAATTCTTTCTGTACAGTTTTATCACTTTCTTTTCCTTTTTATTTCATTCTTTTGTCTTTTCATTCTTTCTACATTCCAAATTTAAACAATTTTTCTTCACTATTTTTTATCTCTTCCACTTGATTACAATCTATTCATTTATTTTTCTCTTTCTCTAATTTTTTTCTTTTTTACTTTTCATTCCTTTGTTTTATATCTTTGCATTTTTTTCTCATGCCAAATTTAAACAATTTTTCCTCACTATTTTTTCTTTCTTCCATATTTTTCCTTCCTTTCTTCCATTCCCCTTTTGTTACTATTCATTCATTTCTTCATCATCTTTATCCAATTTTATTATTTTCTTTTTTAATTTTAATTTCTTTGTTTGATATCTTATTTCATTTTTGTCTCATTCCAAATTTAAAACATTCTTCTTCAAAATTTTTATCCAAATCTTTACTTTCTTCATGAATTCTTAATGTTTTTTTATCCTTTTACATACTCAGCTTCCATTTTCCAAACCCTCCACAAAATTCTATTAGGTTCCCTAGCACCTCATCTTCTTTTTCACTCAAAGATGAACCTAGCCGGTTTTCTTTGATTCCATTCCTATTTTTACCATCCCATTTTGCCCCACCTTCAAACCCTAATTTCCATAAGCCCTACATAAAGCCACAAGAGACCCTTACTCTTCCAATGTCTATTTCTTATTTCTTTTATGACTTATTTCCCATTTTCTGATCAAAGATTACATGTTTTAATCTTTCTATGACTGTCTAAAGTTCTTGGCTGAAGATTTTTCAGGATTTATCAAAATTGCTTTTCTTAAAAAAGAAACAGTTTATGTTGATGTATAGGATCAGTAAACTGTCACATTTCTAGCTGACCTTAAAAAAAATGTTCAATTCTTTTGAAATATGGACATACACCTTGAGTTTTATTTTTGTGCATTTTTCGTTCTCTATTTTTCTCATTTTACTTTAACAAAATACTGACAATTAAATAACTTCATTAATCTGCCTAATAAAAGCAACAAAAAGTACCTGTAGACCTGCACCATAATATTTGTCATTATATCTTTAAAATAAGCATTTTAAAAGTATATATAATATATACAAAATGCATTTTCCTTACACAAAGTTTTGTCTATCTTTCCAAACTCAAACCTCTAATATATGTTGATGGAACTTGTTTTTGCCAAAAGATCTTCAACATTGTCACATTATTTGCATATGTCATCATACAGAAATATTCTCAGACTGATCAAAATGGTATTCTTGAACAATTCTGATAATCATTTAGTGACATGTAGAAAGTGCGTGAGACTGATAAATTTTCACCACAATTCTCATTTATATATATATATATATATATATATATATATATAAAATGAAAATAAAATTTACTTTTTTTTCATTGGTAATAATTTATTTCATGAATATAAAAATATTCAACTCATCAGATCGAAATTTTTTTACAAAAATGAATGGATTTCATTTTTCTAGATGAAAAGAAGAGTGGTGAGAAGGGGAAAAAAGTATTTTATTGTTGAGAGAGAAAGTAAGATTTACAATGTTAATATTTAAAAGCAGAAGTAACGGTTACAATATTAAGTTTAAGAAAAAGCTGAGATAAGATGACCTTGAACTGAAATTATTTTAGGATTGAACATTTTCAAATGAAGGACAGTAAATTTAGGGATCCTATTTTAAATAGATAAACTGAATTGTTAGATTTTTTTATGTTAATTTCAATGACAAAAATAAGTTTGTCTTATAAATATAATAATTTTCATGATGATAGGTACCTCCACTAAATCGCAAATAAAAAAAAAAACAGCATAGTATGAAAAAAAAATGTCCCAAACTTAATAAAAATGAGCTTTTCCATCAAAATGTTTGTTATTATTAAAAGGAAAGATCAAAGTATTTTAAAAAATTTTTTTAATGCTTTCTAACATGCTCGAAATTTTGGTAAAAATCTTGTTTTTATTTTTATTAGTAAGGAGCCAGATCATGTGAGTTTATGATGAAAAATGTAGTATTACATAAGTCACTTTTTTTCTCGTGACAAATGCCTTAATTTGGAAATTCTTTCAAAAATCATATAATTGTTGGATTCTAATGAAACTTCCAGGACTTATACACAAGTTAATGAAATTACTTTTTAAATTATTTTCAAAAAAAAAGTGTTGGAAAATTTTTTTTATATCTGTTACATCTACTCCAAGTAAATTCATGAAATTTCAAGAAATTAAACTGTAGGCAAAATTGTTTTTTTAGTTAAATGCAGGACTCATTGAGGAATGTGATTTTTTTCAATCATTTACTATCTTTTACTAAAAATCTGCTCTGAATAGTAAAATGAAAAATGCAATAAAATAAACTATGACATTATTTAATTGGATAAGCTTTTAATTGCTTTAATAAATAATGAAAATTAAAGACATTATATTCTGAAGAAGAAGGATTCAATTAAAAATGAAATTTTAAAAGAATTGTTTGCATTTTTTTTAATTATAATAATTATGAAATTTTAAAAATATTTTGAAAGTTTAATACAAATCATCTAGCCGTCATATTTTAAAAAAATGTTTTGTGAATTTAAAGTTGTTTTTTTTTTCTATGGTAATTTCTATGTGTACATTAAAAGGTCATGTGTTTCATAGTTTCTTCTTACCAGGAAAAAATTTGTACAATTATGTCACTTGTGATTGCCATACACTTATCTCACATTTGCCAAGATGTCAACACATTTCAAATACAGCAGAAAGGTCAGAAAGTTAAACTCTATGATTAAGAATCAGTTTTATTCAAAATTTCATGCTAAAGATGAGTAAACTTGTGTAAATCAGATTAATTTAACATTAAATTTGCTACTTTCAAAATATAAAGTTTCACAGATGTATAGTTTATTTTTGTAAGATTTTTCAAACTGAGAAGTAACTTTTGTTTATAAATGTATCAATCACTCAAAAAGGGACAAAAAAAAAAATCAAAAAAATTAAAAAGTTCTCGAAATTATAGCTTCCAATCAATGATTTGTTTGAAATACACCAGGGTATTTTGCTTACTGGAAATAGTAAATTTAATCATTGAGATTTCAGTTAGAACTAAAATAAAAGTTCAAAAACTTGTATTTTTAAAAATTCAATTTAATAGTTATCGAAAATGAGTGGTGGTACCTAACCTAGTATCATAAAAACAATATTAATGATAAAAAAATAATTTTAAACATAAAAGACTAATAATTTAACAATAACATTACACTTTAATTAAATAGTACAAAATATCAAAATAAAATAAGAAATTTATAAAAATATATAAGAAAATATAAACAAATTTTAAATAATTTTTAAAAAGTTTTTTTTTTAAAATTACCAAAATTTAGAATGTGCAATACCTTTAGTGGAGAGAATACATGAGTATGAAAATGTTGGAGAGCTGTCTGAAGGAACTTAAGTTATATATCGATCTGCATACTTAACCACTTACATATACACCTACATGCTTGTAAGCATGTAAGTACATGCATGTATATACACAAATACCCCCATATATATATATATATATATATATATACACACACACACACACATTTGCAAAAGCTTTTACCTGCCTACATACATTTTGATATATGCACTTAAACACACACACACACACATATATATATATATATCTATATATACATACATTATGTGTGTATATATATGTGTGCGTGTGTGTGAAAATCTCAGAGTTAACCTGTAGAAAAGACAATATTTATAACTGTAAATGACAATGGGAAAACTATTAGTTGCCAATGTGAACTTTTTCAAGGCAAAAAACAAAATGAATTTATTAAAACAAAGTAACTAATAATAGCAAAAAATGTCCTTAGCAACTGAAAGAATTTAAAGAACGCTATTTTTATACTGTTAACTGAAAATTACGTCAAATACTGTCATGTGTGGAGATATTGTTTTTACTGCTGAGTTGACGGATTCAACCATTTTTTTCTCGATTTCTTGATACTGTTGTGTATATTTGTTTGGAAGAATAGTAATTCTGTTAAAAAAGGTAAAATAGGGAAAAAACCTGGGTGTAGATTAATATTTGGGTAATATTCTATGGCAGCACTCTTGAGAATTTTCCTTCTAAGTGAGTTATTTTCTTTTTTATGAGTATCATTTTTAAAATCAAAATTGTGGTTGAATTTATTTCCATGTATGACTAGTGCATTAGCTACACTCAAAGTGGTGACAAGTATTTTTTGGAACTTATGCAAGGATAAAAAGATATGTATCCTACATATCGCAACAGCATATTCAGTTAATATTTACCACTTCAAAGAATTGTCCTATTTGCAGGACTACAGAGAAATAACCAGACAAAATTATTCAAAAATTTATCTACAAAATATTCAGCAGATTAAAGAAAAAAATGGAACTAAAATGTATCATGTTTCATATATTGGCACTACAAACAACTGCAGCAACAAAAGCAACATGAACACTAATTACAATTAAAAAAACAGCATAAGTTCTTTGAATTATAATTAAAAGAAACTATGTTAGAAAATACTTCAGATTTATTCACTGCAGATGTTGCTAATTCAGTTAGTGAATTTTTATACAATCCAGACAAAGGGATAACTTTTCCAGCTCATTATAGAAGATACAAAATGATCTTCAAAAAGGATTGTTTGCATTGGAATGATGAAAAAAAAAATTAATTTATTATTAGAAAAATTGTTCCCCTGCTGAACTTGAAAAGTATGTAAATTTTATTGTGTTAAAAAAAAAAACAAAAAAAAAAAACAGGTGAGATAAATTTTGATAAAACTGTAGTAATACTATCAAAAACATTTTCATCTCATTGTTAGTAATGTCTTAACTTAGTAAAGTGTGATGAAGATTTGGTCACTTATGCACAAGTTGTGAATTGAGAATGTGAGAAATTCAAGTTAAATGAATTAACTCTGGATTTATTTAAAAAAACTAGTATTCATTTAGGGCTTAAAATCTAATAAGGATGCAGAAATAAGATCCAGGATATTTACTAAATTAGAAATGGACCCCAAATAATTCTCATGAAAATAGCTGAAGAGTGTCAATCAAAACTCAATACTGCAAGAATTGAGGAAAGGTACATTTCAAAAGTACACAGCATTTGACCATTTAAGAATAAGGACTACAGATATTTTTCAACTCCTAACAGAATATTAAAAAATGATAATCCCTCTCAATACCTAATACTTGCCACAGTCGTGGAGATAAACATTTCAAAAGTAACTTTTTTTTTTTAAGAACAAAGGATGGTATGAATGTGAGCAGTTAAGACACAAAAGTACTTATTGCAAATACAAAATAAAATGGAAGAAAAACAATATGTATGTGAACATGGTAAATACATGGTGTAAAATCAAGAAGCATAAAAATAGAATTAAGACTTTGAACGTGTCTTTAACAGAGTTAGAAACATTTATAGAATACAAATCCTAGATCATCCATTAACTTACTAAAACACACAAAATAAAATTTCACACTTGCAAAATTGGATTCAAACGACTAAAAGCATTTTGGAAAAACCCAACTATAACAGACAAAGTAAAATTGCACACCTGCAAAAGTGGATTCAGCCAACTAAAAACATTTTGGAAAAACCCAAACCAAGAAAAATTCACAAGTCAGTGTGAAAAGCAAAATTCTGGATCTCGATTGGATTAGAAATAAAAAATTAATATATGATGTTTTGTCACACCTAGAAGCAATGCTCACTGGAGCTGGTCAAATGATCAGATTCACTACTTAGGGACATTTTGTGACCAGTCAAAAGCAGTCAAAATGAGAGTGGTATCTGATAGCATCTCACAATGTAAGGAAGAAACTTTAGGCTGATTCAGTCACATCTCCTCAACCTCTTCTTCCACTTTTCTTTCCCATTCTACGCTACCCTGGACATAAGGGCACATCAGATTCATTCAGCCTTTTATTCCAATTTTCATTTTAACTCCACGCCACCAAAGAGAGCAACAGGATGCACTAAGTACAATTTCTTTATTTGTTTAACCTTCTCTCTCACCCTGTCGCCAACCTACCGAAAAGGGAAAGGAACATAAGACTTTACATTCTGCTACTATACAATCATGAACTCTAAACTTCTGTGGACATTTTAAATACTTACATTTCTCTTTGAACAATTTTAACTACATGCACTTTCTAAATGAACATTTTCCTTCTCCCAAATATGTTACCATGTTCAGTTAACAAAATTTCACTTATATTTTTCTTCTTACAATTTTGTTATTCTGTTAATAAATCTTTCCTTTAATGTACAACTGAAATATTTTACCCTTCCATTTCAACACCCAGCCTTCTGATATTTAAATTGTGTGAAGTTTAATCGTGTTTGGCACAAGGCCAATTTACCAGGCATCACCAAGGCCCCTACACATCTCAAAAGAAGAAATTTGTTTTTGTGAAAATTAATAATGTAAAAATAAAACTACAACTACATACAGGATCTGATATCACCATCAGAAATGAACAAACAGAGAAAACGGGATAAACTCAGTTTATTAACTTCTAAAAATGCTCATGGAGTTTTAGGAAAGAAGGTGAAATTATGAGTGAATTCACCTGTAACATTTCTTTTATTGGGAAAAACTGAAAAAAGCAGTGGTGTTGTATTCAAGAAAACAGCTAATTTATTTGGAACATATCAAATTTGATTATTTGATTGTTGGGACAGCATAATTAACTCTTTCTGCAAGAAAGTAAATATTGTTACCACTACCACTGATACAGCAACTGAAAAATTAAAGAATGAGTTAAGTTTTCCAAAAGGTCTAAAGACATGCAAAAAACAATCTAAATTGGAAGTAGAAGAGAAGCCAAAAAGGAGTGTACCTTTTGCTGCTTTAGAACCATTTAATAAAGAATTAGAGACTATTAAAATTTAGTGTAATATCAACAATAGGCTACTCTGAATGCGCATCACCAACAGTTTCTTTTTTTAAAGAAATAAAAACTGTGTATACACTGATTTTTTAATGGGGCTAAATGAGAGTTTGAAAAAAAATATAACTCCTCATTACCAAGTCCAGAAGAAAATATTTGCCAAATTAAATGGTGGTAAATTTTTTTCTAAATTGGACCTGTCAGACACTTACCTACATGTATGAGTTAACAAAGTGGCTCAAAACTTTCAACACTCATAGAAAACTATAGAAATTTAACCGGTTTTCTTTCTGTATAAAGGTAGCACCAAGCATAATCCAACAGATTATGAATATGATGCTTGCTGGATTGGATTGTGCACAAGCATATTTAGATGATGTACTTATTAAAATTGAGACCGAAAAACAACATATGAAAGATGTAAAAATAGTATTTGAGAGAGAAATAAAGAGTACAGTTTTAAGATCAGTGCAATTTTTTTTTATGTCCAGAATTAAATATCTAAGACAAATTATCGATAAAAATGGTAGATGACCACATCCTTCAAGGTCAAGTGCAATAAAAGACATGCCTGCCCAACAAAAAATAAAAATGGTAGATGACCACATCCTTCAAGGTCAAGTGCAATAAAAGACATGCCTGCCCAACAAAAAATAAAAATGGTAGATGACCACATCCTTCAAGGTCAAGTGCAATAAAAGACATGCCTGCCCAACAAAAAATAAAAATGGTAGATGACCACATCCTTCAAGGTCAAGTGCAATAAAAGACATGCCTGCCCAACAAAAAATAAAAATGGTAGATGACCACATCCTTCAAGGTCAAGTGCAATAAAAGACATGCCTGCCCAACAAAAAATAAAAATGGTAGATGACCACATCCTTCAAGGTCAAGTGCAATAAAAGACATGCCTGCCCAACAAAAAATAAAAATGGTAGATGACCACATCCTTCAAGGTCAAGTGCAATAAAAGACAAAATGCCTACCCAACAAAAAATAAAAATGGTAGATGACCCACAAAAAATCCTTCAAGGTCAAGTGCAATAAAAGACATGCCTGACCCAACAAAAAATAAAAATGGTAGATGACCACATCCTTCAAGGTCAAGTGCAATAAAAGACATGCCTGCCCAACAAAAAATAAAAATGGTAGATGACCACATCCTTCAAGGTCAAGTGCAATAAAAGACATGCCTACCCAACAAAAAATAAAAATGGTAGATGACCCACAAAAAATCCTTCAAGGTCAAGTGCAATAAAAGACATGCCTACCCAACAAAAAATAAAAATGGTAGATGACCACATCCTTCAAGGTCAAGTGCAATAAAAGACATGCCTGCCCAACAAAAAATAAAAATGGTAGATGACCACATCCTTCAAGGTCAAGTGCAATAAAAGACATGCCTGCCCAACAAAAAATAAAAATGGTAGATGACCACATCCTTCAAGGTCAAGTGCAATAAAAGACATGCCTGCCCAACAAAAAATAAAAATGGTAGATGACCACATCCTTCAAGGTCAAGTGCAATAAAAGACATGCCTGCCCAACAAAAAATAAAAATGGTAGATGACCACATCCTTCAAGGTCAAGTGCAATAAAAGACATGCCTGCCCAACAAAAAATAAAAATGGTAGATGACCACATCCTTCAAGGTCAAGTGCAATAAAAGACATGCCTGCCCAACAAATGTAACAAAGTTACAAGCATTTTTAATGTTTGCTAATTACTATCATTCACATATATCAAATATGCATGAATTAAAGATTGTGGTTGCATCAGGTGCAAGTGATTCAGGTATTGGAGCAGTGATACTACACAAATATGAGGATGAAAAATTAAACCAATAGCTCATGCGTCAAGATCATTAATAGCAGCTGAAAAAAGCTAGAGCCAGATAGAATAAAGAAGCATTGGCCATCATATTTTATATGAAAAAGTTTCATAAATTCAGAACTACCCTACAAATGCGAGTGTACCCCAAGGCTCTATCTTAGGTCCTACGCTCTTTCTAATCTATATCAATGATCTCCCCGATGCCATAAGATCACAAGTAGGCATGTACTCCAATGATACCAGTTTACTCTCACCTCGATCAAAAATCTGATGTTGGTGACAAGGCAAACCTCGCTGCTGAGCTTGAGAAGGACCTCCAATCCATGGTGGATTGGGGTAAGAAATGGCTCGTAAAATTCAATTCTTCCAAAATGAAGCTGTTGTCAATTAACCACCACAGACAACCACACCTCCCTCCCATGGAACAGGCTTTCCTCCCAGAGAGTAACTCACTACGCCTGCTTGGCCTGACACTCTCAGCAGATCTCAAGTGGAATGACTACGTCAAATCCATTGCTAAATCCACAGCTATGAAAGTCGGCTCTCTGTGCAGGGCCCGGAAATTCTTTCCACCTGAATTTATCCTGCAATTATATAAATCCACCATCCGCCTGTGTATTGAGTACCTCTGCCACATCTGGTTGGGTGCCCCTTCTATTCTCCTCAGGGTTCTTGACAAAATACAGTGAAGAATCTGTAATGTGATTGATACCGACTTGGCAGACCGCCTGCAGTATCTCTCTCACCGGCGTGACATGGCTTCCCTGTGCCTCTTCTATAAATACTTTCATGGCTTCTGCTCTGACAAACTTAAATCACTGGTGCCCGCTAGATGTGAATTTGCACGAGATACTAGATTAGCAAACCGATAAAATGTAACCGCAATTTCTACTTCAACAGTTTCTTTCCTCGCACTTCCCGCCTGTGGAATTCCCTACCGCATGCTTGCTTCCCCAACGGCTACAACCTCCAGGAGTTTAAATGTAAGGTCAATAGACACCTAACACACTAACTCACACCCACTCTCTCCCTATGTACATCCTAACTTGTCTATAACCCTCCTTCTGACATTTCCCATACCCAAGCCCTCTATGTAACCCCCTGCGCTATAGTGGCAGTGGAATGTCTTGCTTAGGGTGACACGATTTAAAAAAAAAAAAAAAAGATATGGTAGAGAGCTCATACTACAGACAGATCATCATCAATTATTGTTCATATATGGATCAAAAGGGTGTTTCCACACATACAGTGAATTGACTGTAGCCCTGGAGAACTAGCTTATTAAACTATAGTTATAAAATGAAGTTTCTAACATCCAAAAAATTAAATCATGCAGACAGACTATTCAAACTAATATCAAAATTCTGTGATCCACTTGAGGACACATTAACTGTGATGATAAGGGGCAAAAATGAAATCAATCATGTATTATAAAATACTGCAATAGAATTGGAGGAAATAAGAATTAAGTTGGAAAAAGATGACTTTATAATAAAAATGAAGCAAATAATATTTAAAGAAAAAACAGAAAAGTGAATATTACTAGAAATAATGCATTTTCATTATGCAATAATGTACTTATGTACTGAGAAAGAATGTTGAACCAGGATTGTTTCAAAAATTTCTAGGATGAAATCCTCAATGACATGTTATACTTATTGACCAAAAATGTATCAATATATTGAAAATTTAGTAAAATCATGCAGATGTTGGACTCTGGCAGCAAAATCAATAATGTCCCGAACTGATAAAATTTCAACATTGGCTGAAAACCAATATTCTATGGTCCAGAATATATATAGACTTCACAAGACTGTTATAACGAGCTTACTATTTATTGATTGTTGATAATTACATAAAATGACCAGAAATATTAAAATGTAGAAGACTGAGCTTAAGGGTTTGGAGATCCTAAATAAAAAGAACTTCTGCCAAATTTTGCCTTGTGGGATGGCAGATAAATACCCAAAAAGAAAAACCTATCTCAGTATTCTTTGAGGGCGTGATTTCTGCATCAAAATCATTATTTTTTTAAGAGTCTAAACCAATCTCTGCATGTCATTATTGACAGAGCATGGTCGCCGTACATCTCAAAAATTTTGTGCGCTTCAGCTGGAGATTTCTTTTAAATAAAGTAGTGCAGTAAAATTCCCAGCAAATACACTTGGTATGAAATCTGAAATGTTTAACGCTATAGAAAAAGTTGTTTACACTTCAGTAAAATGATATACATGGAATTTCAAGTTTGTTTATAATACTTATTTTTAGATGAGTTAACATCTGAAATAACATGCACACAGTTCTGGGAATACTATCTGATGGAAAACAGATCTTAATGAAGGTTCTTATGTGTGTATATATATATATATATATATATGCATGTATGCGCAGTAGATAGATTGTCATCTAAATTATGCAAAAAATGAAAGTACTACTGACATCTCGTTTAAGCAGATATGTTTCACAAAATTAAAAAGAAAATGTCTTGACATACAAAAGAGTAAATTTATTCAATAAAATTGCCATTGTCTTCAACTACGGCTTCCAGGCAACTTCAGAAGCTCCTGCAACTCTTCTGGGTGGTCTTTAAGTTGGGGAATACTGCAATAATTTTTGCCCTCACTTCATCTTTGGTGTTACAAGGTGTTTTGTTGATCTCTCTATTAACTGTGCTCCACACATAATAATGATGGTGGTTGCAATCAGAGGCGTTAGGGGCCAGATATAAAGGTGGATGTGGCCGCATAAATTGTCTGAGTCATAACTGGATTCTCCTGCTTGTGTGGTATGTTACAGAGTCCTGTTGTCAGACAGAGACATCCAACAGCCCCCATCTTGACCCACGGCAGCACTACCTCCCTTAAGGCACTTGATGTAGGTCACCATGTTGAGGCTTAGTCCTTGTGGAAAGATGAATGGAGGCATAACATTACCATCACTAGTGATCACTCTAAACACTTTTGTAATCACAGATTCACCCAGTTCTTTTTGAACCATCTGCATTGTCCTCAGATTGACACTCAAAAATAGAAATGTTCATATTGGAGCTTCTGGTGCAAATGCTAAGCAGTACAGCATACCGTTTCCAAATTTCTGGTGGAGTGAATGCTGTCATAGTGATATTTTTCTCACGGATGGTGCCCAACTGACCTTACTATACTCTGCAGTCAACAAAATCAAAAACAAACATGCATGAAATTAAAAATATCAAATAGTGACAATTCATCCATCACACCAGTGTGTGTGGGTGTGGGTGTGTGTATATATATATATATATATATATATACACACACACACAAGTATAGAGTATGTATGGATGGAATAATATTCCATATCCAAAGAAACACTATTCTTAAAAAGTGCTCAATACAAAATAGAGCTAGCAATATTCAGAAATTATAACATGACTATATGTTATAATATCGCTACAAAATAGCTACTTTTGTAGTTATATTATATTCATGTTATAATTTTCGAATATATATATATATACATACACTATAGTCATCCACAGACAGATCTGTTTCACAGCTCATCAGTACGGTTAAACTCCGACAGCTTCCTAACCCAGGATTGAAACCCGACCGAATTAGCACCAGTCGGCAATTCTACCTCTGGGCCATGAGCGTCCGGTAGAAGAAGGCAGACTTTTTAGCGCATATATCATTATACACGCCCAATAGCTAGAATGCTCTAATTAATTATTGAATGAGCGATGTGTATATGCCAGAGTAGCTACTGTTTTCAAAGTCTCCCACTCTTCCAGAGTGCTCAATCAGTGTGTGAGAGCATAAATACTATAGTCATCCGCAGACAGATCTGTTTCACAGCTCATCAGTATGGTTAGACTCCGACTGCTTCCTAACCCAGGATTGAAACCCAACCGAATTGGCGTCAGTCGGCAATTCTACCTCTGGGCCACTATATATATATATATATATATACACACACACATACTCCTGGCAAAAACTGCTTCATTAGTATCTCGAGATATAATATTTAATACATCAATAAAGGTTGAACAGACCTAACTCTTTGATAAACTCCAGAGTTTTGCATCAAATCAGGAATCAGAGTCAGATTTATCAAACCTCTGGCCCTGAAGAATGATTTGGCAGACATCTCAAATTGTTGAATGACATAAGTCTATTTATTTATTTATTTATTATAACACATTTTTTTGTTATTTTTTAATCTATTCACCCCAGGCAAGGCAACAATGCCACTAAGACATAAGAAGAGCTACAGTGAGTAAAAGAGAATGAAAAGGTTTTAGAAGAAATGAGATACCTAAAACTAAACAAGGAACAAACCCTTACAACTATTCAAAAGAACAGGAAACCTGTCTACTCCTATAAGCAATAATGTTTTGTTGATTATCAATTTGACAGGGAAATGTTTGCTTCTTCGGAAATCCCTGATTTTGCCTGGGGTTGAACACAGCACTTTTGTGTAGATAAGAAATATACACCTATTTCCCTGATAAAATTGGTCATTTTTAAGTTTAGCATAGGTTACCCCAATATCAAAATGATAAAGCAGCCAGTAAGGATTGAACTCACATTCTTAAAGAATAGAATTACAAACATAACTTGATAAATATGGTTGGTACTCATTCTTATTTACCTGGTACAAGGTCAGCTTCCTTCATGTTTTCACATTTTCAGTGACACTTTTGCACAATTTTCACCTGTTTTTTCAACCTAGCTTAAGTTATAAGCATAGACATCTCAGTGAGGATTGAACTCAGTTAAGTGCCATATGGGATACATGCAATCTTGTCTCAAAATAGACATGACTAACTGGGCAGAAGATTTTTCCCTCAGTAGGTTGCCATTACTTTCTGGGATAGACTGGTTGCCAGCCAAAGCTATAGAACCCAATCTGTCCTGCTATTTGACCCATAACAGAAGAGAGAAGTGGTGAATTAATACCTTTCTCAAGGGTATTTGCACATAAGTGAATGCAACAAATTTGACTGGGTTCAAACTCAAACTCGGCCAAGTATAGCACAAGCCCGATGGGGTATACTTTGGATTAAGAAGACTATTGTACAGATAACAACTGGAGTAGATAGACTAAATTATTGCCCAGTTCACACTCCACCCACGTCTATTGAACAGATGAAGAGGCTCATCCCTTGTTTCCTGTTTAGGATGCGGTTTCCAGCTTTCTCTTTACCAATCTTCTCACTCTTATGTAGCCCCCTGCACATCAGTGGCATTACCGCCTTGCTTGGGTGATATGATTAAAAAAATAAATTGAATGGGAAGAGCTTGCCAGTCATGAAAATCAAGATTCAATCAGCTCTTACCTGGGTGTGAACACTTACGGATGACACCAATAGGAAGTCAAAACCATCTCAACCACCAGAAAAATCTGATGAGATGACAATTTTCTGTGATTGTAAACAGAAATCTATAATTCAGTTCTAAAGCCAATTTTCACCTGAAAGGTAAACATTACAAAGTCCGCATTTTATCTAACCTTTTCTTTAATAATTTTGGTAGATGGATAGATGGTAGCTAACTTCATCTTGGACAGAATTCATCCCAAACTGTTGTTTACATTTAGGTTCATATTCCATGAATTTCTTTCCAACATTCATTTGCTTTAATTCAGGTTTCTTTCTAACACTATTTCTTTGTTCCATTCCAAGAAATTCTTTATTGATGTTTCCAAAATTAACTTTCTGCAAAACATAATACATACATACACAAGAAATTTATTTCACTGCACTTTAAATAAACTTGAAAAAAATTTTTTTAAATTTAAAACTCACATAAAAGCCAATTGAAAACTTAACATGATTATATTTTCAGTTTTTAAAAATAATTTTGCTTTTTATTGGAAAATGAAATGGAATAAAAAAAAAAAAAATTAAAAACAGCAATTTTTTTCGAATGTAGAAAATGAATTTCAAATTCAACAACAGGCTTCACACATCCATCCAACAAGAATTTTTTTTTCAGAATTTATGCATCCATGCTTATTAATAATCGTAATGCTTTGTCCAGTATTTTGAAAAAATTTCAATTTACTTTGAATTTCAAAATTAGAGCCACATGGCTTTGGAGTCAGTAGGGGGAGTCAGATATCTTTCGCCTATCCAAGGAGGAGGGAAAGAGACACAAGATGAAGAAAATTGTTAACATGCGCCTTCTTTTCTACTCACCTTCTTTCAACTTTATCTTTTCTGCTGTCAAACCTGGTGAAAAAGTACTGAGGTGGAAAATGGCATTTATTCATTAAGCTTGTTAACCAGCACATCCATAAAAGTGATCAATGGCAGAGGATTTGATTAGTAGACGATTTTGCTTCCGGAACTGACCAGTTCCACATTGCTTCGTTTTTCATTTCTCTGATGTTTTCAACAAAATTAATCTAATTAACGCTTCTCTGCTAATTACCGTTTGTTGAAAGAGTGAGGAAATAAATCTTATTTACATAGAAAGTTCAGTGCTTGGCGCCACTCTCCCTTTTCTTTTTTTTTCTGATTTTTTTTCTCCCTCTCTATTATTTCTCTTCTCTCTCACTTGCTCTCTTCTCACTTTCTCTTGAAGTCTTCGATAACTTACTTCCTTTCTGCTAATGTTTCTGGAAGAATTTTTTTTCTTTTAACATTGTTTCTACACCCTCTATTCCTTTCTCTTTTATCATCTCACATTTTTCTACCCGTCGTTTTTACTTTCACTTGAAAACTTTTAACAAGCTTCCATTTCATTTTGGCTAATATTTATTCAAGTTTTTTTTTCATTCATTTTTCTTTTTTTTCTTTTTCCACCCTCCCTATTCCTTTCTCACATCTTTCTTTACACTTCCTTTTTAGATTCACTTGTCTTTATGACACTCATTTTCTTCCTGAATATCTTTTGAGAATCTTATTCATTTTTCTCTTTCCTTTATTTTTCTCTTGCTTTTATTCACTGTTTTATTTTTACCATTTTTCATTATCCTTCATTTAACATTCCCCATCACTTTTGCATTATTTTTCTCAATTTTTCTTTTTTTTACCATGTTTAAAAAATGTCTTATTTTTACTTCCTTCCTTACATTTTATTCTTCCTCCTCACTCATTCTTTCTTGCTTGCTTTTTTTCATTTTTCTTTGTCCAAAAACTGATATACTTTGTTGATTTGTTTTCATAGATATGTCCTAAATATTGCTATAGATCATTTTCTGATTTTTAATAAAATCCCCTATAGGATAAAATAAGTTCAGATAGACATATTTACTAAGCAAGGCTCAGGCTAAGTCAGAGGAGGGATCAGCTACTAATCTCTTAAGGGTTTTGTATGGGCACTCATACACCATCGTATCATCAACATAGATATTCACAAATGACCAGTGTATACTCTTAGATCATTTATGTATAGTAGAAATAGTGTTGGACTGAGAATCAAATCTTAGTGAATGCCTGCATAGATCATTTGGGGGTTTGGAGGACTGGCCATTAGCAAATACTTTAGGGATCTACCTATTAAGAATGAATAAAGCAGAAGATTCTTCTAGTGATTTCATATTTAGAGAACTTAAGCAGCAAACCTTTATGCCACATCTGGTCAAAAACTTAAAATATCTAATGTGATCATCTACTGGATGAATTTGTTAAGTGTCTCACTAATGATGTGACTAATCAGCAGTGGAATGGGCAGATTAAAATCTGTATTGTTTATCATTTCTACATCAAAAGTAAAATTGGGGAAAAAATGAGATGCATTTTCATTTGTTCTCTTATTTGAAAAAAATGAAAAAAAAAAATTGTACAATCAGCAAAAAAGATATGTGCCATTTACAGAGATGGTTCCATAGCTGAAAGTATTGTTCATGAATATTTTGCTAGATTTAGAAGTGAAAATTTTTATCTGAAACACTGAAAATAATCTGCAGTTGCTAATGATAAACAAATTGAAACAATGTTTAAAAATAATCTAGGAAATATGTCATTAGGTAGAAAAAACAAATAGAGATCAGTCTATTTGGAACACAAAGATATATAGCAAAATATTTATTAGCAAACCTACTAGATAACAATGAATGCTGGTTGAACACATGTTTCAGTTGAATGCTCCAATCACAGTACATTAATTCTGGGAACTTTCCAATACCACTGTGTACTGTTTATCGTTATCATTCATCAGCACTTGTTCCTACGCTGTCACTGATAATCTATCTTAAAAATGTCAGAAGGCTACAGAATTAATACTTTGGGATTATGAATGAATTTTGTAAATTATTTGCACAATATTGATCATATTTTCAAAATCAGATTTCTCTATATTATGGTCATTTATTCAAATTAACCTCATTGCATTGGTCTATTAAGGATTATAAAAAAATACATTGATTTACATTTACTAATCAGTAGTATTTAGAAACACATAAGTTTACAAAGAATAATATCACATTATGACAAGTTAGTTTGTTATGATAAAAAGCTATATAGTCATGAATAAAACCACATTATGACAAACCAGTTTGCTATGTCAAATATCATATACAATCAAGAATATTATGGCAAGCTAGTTTTCTATGAAAAAAATTGTGTCACATGCAATCATGAATAATATAATATATATAATTAATGTTGAGAGATTTGTCACTTAACTGAGCAAGTCATGCTGACTTTGAAGTTTCATGAAGGCTCCATTATGATATCTTCACTCCAAGGCTTTTTTTCAGTCTGCAATTAATGCTCTATCTTTATTTCAAGAACTTTAAGACAAACACTTGTTTGCCAAAATATCTTTTCATCAGTAAACCATTAATAAAACAAAAATCTTGGTGCTAAGCATTATCACAACTCAACACTATGTATAAAATATATATATATATATATATATATATATATATATTCACATATTGTGTTTATTGATATCAGCTGGATTTGAACTTGAGCCTGGTTAAACAAACTATTCAGTATCAAGCACTGCCAAAAGTTGACTTTAGGACTTCCAAAAGACTATTTCATCAATACATCATGGCTTCTGCTCTGACAAGCTTAAGTCACTGGTGCCCCCTGCTACTGGAATTTACTCTTGCAACCAGACTGGCAACAAGGTCCCACCCACTTACAATTAGATCAACCAAATGCAGCCATCAATTCTAGTCAAACAGCTTCTTTTCTCGCCCTTCCCGCCTGTGAAACTTCCTTTTGTATACTTGCTTTCATGATGGCTACAACCTCCAGGTATTTAAATGCAAGGTCAATATCCATCTCTTATCCACTTGACTCCAGTTCTTTCTACATCACCCTGTGTATCTTGTTCTATCTTCTTTTCTCTCTACCTTTGCAATTGTCTTCACACCTGTGTTTTCATCCTTCCCTCGCCCTTTCTGACACCCACTCTAACTGGTCTGTCTTTCTCTTCACTCTCCTCTTGTCTAAACTTTTACTCTTATGTAGCCCTCTATGCATCAGTGGCGGTACTGCCTTGCTTGGGGTGAAACAATTAAAAGAAATAAAAAACGTAACTTAATAAAATGCATAAAAATTATGCAAACAATTTTGTCATCTACTTTTTGTATAACATGAACAAAATGGCTGGCTACACATTTTCTGAGAACATCTGTCTGCTAGAATATAAAGGCACTCTCTGTTGCATACACTTGTGTAAATATGTATTCATGATTTATCCTGCAACTATGCTGGGTTATAGATTCTTAGTTATAGATTCTTGGAGAAAGCATATAATCTGACATGCTCAATAGTTTGAACAATGCCAGTAACACTCAATACGTTAGTCATGATGACTTGTAGCTTTATGCTAGCACAATCATTGACAGTTCCATTTACCTAACACCACTCAAAAGATTTTGGTTAACCTATAGCATGGATTTTAAGAACTTTCCAAAGGTGTCTCATGCTAGGTTTGCTTCAACAGACCAATAACATTAAAAAATCACCATCCTGACAAATTGACTAACATAATATTCAAACCTAGGTCTCGTAGTTAAGAGGCAAACATTCTTGCCACTCAACCACATGTGCCACCATAAAGTACATATGTTGATATTTACTATCATATTTATGTAATACTGTCTGCAACAGAAATACCTCTCACATATACCTCCAAGAAATACCTCCCATATAATGATGTGACATTAGTAATAATGGTGTCTTTAAGCAATGTTTGTGGAAGGCATTTCTCTGGTGCATATGTGTGCCTTATTCTGTCACATCCTGGATATATATATTATGCATTATACATGCAGGGTGGTTCAAAAGTAGGTGGGCTGTAGATGTGTAAATTATAATGAACAAAAATGTGAACACCTATGCTGATAAAATTTAAGCACTTTTCAATATTGTATACAATAAAATTTAATTGTCAATGTTATAACTGTATTAGTAGATATAAATGTATATGCAATCTCTAAATGTTATCATTTACTGTCCACCTACCTTTTGACCACCCTCTGTGTGTGTGTGTGTGTGTGTGTGTGTGTGTGTGTGTAGATATTTATTTTTTGTTACATTATATATATATATATATATACATACATACATACACACAATTATTATTATTTACATTGTTTTCCTTATCTTTATTGCCATATTAATGATGTTTCAGATGTTGTACACTCCAGCCTTCTTCAGGTGATTAGAAATTTGAACTGAACCCTTTATTTTGATCACTGGAGCATATTGTTCTCATTCCATGAGGCATGCTACTTCCAGATGTCTCAGTTATCTCCTTTTTAACTCAACTCTCTAAGTCACTTGTTCACCACTGCTGTAGGCAGTTATTGAATTCTTCAGGTCAAGTCACAATCTAACCAATACTTATTTACCGAGTCATCTACCTTCAGGAACCTACCCATTAAGAAGAATTTTATAATCAAACCTCTACTTCTTGCTCCTCAAGTGGCTGTTCTTTTCTTAGTGTTGAATGACCTTGCTGATTATAGTTTCAAAAAACTTTCTTATGATACTAAAGACAATTCTGAGTCTATATTGAGTGGGAGAAGAGTGCTTGCCTGCATTCTTGAAAACCGTGTATGCACTTGAAACTTTTCAAAGGTTTATGAAGGATTTTGTTATTCTTAAGGACAACCACTGGAATTTTGTTTGGGCCAGTGGCATTCTTAGAGTCAAGATTTTTTTATAAGTCTTGAGACTTCTTAAGCCGTAATGAAAATATTAGTGAAATGTGCAAAGTTGGGAATTTGTCATCTAACATTTAATTCAAGACAAAGATTGAGGCAAACTGCTTCACCTTTTCTGTTGAGAAAGATATGACCTCAGAGCAATTTATAATAGTGGGTACAGCTGCTTTGCCTCTGTTCATAATTTGGTTGGAGATCTTCCAGAATTCTCTGGATAAAATTTGCTTTAAATCTTGGCCTGGATGCATGAAAAATATTTATGTGCATTCCTTTTCCTTTATGTGCCATGTCCTTTCAGGATTTAGAAAATCTTAACTCTCCACAACTTCCTGTTTTTTTGTTTAGTTTTTTTACTCTATCTTTTTATATTGTACCTATTTTGCCATCTATAGAAATTCATTAAGTAGACTAATTGCTGATTCCTCTGGTTATCTTACTGCCTTTATATTTTGTGAGTGTTAAATCCTTTTTTCCTCATCATATATCCCAGGGATTTCCTCTCTCTCTCTTTATGAACATAAGTATCAGTTTTCTTGATCCTATTCATGATAACATTTGTTAGTGAAACTACATCTCCCTCACTTCAAGTCTTTTCTTCATATGTGTTGAAATTGTCCACCTTTCATTGCCATATAGAAAGATTGATATTACGTAGTGGTTCAGCATTCTTTATTTTGATATTTTCCTTTGTCATAATACTTTTAGGCAAACCGGTACAACATTACCATCACCTGCAAATTTGTCATTTTTTTTTTTTTACTTTTTTCAGTGTAGCATCATCGATTAGGCCTCAATCTTTCCATTTATCAAAAACAATTTGGAAAAAAATTCATTAGATTTTTAGGGGGTGCTCAGTTTCATATACAACCTTATAGTAAATTGATCTTTCATTTTCTAAACATGTTGAGCCGCTTTAATGTCACTTTGATGTTGCAGAGACCATGTATAGAGAAGCTTACAATTTGAAGATCAACAAACCCATGAAAAATTTTAATTATCCCTGCTTCATAGCAATGAAAAATAAGTTATTTGAAACATTAAAAAAAAAAGTTTTGGAAAGAGTTTCTTTGAAATAATTCCTGTTGTATAAAAATTTGAAATGAAAAGTATGACATGTAAAACATTAAAAATTTTGACAGAGAATCTTTAAAATGATTTCTATTCTAAAAAGTTTTTGAATAAAAACATATTTCCAGAACAATTCTTTCATTATTTTCCTACAAGTTTTGGTAAAAAAGAAAAAGGGCAACAACTCGACGCATGTGCTTCCAAAATGGAGGATCGATTTACTGTAATGTTGTATGAGAAACTGAGCACCTCTTAAAAATCCTTAAATATTGAACTTTTCCTAATATTTTTTTTTGAAAATTGAAAACTATGTACTAATTGTTAATACACAGAAAAAAGTAAACAAAAAAATAATAATCAACAAATTTACAGGTGGTGGTAATGTCGTACATGTCCGCCTACTTTTAGTTTCTGAATGTCATCTTATTGCACTTCACATTTTTGTTTTCCAGCTATTTGTTACTATATTACACAAGTCGTTAAATTTCTATACATACTTGATATTGACCTCCCCAAATATGTGACTCATGCCTTGATCCTCTCTTTTGTTTATGTCTATGTATTCTATCTTGTTCCAGCTAATAGACTTTTTAGTTTTTTTTTAATCAAATTCACTCCAAGAAAGGCACTAAATTCACTATGATACAAGAAGTTACTGGATGTGAAAGAATTAGAAAACAGAAATATCTATATATAAAATATATAAAAGGCAATCTGTGAGTGTGTGTGTGACTCATCTATGCACACCTACATTTTAATTTTTTGGCACTTTTTGACCAATGGAGCCAATTGTATATATTTGCTTCGTAAAACATCTAAGATGGTTGCTAGATTACGTCACAGAAATCAAATCACACATGTCAAACGTGACTAAAAAAAAAAAAAAAAAAAAAAAAGAGCCTTTATATTTAATTATTATTCCAACGTTTTAAAAATTCATTTTATCAACAAAAAAATGAATATTTTCCCCGTAATTTTGAAACAAAAAAAATATTTAAAACTGCAAATTGCCTGAAGACATCACTCATGGTAGAAACCTAGGTTGAGTAATAACTTGTTTACAAATTTAGAATATATGTATATCTATCCTCTCTATTATAATAAATACTGTTGCGTATTTATTTGCATATATTTTGGCATTATTTTTGACATCAGGAGTACACTCGTATATTATAAATATATTAGGAGTATTATATTGTAATATATACAATGATTTTCACCATCAGCAGAATAACATTAACCACAGCTGACCCCACTCAACTTTGTTTCTATGCTGATGACAGGGCCATTCATTCCTGTCTCCATAATTAATCTGATCAAAACAGTAGCTGGTTACAAAAGATCAGCATTCTGTTAACTTGGACAAAAGCTGGCTTGTTAATTGCCTCTAAAACAAAACTTGCCTTTGTTAATCATCTGAGACCACCCCTTTCTGTCTTCCATCAGTATGGCTGATGCTAACCTTCAGTAGAGTTACTCATTGCACCTTCTCAGGTAAACATTCTCAGCTGACATGAAATGGAAACACTATATTGAATCCATTGCTAGGTCAGTTGCTAAGGAAAGTTGGTTCACTGTGTCATGCTAGACAATTTTTCTCACCAGAATCTATCTCCAGGAGAGTGACTCATTGCACCTTCAAGGGCTAATGTTTTCTGCTGACATGAAGTGGAAAGATTATATTGAATCCATTGCTAGGCTTGCTGCTAGGAAAGTTGGTTCACTGTGTCATGCTAGACAATTTTTCTCTTCAGAATCTATCTTACATATCTATATGCCTACTGTTTGTTTATGCCTCAAACATTGCTACAACATATGGTCTGGTGTTCCTGCTCTATATTTAGAGATTTCGATAAAATCCAAGGAAAAATCAGCAATATTATTGGTCCTAATATGGCATCTCAGCTCCAATCACTTTCTCATCACTGTAAAGTTGCCTTCTTCTGCCTTTTTAGATACTTTCATGGTAATTGTCAAATGAGCTTTTCACTATGGTACCTAGACTTTATGAATTTAAGTTCAGTATAAGATTTGCAAAAAAGGTTCCATCATTTTACAGTTGAATTGGTTAAATGTAACCATAAATTCTATGGCAACAGTTACTTTTCTTGCAAGTTTCATCCAAGCAAGTTTCATCTTTAAAAATTTAAATGCAATGTCAATCATTATCTACTAACATCCTGATTACTCTGCTATTGTTCTCACGCTTCAATAATGTTTGTTTCTTAATTCACTCCCACCCAGTAACCCCTTGTGTCTTAGTGGCTTTACTGGGTGAAGGATATTATATTATATATATATATATATATATATACACACACACAAACATGTTTATTTACAAGTAAAACAAAATTCTTGATAATGGCTAAAAGTATAGCTGAAAGCACTCAAAAGTACAAAAGTTTTTAAATCTTATATAATTTGAGTTTCGAAAAGAAAAAATTATACGAACACATGAAAAATTATATAAAAAACTTAATACCTTGTCTGTTATTTTTAAAGAAACCTTTATAAAAGAGAGAGTTGCCCAAATACACAATTATATATATATATAATTGGAGTAGATAGACTAAACTATTGCCCAGTTCACACTCCACCCACGTCTATGAACAGGTGAAGAGGCCTATCCCTTGTTTCCTGTTTAGGATGTGGTTTCCAGTTTTTCTCTTTTCCAATCTTTTTCTTATTTTATTTTATTTTATTTTCAATTGGAGTAGATGGACTAAACTATCGCCCGGTTCACACCCCACCCACATCTATTGAACAGGTGAAGAGGCTCATCCCTTGTTTCCTGTTTAGGATGTGGTTTCCGGTTTTTCTCTTTTCCAATGTTTTCACTCTTATGTAGCCCACTGCACATCAGTGGCGTTTTCGCCTTGCTTGGGGTGATATGATTAAAAAAAATATATATATATATATATATATATAGCAGTATCCACAGCTGAGAAGGTTGGATCTCTGTTGGGCCAGAGAGCTTTTCTGGTCAGAATTCATCTTGCACATTTATATATATATATATAGCATTCTTCCATGTATTAAATACTGTTGCCATGTTTAATTGGGTGTTCTTGCTATTCATCTTGATGTTCAATAAAATACAAAGTAGGATTTTCAATGCAATCAGTTCTGATTTGTCATATCGACTTCAGTCACTTTCTCACCAATGGTGATGTGGTTTCCCTCTGTCTTTTCTATAATATTTTAATAGCAACTGCTGACAAATTTTTGCCTGATGCACCTATCACAAGAATTTAAGCATGCTCCTAAATTGGCACCTAAGTCCTACCCTTTAGAGCTGAAACAGATATAGCAGCCACTTCTGCTAACAGTTTCTTTTCTCGCACTTCCTGCCTATGGAACTCCTATTTACTTGCTTCCCTGATAGCTACAATCTCCAAAAATCTGCCATCTTCTATTTTCTTAAATTCTGTTCATCTTTTATCTTTTCTTCAATACCCACTTTACCCAATCTTTTCTCTAACCCTAACCGCCCGTGCAGTAGTGGCAATCTCACCATGCTTGGGGTGAAATGATTAGAAAAAATGTTCAATACTTTTATAAAGTTCATATTCACAAAATATGCTTTTGATTATTTTATAGTTTTTCTGTGTTACTTCTTAGTAAAGACAGAGGCAAGCGGCATCTCTTCCTTCATCAAATCGAATTGTGGTATCGAAATATTGACATTAAAGTCAACATTGTATTTACAACTGCAATTACACATAAGTAAAAAAAAAAATTATTTTTGGCAACTTTATTCACGCTTTATTTCTATCAAATACGAGATAATCAACAAAAATATTTAAAATTCAATTCTGTTTGTAAAATAGGATGCTTATATCCTGGTGAAAATCTTTGGACATATTCATAGGGTGGACCTGAAAGAGACTATCACCACCTTCAAATTTTTTGTTTTACTTTTTTCAGTGCAGTCTTATCAATTATTATACAAAGTTTCTGATTATTGAAAGAATTTGGAAAAACTTCAATATTTAAACAATTTGGGGGTGGTCAGTTTCTTATACAACGTTATAGTAAATCGATCTTCCATTTTAAACCACTCATTGGGGTCGCTTTTTTTGGGATGAGTTATTGCTCTTTGTTTTTTCAAATTTTCTTTAGTTCTTATGATGGCATCTTCTTTGGAAACTCCAAGAATTGCTTTATTCAAAAATTCACAAAGGATTCAGTTGTTGAATATGCACAAACAAAAAAGTTAATTGCACAGGATCGATTTATTATAAGGTTGTATGAAAAACTAAGCCCCCCACCCCGAAATTGTTTAAATGTTGAATTTTTACAATTTTTTTTTTGTCAATTGCCAAGTTTAAGGTGCAATCAATAAGACTGCACTGAAAAAAGTAAAAAAAAAAATTGATAATCAACAAATTTACGAGTGGTGGTTAAATCATACTAGCGAGTGGTTCCAAAATGGAGGATCGATTTATTATAATGTTGTATGAAAAAATGAGCTCCCCATAAAATTGTTTAAATATTGAAATTTTTCCAATTTTTTTTGTCAACCAGAAAGTTTAGGGTGTAACTGATAAGATTGTGCTGAAAAAAAGTAAAAATAAAAAATGAAAAACAAATTTACAGGTGGTAGTGGTCTCCTTCAGGTTCGCCATTCATAGCTATTTACATTATTTACAGTTGAAGTAATATCTTCATCTTTGTTATCATATCATTTTCTTCAGGGGTATATCCCCTAGATATACATTTACTATCCCCTCATAGATCAAATAAAAAATTCTGTTTGAAATCCTCTGTTACCCAGATTGACAGACACCTATCCATGTCATAAGGGTCACCTTGGTTGGAAGTTAGTCCAGAAGGACAATTCTGACTTCAAAACTCTGAAGACAACAGAAAACCATTCTAATATACCAAGATATCCTGACTATTCAAAAATACCAAAAAGTTAAGGAAACCGGAGATATCCAATCGCCTGAATCCTATAGGGAAAGGCATTAAAGAAAAATTATTTCTAAGTCTTTCTTTTGAGAAAATTATCTATAAAAATTTTATTAATGTTTTTATAACTTTGTATATCATGTATCTTTAAAAAAAGATTTGCTAACATTCAGTAACTCCACCTTCAAACTTAATTTACTTTTTAAACTGTTGGATTTTTAAAAAAAAAGCATTTATTTCTCATGAAGTTCTTGAATTTTTGGAATGGAACAGCTATTTTCAAAGTTTTTTTCAATTTTTGCTGTGTAATTCTTTGAAAACATCACCATGTAAATCTTTTGTTACAACAACATGAGGTTATGTAGAAGTTCGTTCTTTTTTATTTCACAATCTTTATTGCATTTGATTTTTCTTTTAATCATTTTGATTTTCTTATGACACCCTTGGGAAAAAATCACTGTCAAGAAAGCAGTATTGTACAGATACAGTATAACTCTTCAGCTTCAAGAGACAAAAAAAGAAACAATTTTCCTTTCAAATTTTCTTTTCATCTAATAAATATCATTCTACCAATCAGTCAAACTTCCTTTTCATATGATCATAGCAAGGAATATCTGCATTGCCTGGGACCACAACTTTTGTCAGAAGTTAAATTGACATTGTTTAAAATATTGCTTAAAAGATATGCTACATACACAAAAGTAGTGAACTGTATAAGTATTTAATCTTCTAGATAGTAAAATAAAACAAGCTATAATTTAGATTTTGAAAATAATGTTATTGAAAAAAATAGAAGTCATTATGGAGAGAATTCCTTGAAGTAATATTAATAATCAAAATAAACCTCCTCCAAAAACACTTCTTTATATCATCAGTTAGTTAAGTGTCAATCCTGTCTCCTTCGGTACATGAGTGACTGGGCAGAAAATTTTGCTGCAGTAGATTACCATTTATTTCTGCGATAGACTAGTTGCTAGCCAGGGCTATACAGCCCAATCTAACCTGCTATTTCACCCATAGCTGGAGAGACAAGATAGATTAATATCTTTCCCAAGGGTATTTGCATGTAAGTGAATAAAACAAATCCAACAGGAATTTAAAAATCTGCTCTACGAGCTGATTACACGACAACACACATTTACTCTTAAGCTATGTAAGATCCAAACATTTGTAAATAATATAAAAAATATGATGCATTCACTTCAGAATTCATATTTATCATACAACTAGCAGTATAGCCCAGCGTTGCTCAGGTGTAATGAAAGCTTGAAAACTAATCCATGGTCCTGGAGCTGAGACTCTTTGGACATTGACACAAAAGACTAAAAAGCAATAGTTGTTTCCAGTTAAAGCAAAACTGTAGACTGAAAGAAAAATGAATGGATGTAAGTCAAATTTTGATTTCCTGGTATCTATACCAAATTTTCTGCACTATTGTAAGAACTGAAACCTTGAAACTTCTGAATATCATTTCTTATGCCTTTGTCTATGAGTATCAAATTTGATTAAAATCGGACCACTCCTATAACCCGATTTTTTCGATTATCAATTTTTAATATTTATCAGGGGTACCTCAACACAAAACCTAGCTAAGAACACTCACAGATGCTTATAGTACAACTGTGTAAATTTAAGAAAATCGGTTCAGCCGTTTCGGAGTCTATAGGTAATGGACACACACAAACACACAAAGTTCCATTTATAAATAAGTTTAGATAGATTACAATACTATGGTAAACAGAGTTTTCTTAATACACACTTAAATTAAATTGACATTAAGAATTACACATGAACACAGATACCATAAAATAGTCATGTGACATCTACACAACCAATGAAACAAAACATACAATATAAAAATTGATATATACATAAACACTAGCTACTTACCTGCCATTTTTTTTTTTTTTTTGACTGTTGGAGCTCATCTCAGTTCTGTGTCTGTCTTTGGGTAGAGTGCAGCTCTATTGTAACTGTCCAAGGACAGATATGCATCTGCGAAAAATTACGCTGAGAGGTACCCGGTCCCAGGGAACAGTGTCCCAAGACTTTACCACCCCATTGCACTAAAGGAGTGAATCAGTGGTTGCCACTGAGGCCAGCTCAACTGGCAGTTGCAGGGACTGGGCAGTTTCTGGCCCTTGCCTGTTCACACAAGTTCAGGTTCCCCACATTAAACCTCGACCTTGTGTCACCTCCACGTCTCAGTGTGGAGATGAGGTAAATATCTATAAACAAACATTAGCACCATATGATATAGCTATGACATAATTATAACCAATGAAAAAGCATAGAAGATAAAAATTGAACCTACATAAGCACTGACACCATATGATATACACTAGCAGCCATAATTATTAGGCCACCCCAGTTTTTTTAAAGAAATGATGTATTTCTTACTATATTTAGTCTTTATTGTCATGTGGATAATTCTAAATGAAAATAGGATGGTTCTTATTCAAATACTGCACAATATATGCATCAAATGAACAGTTCTGGTGTCCAGTTTTTGTGCTCTCTTCCCCATGCTAGTCTCTTCTTACTGACTGGCCAAAGCAAAGGCTTCCTGGCAACCTTGTAAAATTTTGCAAAGTAATAACAAAAGAACCATTCTATTTCATTTAGAATTAACCACTTGGCAATAAATACTAAATATTAAATGAAATAAATAATTTCTTTTAAAAACTGGAGTGGCCTAATAATTATGGCTGGTAGTGTACATGTTACATCTTTGCAACTAGTGATAAAGTATAGATATTCAACCTTGAAAAATAACTGTATAACAAACTTTTGTACTTGTTCTTTAGTTAATTATGCTTTCAATTTATAGTGAATATTGATATGCTAGTAAAATTTTGTAAAGATATTTTAAAGATTTTATTAATAAAGAGCAGTATTAGAGACAATGGCAAAAGTGGAAATTAGTACTAAAACATCAGAATATTCTTAATAATAGAAGTTTGCTATTTAAAGATGAGCAAAATGAAATGTTAACTGAATATTGATTATGCACAAGAATGTTTTTTTTAATCCAGCTACAGGGATAAAAACAAAATATAAGAATGCTATTCTGCAGGTTTCAAAGAATAACAATGATTCAACTGACATATCTATCTATATATATATATATTAAAAAAGGATTAATTCAAAGATGTTGAATGGCCATTTCGATATGAAGATCCCCACGGAGACGACATCACCTCAGCAACAGAAAAAACCTTTCAGAAACTGGAGAAAAATTAGTCTGCTTTTCCTTTTTAAATAGATTGCAAAGAAATTAAAAAATAAATAATAAAATAAAATAAAATAAAATAAAAAATAAAATAAAAAAAATATTTTTATTTTATTTTATTATTTTATATTTTATTATTTTTTATTTTATTATTTTATATTTTTATTTTATTTTAAAAAAATATTTTTATTTTATTTTATTATTTATTTTTTAATTTCTTTGCAATCTATTTAAAAAGGAAAAGTAGACTAATTTTTCTCCAGTTTCTGAAAGGTTTTTTCTGTTGCTGAGGTGATGTGTGGTCCCCCGTGGGGATCTTCATATCGAAATGGCCATTCAACATCTTTGAATTAATCCTTTTTTAATATATATTTGCTCTGTAATATTTTATTACATGGAGCTCTCTTCCTGTATCATTTTTTAATATTAAAATAAATTTTTAATATTAATTAGGATCGGGTTTTTTGGAATTTACCTTCCTGCTTTTTTCCCTTGGATTGAAGTATCTGAATTAATATATATATATATATATATATATATATATATATATACTGCTTGTTTTTAATTTTATTATATATATATAAAATTATATTTTATGTATATTGTGGCTATTGTCAGAAATACACAAGTACAGTTCTCTCTATATATTTATTATAAATTATAATTTAGAACATGTTCAAATTACAATCTGCTATAAAGTGTGATCAACTACAAAGTGTAGATTGTAATTTGAACATGTTCAAAATTATAATTTTTAATAAATATTCATAGCTCTATTTCTATATTGGGCACTGTTTTAAATTAATGTTTACAATATTGTTCATATTTTCTTTGTTCCTTATTCATTTGGATATATAGTTTTTTGTATTTAAATGTAAATCATTTTCACAACCAACATCCAACATTGCCTGATGACAAGATAGAAATCTTGAAACAGAAATTTCCGTGTCGCAATGTACTTGTAATTCATAATTATATGATTATATTATGCTCTACAGTATTTATTGTATTGATCACTTTTTATAAAAAAGTAAATACCAGGGAACTCAAAATTGTAAAACCTTGGCTCCTCTTTACCTGGATTTATATATATTTTTAACATTTCGCCACGAGTAAGGCAAGTTTGCAGAGGGTTACAATGAGAAAAAAGACTGGGTACAGTGGGTATTGAAGAAAAGATAAAACATGAATAGGATTCAAGAAGATAGATGGCAATTAATGTTGCATTTAAATTTATGGAGATTATGGCTATCAGGGAAGGAAGTTACTGGAAAGTAGTTCCACAGATGGGAATTATATATATATTAGCAGTATAGCCTAGCATTGTTTGGGTGTAATGAAAGCTTTAAGACTAATCCATGGTCCTGGAGCTCAGACTCCTTGGATGTTGGCATGAAAGACTAAAAAGCAATAGTTGTTTCCAGTTAAAGCGAAACCGTAGACTGAAAGAAAAATGAATGGATGTCAGTCAAATTTTGATTCCTTGGTATCGATATCAAATAAGTTTTTTTCATTGTAAACTGAATTTTGAAGGCTAAATAAGTCCTCTGAGTAAATGGCATCATGGCTGAGACTAAGAACTACAATTATACCTACTTAGAGCCAAACCTGAAGCAAAAAAACTAAAATAAAAGGGCTGAAAAAATACAGACATACAGGCAGATAAACAGATGCACACACAATTATCTTGCCTTTTATTTATATATATATATATATATATATATATATATATTATCGATTTTCAGCACTATTGTAAGAACTGCAACCTTGAAGCTTCTGAATATTGTTTCTTATGTCTTTGTTTATGAGTGTATCAAATTTGATTAAAATCAGACCACTCCTTCTATAACCTGATTTTTTCGATTATTGATTGTTGATATTTATCGGGAGTACCTAGATACAAAACCTAGCTAAGAACACTCGCAGATGCTTAAAGCACAACTGTGTAAATTTTCAAGAAAATCGGTTTAGTCGTTTGAGTTTGTAGGTAATGGATACAGAACACACAAAGTTCTATTTATAAGTTTTTATATATATATATATATATATATATATATATATATATATTGAGTTTCGATCCTGGCCAGAAGCAAGTGGATGTGTCTAGCCACACTGATGAGCTGTGATACAGCGAAACAGGCTTGTATGTGGATGACTAATATATTATGCTCTCATTACGATTGAACTCTCTGGAGAAGAAAATTTTAAAAACAGTTTCCACTTCTGCTATATGTGTGACTCTTCAGAAATGAATTGAGTTCTTTCGGTGACTGGCATGTGTATACATTGCTTCTATACAACACGTTAAAATTTCCCTTCTCTGATTCCATGCGTCTATGCCTTAGGGAGTAGTGACTCTGACTGATACCAAATCGGTTGAGTTTCGATCCCAGCCAGAAGCAAGTGGATGCGTCTAGCCACACTGATGAGCTGTGATACAGCGAAACAGGCTTGTATGTTGATGACTAATATATATATATATATATATAATGTGAATAAAAAAACTTATCATAGCTAACATTTCCTCCACTGATGGACTTTATCAGAGTAAACATAAGGATTTTACTTTTCAATAAGTGTAAGCAAAAGTAAAAATGTTAGTTTTTTGAAATTTTGAAATTTAAGAACTCTCATACATATACATCAGTTTAACTGAAATGTCTAAATAAAAGATGAATCTAGATAAAGCAAGATAATTTATGGGCAATGCTAAGTGATGCAATTTAATGTCCAATAAACAAAGGTGAGTAAATACTGTTGTTGAATTTTTTATAATGTAATTATTTATATTATTGTATTTTGAGATTAATTTATGTATAATATATTTTAAATAATAGGTTTTGAATGTAACTGTTTTCTTTTAATTTTTTAACATTTTTATAATCATGTATATTGGCTTCAGAAAGGAGTATTTCAGAAATGGAGATATTTGAAAACATCCAGGGCAAGAATTTATAATTTTGTAATAATTTGAATTTTCTATCAAAGTTACTTCTGCTTTTAACAAGCATGGCATTCTTTAGATCAAAGTTGTGGTTGAATTTAATTCTATAAATAACTGAAAAATTTAATAAATTGTTGTGTATGAGATACTACTTATATTCCCAGATATGTTTTATTTTGATTTCTTCAATTTTCCACAAATGTGTTGCAAAGAACAACAGTGATAGTTTATTTTATACATACCTGCTTCCAAATTATTATCATTATTGATATTTTTTATTCTGATTTTATCCATAATAGTTTTGGATGTGGTTGTAATTATTTTGATATTGTTAAGACTGGATAATTTTTTTTGGATAGTAGATGCTAAGGAGTTAGTAAGTAGTAGTATGTGTATTTTTTATCTAATTTATTGTCATTGTTACTGTTTTTTTTTTTGTTTTTTTTTAATCAGTTCACTGTAAGCAAGGCAATAATGCCACAAAGACACAGGAGACTACTTGGAATGAAAGAAGAGAATATTTTAGAAGGCTCCAGAAAATTATAGAAAGTAAACATTATGATCTGTTTTGTTGCTATTTATCGTGTGTGTGTGTGTTTTTTTTTTTTAGCATGGAAACAAAAACTAATAATTAACATCAGGAAGAGACTGTAGAAGTTTTTGGGACATATGAGGAAGGAAGCTTAGAGAATCTGATACTCACGGGACAGAGTGCATGAGGAACAGTAAAAAAATCATACATAACAGTGAGCTAGAGTAAACAGACGATGGAACAGGGTTTAGAAGAAATAACAGCAAGACAGCGACCTCCCATTTCCAGTGACACCCACAAAAAGCCTTGCCTCACAACTCACTTCACAACTCACTCTCCTCTTCCTGCCATGCAAACGATTTTCATGATTATTAATCTATTTATCTTTTTCTTCAATGAGAGTTATTCACATCAATTTATTACTTATTGTATTTATTATTAATATAATCATTTCCAAAACCTCCAGCTTTTCTTGATCTGCCACCACACACTTAATATAACAATATTGTTAGTTTATTCAAGTAAGTATTCTTATTTTTTTCTTTTATTGCAATAAACAATTTCATGTTTATTAAATTAACAACTACCAAATTTATGAAAAAAAAAAAGTCTGATTGTCAAGGTTTTTGTCCGATAAAATTAATCTTATTTTTCTCTAACTTTTGAGTTTAATAACACTGCATATTTTGATGATACGATTTTATTTTTCATGCATGAATCATTTTTTCTCATAGGGGTTTTAGATTTTCTTATGTATACATTCAATACAACAGAGAGTGTGTAATGTGATCAATACCGGCTTGGCAGACCGACTGCAGTCTCTCTCTCACCAGTGCGATGTGGCTTCTCTGTGTCTCTTCTATAAATACTTTCACGGCTTCTACTCCAATGAACTTAGATCACTGGTGCCCCCTAGGTTCGAATTTGCACAAGATACTAGATTAGCAACTAGATCCCACCCTTTTACAGTGAAACCGATAAAATGCAGCCGTAACTTCTACTCCAACAGTTTCTTCTCTCGCACTTCCCGACTGTGGAATTCCCTTCCACATGATTGCTTCCTTGATGACTACAATCTCCAGGAGTTTAAATGTAAGGTCAATAGACACCTCTTAACACACTAATTCACATCCATTCTTTCAAACACTCTTCCTATCTATCCAACTTCCAGCCTCGGTATCCTTACCCATCTATCACCCTCCTTCTGACATTTCCTATATTTCCTATATCTAACCACTCTTTCTCTTTCTATGTAGCCCCATGCACTATAGTGGCAGTGAAATGCCTTGCTTGGGGTGAAATGATTAAAAAAAAAAAATAGTGTTCGTATACATGAAATTAAATAGTTTGATCAATCTTTGCAGATTTGAGAAAATTAATTTGCTAAACAAGGTTCCAGCAAAAACTTATGGTACAAAATGTTATTGAGGAATCTCATATTGAAAAAAAAAAAACTACTTTGTCAATTAAAAGTTAATGTTGAAGTATACAACTTTGATCCAGGACATGATTGCTCAAAATGTGGCTATTTATGGGATGGCGTATCATGTCAAATGTTTGATCTCTTATGAAGACGTAGAAAGTTGTATTGCTCTAGAGATTAAAATGTCATGTTTTTCAAGAAGCAGGCAATATTACATGAAATGTTTGTGCCAGGGAACGGGATATATTTAATGATACAGCTTTTTATTGTCAAGAGTAGGTTGACAATTTGAAAGAAATAGATCATGGGTAAATCACCATGATGTATTTTTTTCAAATGGGATACTGCCATTCAGTTTGTGTTTATCTATTTCATGTTGCTTAACGTGGTTAAATTAAAAAGGCTTGCTAACATTCTTTAACACATATCTTTCTTAGTTTTCAAAATACATTAGCAGATGCATTTGTCAAGCATTAGTCTGTTTTAGCTTCATTAGGCAACCAGAGAATGAGCAACAAAAAGTTATAAAGTTGTCTCAAGATTTTTGTATAGTGTAGGGATACAAATGGCAATTGTCTGCCTTTCATTGAGAGCATCATGATGGCCACATGATAGTGAGGGACGTCAAGTGATAGGATGATGAAAGCCAGTTGTGATGTAAAGCCTGGAGAAGATGGACGTCTCTAGCCCACAGCAGTAGACCTTACAGGGAAAAGCCACATGACCTCAACAGGTTCATAGAAAATACTCTGTAACTCAAGGTTCCCTTTGGGAAAATGTTACGAGTAAGGTTCCTCCTTTTTATACAGTTGTTTTGTTTTTGCTTATATGTACTTTCCTATCAAGCAAACAACACACATCTTTACTGTACAAAAAAAAAAATCGTATTTCTTCCCTTGATTATTTCTATTTATTTCATCAAATAAATTACTATTAATCGAAAAGCTTAGAAGAAAGGTTTATTCTCCAATTTTGTTCTATTATATCCTTCATATTATGTTTAAGTTATTATATTACTAATATATTAAGATATAATGTTTAAGTTATATCTGATATAAAAAAAATAACTTTATATATATATATAAAATTTCACCCCAAGCAAGGAAAAACGGCCACTGGTGTGCAGGGGTTACAATGAGAGAAAAAACAAAGTACTGGGGATATCGATGAAAAGATAAGAGATGGATGGGAAAGTAGATAGAAGATGGCAATTGATGTTGCATTTAAATTTTTTGAAAATTGCAGCTATCAGGGAAACAAGCAAACGATCGGGAGTTCTACAAATGGGAAGTGCAAGAAAAGAAACTGTTAGAGTAGAAGAGAGGATTAAATTTAACAATTTAGATGGTTAAAAGGGATGCCAGTTTAGTAGCACAAGTAAATACAAGGGTCATTCAGTAAATAAGGTGATTTTTTTGGTATAAGGACTTCTAATACAGATAGAAGCTTACTTTTTTTTAAATTTTTTTCCTTTACTTCTTTTTCAAAGGGATTTAATTTTTTTTGCAGATTGAAAAAAAAAAAAAAAAAAACAGTTTTGGAGATTAACAAAGATGGCTGACCAAGAAGCATGCTCCATGATTGAACAGAGGTCAGTTATCAAGTTTTTGGTTGCTGAAGGGTGCAACCCAGTTGAAATTCATAGGAGAATGTCAACTGTGTATGGTGTCACATGTTTCAGCCAAAAAAATGTCTACAAGTGGGCTAAATTGTTTAAAGAAGGACGGAGCAGTGTTGAGGATGAAGACAGGCCTGGGAGACCTACAGAAGTGAGGTCTCCTGAATTGATCGAATCAGTCAATAACCTCATTCAGTCTGACAGAAGGGTGACAGTGGATGAAATTGCAAGGACTTTGAGCATATCTGTTGGGACAGCACACAAAATTGTCCATGATGACCTTGCTTACTCGAAGGTCAGCTGCAAGGCCTCACACAGCAGCCCAAATGGTGCAGACCATCAACAAGCTGGGCTGGGAATTGCTCCTTCATACCCCTTACAGTCCAGACCCAGAAGTTTGAAAGTGACGATGAAGTCAAAAGTGTTGTGAGCAATTGGCTGAGACATCAGTCCAAAGATTTTTACGCTGAGGAAATACAGAAGCTTGTGAACAGATGGGAAAAGTATGTGGCACTACTGGGAGACTACGTTGAAAAAAAAAGTAAGCTTCTATCTGTATTAGAAGTCCTTATATGGAAAAATTCAACTTATTTATTGAATGACCCTCGTATATGTGATCAGGGCTCCAAGGAAAGAAGCTCATCAGTGCAGAAGCCCTAAAAATATTTGTAGAAAAAACAGAGGGAAGTCACATCCTGTTGGTGAGTATATGACTGAAGTCGAGCTGTCAAGTCAGGATCGATTACATTGCAGATCATCTCTTGGATTTTTTTGAGAACCTGAAGATGAATAGCAGGAGCACCCGACCAGATATGACAACAGTATTCAATGCACGGACAAATGATAGACTTATGGGAAAGAGAGATTCTGGTGAGAAATCTTCCTGGACTGACAGAGTGACGCAACCTTCTTAGCGGTAGATGTAGCTATTGATTCGATGTAGTACTTCCACTTGAAGTCGGTTGAGAAAATGACGCTAAAGAGACGCAGTGTATTGCTTTTTGGCAGATTAGCGTCATCCATACTGATGGAAGGTATGAAAGTTTCTCTATGGGAGTTACATTATTTCTTATTTCTGATTGGATGGCACCTCCGTTAATTAGATCTGCTGCTACAAAACCGTCAAAGTCTTTAGTCGAGACTTGGGAGCAACTCATGCTACACAAAACAAAGGTAAAATAACATCATAATTAATAACATAATAGGGAAGTTATAAAGAAAATGGAACTCTAAAAACATTTACTTGCACAAGTTGTACAGAATGATGAAATGTTTGCGAAACTAAGTAAATACAAAGAGCTCATGATAGAAATCTTCAGAATGTGGCATCTCAAGTGTGGTAACTTAAAAGAAAGAACGAAGTATTGTACTCACCGAGGGTAAGTCTGGGAAGTAGGTGCTCTGGCGGCTTCGTCTAAAATAGTAATTTTTCTCCCGACCGAACCAGGGTCAAGGGATTGACGATTCTTGTAGACGCTCTGGCCTCGTCGAATCACGTTGAACGAGACCTAGAGAGATCAAAAGGTGCTACATTCTGTCGTACAGCAATTTTTGTTTTTTTGCAAACATGTTGTAAGCTCACAAGTTACGGACAGGAGAGTGCTAAGTTACCAGTCGTTTTTAATTTTGTTATCGTTACAAGAAAGACTTCGCTTGTAAGCAACGTCAGAATTTTCGTTGCAAGCCTTAAAATTGTCTTTTTCCTCCCTCCCTATTTGTCGGTGAGATAATCCCGACACAAGACAATATGACCTGTTGTTGGTTGGTTGTTTTTGATAAGCGATATATCTACCTGTATGGGTTATTTAATACAAAAATATAACTATTCTTTATGTAATTTTGTTTTTAAGAACAGTTTTAGTGATACTATAGTAGGGTATCCGTTCTAGTGAAACGTAGTTGTGCTGAAACAGATTAACTGAATTTGGCCTCGTTAGTAGATAGCCCACTATAAGTTATAAAACAAGAAAATCAAATTGTGTATAGAAACAACGTTTGTATATACACAGATATCAATTGAGTTTTTTTTACAAATAAAGTAATGTCATTTGGATAAGTTCAAAGGACGTTAAAATGTTCATAGCAATAAATGCTGAAAAGAGAGTTTGTGCGTATGCATGTGGGAGCATTTGTCAGTTAGGAATGTCTTTGATGTTTCCGCTCCTGTGGTCGGGTAAGTAGCTCAGTGGACAGCGAAGAAGGTGAGAGGGAAAGGCGAGGCGAGCATCGTAGATCGCTTGACTAGGTCAAGGGACGTGCTAATTATGCTCGCACTTTCTCAGCTGGCGATGCTCCCTGTGTCGGCTTTTTATTTTGTCTTTGTGGGTCCCAACAAGTCATTTGGATTTCACACCCGTATTTAATTTTGGGCTTTCCATTCGCCGATAAATAAAATTCGCCCAGGCTCGCGAACAGGAACCTGATATTTACTACTCTCTGGCCCTCCGCCGGAACACATGCGTGGAGCCGGGCGCGCAAAGACCAGCCTCGGTCACTCGCTTTCTGGACCTCCGAGGGCAAACATCCGGTTCTCCGCTTTGCTCGGTATCACCACAATACAAGTCTTACCAATTGAACCATAGATAGGCCGAGAAGATGCGGATTGATACGTTTTGCAAGGGTATTTGCACGTAAGTGAATATGACTAACCCAACGAGCATGTGTGCAATAATGAAGTTTTGAAAAGAATGGAAACGAAAAGAAAATTAATACTGAGCATCAGGAAGAGACAACTAAAGTTCTTGAGACATGCAATGAGTTGGGCTTCTTGTCTTTTAGTGAATAATGGTTTAGACTTTTCATGTGTGCTAATTGTTTTTTATGGTGATGGATTTGGTGTTTAGGGTGTTGGTTTGGTGGTTTTGAGTGGAGTCATCTTCGATAGATTTGCAGATAATGATCGAGTGGAGGTAGGGTCATGTGTTTTTAGAGAAAGACAGTGCTGAGGAAAATCGCGCTGCCGTTGGTTGACTGATTCTTTTTGTTCTCAAAGAATCTAAGTTGGAGTACTTTTTTAAAATTTTGTTTGTTCTTGAGGCTTAGATCACGTAGTTTTCCCACGTAGCTGGCCTTAGAACTAGTAGAGGCAGTGGGACTGTACGTGTCCTTAACAGTGGTGACTTTCGGGGGATTGAGTGTCTGCTGACTGATGCTTCCCTCCAGCCTTGCCAAAAACCAGCCATCCCAACTCTTCCTTTTTCTTGATGGCTGGTCAAGGCTTTTCCGATAATGGTGGACAAGTATTTGATCCAGCAAGCCATTTTACGACACAGGTCTCAGTTGTGCACACTACAAGCGAGACGGAAATAACAGGAGGGGAATTTGAGTCGGCGGGATCCAGAAATCCAGAGGTCTCCTTTGTACAGGAAGAGGACAAGTGACAGAGAGGGTAAAAGAAACAATGTATTCTCTGCATGGTAGTAGTATCTGACCTGAGGTCATTTTGGTTCATTCCTACAATACTCTCCTACCAGATAACGGAGTGTTTTTTTTTGTTTGTTTTTTTTTAGTAATAATAAAAGTATTCATTATCTTTTTTCCATTTGACTCTCCTACCAGAGTTTGTCTTTATTTTATGTTCCTGTACTTCTTCAGGAGGTAAAATATCAGGCTCTTTATTTTTGTTGGTAGTTGTATTTTGTGTACATTTTTGCTTGTTTTCAATGTAAGGTTTTAAACGGTCTATTGAAACTTGTGTATGCGTGTTTGGGTTAGTTTCTATAAGGAAATATTTTGGTGTTCGTTCGAGTAGTGTAAGGAAATGAATAGGGTGCTTCTAGCGGTTTTCGAACGCGGTCTATCCTAATCCAAACTTTTTTACAGGTTTGCAGTTGATTTGGTACGTAAGATTTTTGTGTTGATTTTTCTCTGTTTGAAAAGTCAGTCAAGTCAAATTTTGCCATGGTTTTATGTAGTTCTCTAGTAAAATCTTGTGTGACTGTTTCTGGGTTTTCCGAATCTATCATTAGGTGTGGCAATAACATTTTTGCACCTGTGACCGCATAAAAAGGGGGAAAATTAGAGCAGTTGGGCATACTTCGAATTCCCAAGAGAACAATTGGTAGGGCTGAAATCCAAGATTCTTTTCGGGCCATTATAGCTGCTTTGATGGTTCTGTGAGCTCTTTCTATAAGTCCGTTGCATTGTGGATGATATGACGTTGTTCTTAGCCTATAAAATCCGATAATTTTTGATAATTCCATGAATAATTCACTTTCAAATTGTGTACCTCTGTCCGTTATGATATGAAGTGGGACACCAAAGAGAGTAATCCAAGTATTTACAAACGCTTCTGCAACAGTTTGTGCCGCAATATCTGCTATGGGTTGCGCTTCTATCCATCGACTGGTTCGATCTATGCATGTTAAAATATATCGACATGGATTAATGGAGAGATTGTTGGAACATTTTGCTGGCGGTAGAGGTCCAATTATGTCGATGTGTACAGTATGGAATCTTGATGAAGGTATTTCCAATGTTTGTACTGGCGATTTTGTGTGTCTATATATTTTTGCCTGTTGGCAAGATGTGCATGATGCGCATAATTCTTCGATGGATTTATCCATGTTAGGCCAGTAAAACCTAGCCTTAATCATTTTTATAGATGATTTTATACCAGGGTGTGACACTGAATGCAAACTATCGAAGATGGATTTTCTTAGTGTGCATGGTACAAAAGGTCTGGGGTATGACGATGTATCACACAACACAAATTGGTCTTTTCCAGATATTGTATATTTTTTTAATTCTGGGAAGGACTGTATTTCAGTATCTGCTGTTTGGGCATCTGCAAGTGCTGGGAGGACGTACATATCAATCTGTACAGCAAATGTTGGGCGTGATAGACAATCTGCTACTACATTTTGATCACCCTTCACATGGGCAATATCTGAGATTAATTCTGTGATTATGGCTAGTTGTCTTTGTTGCCTATCCGATTTTGCTGGTTTTAGGCTGTGAAATGCGCCGCATATTGGCTTGTGGTCTGTTAGAAGTAATACTTCGCGACTTTCTATGAGGTGGCGAAAATGTAATACAGCCAAATACGCTGCTAAAAGTTCACGATCAAAAGTGGAATATCTTGTCTGTGTTGCTGTTAGTTTCTTCGAGAAAAATCCTATTGGTATAGGGTTTCCATTAAAGACTTGATGTAAGGCAGCACCTACTGCATATTTGCTGCTGTCCATGACCAGTTGATATTGTGTACAACTTGGTTGAGGATGGGGTAATTCCGTTAGCTTACCCAATATTTTAGTCATGGTAGAGAAGGATTCTTTTTCTAATGTATTCAAGATGATGAATCTTTTCGGTGTTAGTCGCATTCTCTCAGATAAAGGAAAAACTAACTTTGCGAATCCTGGTATTAATTTTCTGTAAAATCCTACCATACCAAGAAATCTGCATAGGCTTTTAGCATCTTTAGGACACGGAAAAGATTCTATTTCTTTTACTTTATTTGCAGTTGGTGTAATTCCCTTTGAGTTAATTCTAAAGCCTAAGAAGTCAAGGGCTGTTACGTTGAAAATCGATTTGGAGAGTGATATTTTTAGGTTGTTTTCTTGTAGAATTCGAAACACTGTGTCAATATCTTTTTTATGAGATTGTTCGTCATCGCTGAAGATGAGGATATCATCGATATATACGAAGACAGTCGGTATCTCGAAAGATTCTGTCCATATATCTTTGAAAGGTAGCCGAAGAATTCTTTAATCCAAACGGCATAAATTCATATTGATAAAGTCCCATTGGTGAAATAACTGCAGTTTTTGGAATATCATTGGGGTGCATCTTGATTTGATGATAGGCTGAAATTAAATCAATTTTTGAAAATCGCTGTTTATCAGCGAGTTTAGCAGTAAAAGGATTAATATTAGGGATGGGGTATCTATCACTTTTAGTGATACTGTTTAAGGCGCGGTAGTCTCCACAGCAGCGATATCCTCCACTCTGTTTAGGTACTAGATGTAGTGGGCTTGACCATTCGCTGTCTGAAGGGGTTATTACTCCTTCATTTATTAGTCTCTTAAATTCTTCTTTTGTAGCAGTCAGCTTTTCAGCAGACAGTTGTCTGGATTTAGCAAAAACTGGTGAGTGACTACCTGTGTCGATTCTGTGGTAAACACCGCAGTAGGTATTGTTTTTGTTGGTGTGAGGAGAGATAATTTCTGGGTATTTATCTAAGCTGTTTTTTATAAATGTGGGTATATTTGCTTCGTTTATGACCACATTTACAGGAGCAGTAGTGTTTACTAACAACTTCTTTTTAGTGGTTGTTGCTGGGTCATAAATTGTCCTGTTTTTGCAGTCGATAGTGAGGCCAAAGTTATTTAGAAAGTCAATTCCGAGGAGGGGATTGGTGATATCAGCGACCACGAATGTCCAGGAAAAGGTTCTTCTTAAGCTCGGTATTGCAATCTCCAGGTTAGCTTGGCCGTGGCATTGTATTTTCTCACCGTTGGCAGTGGTGAGTGATACTGGTGTTGGGTATAACGTCACGCCTTTTAACGCGGACGCCGGTATTATTGAGAGGCTTGCACCAATGTCTACTATAAATTGTAATACGGTTGTCCCTAATCGTGCTTTGATTTGTAGTAGCGGCGAACTCAAGGGGACAGACATGATTCGCGCTACTAGTTTTCCGAGGCTGTTGGTGGTGGTGTGGGTGGACGCGATTTTGGCAAAGTTTTGATGTTCTGCTTCTTTGGCCATTTACACCACGGTTTGCAAGTTCTTGCTTGCTCGGCAAAGTAGAGGTGTGCTCTGCATAATTTAGTTTTTTGGTCTGGGAAGTAGGGTTTTATTCCTATCGGTATACGGACGTTTTTATTCCTTTCTGTGTGCTGCTGAGTGGAGAATGCTGTTGCTGTTCCGTTCATGTTATTTAATAAGGGCATTAATTCGTCCGCTAGTTTTCCTATTTGGGATGAATTTAGTTCTTTTTGGGAGGCAATGACGGGAGAAATTGTTGCGGGTAATGCCTGTAGAAATTTGTGAAGAACAATTTCTTCGCCGACACCTATCCTTTTAGCTATAGAAAGCATCTCTTGAAGGTATGCAGATGGACGGCCTGTAATTGTGTTGGTAGACATTAACTTGTCTAGCAACTCAGGCTTTGTTCTTTCATTAGCCTCAATTAAGGAGCATTTTAGTTCCTCATAGTTCTTTGCGTCTAAAATGTGATATGGTATTTTAGCTACCACCTCTGCAGGCAGAGATGATATAATCGTATAAAATTTTGTTGTTGAATTTGTAATATTCCGCAGATGGAATTGGGCTTCCAGAATGGAAAACCAGCCATTCACTGCCGTTTCCATGAATTCCGGCGTTTTTATTGTAATTTGTTGTAAGGGGGCTTCTTCCATTTTTTTTTTTTTGTATGTAAAAATATATATATTCAAGTTTTTTGGGTTTTTTTTGTATGAAGAAGGGTGAAAAAAATGTAGTTTGTTTTACTTACGTCAAAGGTTCTCTTTAAAAACGTTTGTGACGTGAAATTAACTGCTACTTGTATATTTTCCTGAAGACTCCAAAATGTGTTTCTTTCTTTTCAGTCCTGGTAAAATTAGTTCGTTTCTTGAGGTTGTAATTTCCTTTTTGTCGGGGTCACCATTGTAATATTTTTGGTATCTTTGTGGGTATAATTGACAAAGAAGTGGATACAAATATTAGCGTTGAGAGGAATATTTTATTTTTTTATCTTTTTATATACTTTCGTGTTAAGTGTCTGCTGGCAACAGAACACATGTTGCCTGCTTAGAAGCCAGAGAGGGACTGGCCAATCCTTTAGGTCAAGCATGGGTCAGGGAGATAGAGAGAGTAGGGGAAAGAGAAATAGTAGCAGAGAAAGAAAAGGGAATAGATTTGGGTATCTTAGTTCTTGGGAGTTATTTAGAGACAGAGAGGGTAAAAGAAACAATGTATTCTCTGCATGGTAGTAGTATCTGACCTGAGGTCATTTTGGTTCATTCCTACAGATCCCCAAGAGAGTAAAAAGAAAAACTGAAAAGAAATAAACACAAAATAAAAGATAAAGTGGAAACAAAATGAAAGAACTTAAAATTTTGTTTTCAGCTGAAAATGAAAATAAATGTAGAACAAATCGTAGAACTTAAAAGTCTATCTAGGTCTTATTTCATTCCAAATCCATTACACTTGCTCAAAGGTCACGCCGTCAGAATTTGTCGACATTTTGTAAATAATTATATTTACCTGCCTGTCCGCTGATGTAGATGTGAACAATGCTTTTTTTAAGTGAGGAAATCGGAGCGGCAAAAATCTAATGTTTTATTTTTCCACAGACGAGATTTTGCCCTTCAGCGGTGTCTCGTCTGGGTTCGTCTCCGCCCGAAGGTAGAGAATCTGACAGAGTCAAAATGGCGTCTTCTCGACGCTGGTCGACATATTGGAAATTTGTTCCTCAGCAAATGAGATTCTTTTATTCAACTCGGGATTTGTTTAATTTTTTCGTTTGACGATTGGGCCAATTTTTTTTCCTCTGACTTCTGGGCCAATCAGAGGGACGGATTCCGTTTTGCCCTTAACCGTTATTAGAAGTATTCATGCATTTTAGCCAATAAGAAATGTTCTTTCCATTTGCCTCCAAATTTATATCTATTAAAACAATTAATTGTCTTGCTTCCATTTTGGATTTACTCTTGGTCATTATGGATCAGCAGTTCCAAGTTATTTTGTAAGTTTATTTGCAAGTCGAGTTTGAATCAATTTACTTGTTAAAAAAATATTGCCTTGTTATAAATATTTTAGGTAAGTGCTTGAGAAATACTAATAAAAATAAATTAATGCACCACTCCAATTTCCACCTTTCTACGAGACCCCACCTACCGACTAGAAACGGTTCGGAACGAGAACTCGAGGAGCCGAGTTCGAATTCCAGTTGAATAGCTTGCGTTCACTTACGTGCAAATACCCTTAGGAAAGGTATTAATCCGTCTCTTCCTCCCAGTTATGAGTTAAATAACAGGACAGATTTTGTTCTATAGCCTTTGCTGGCAACTAGTCTATCGCATAAAGCAATTGCAACCTACTGCTTAATAATCTTCTGCCCAGTCAGTCATGTCTCTTTCGAGACATGATCGCCCAAGCATGTTTCACGTATGTCACTTAACTGCCTGACACCGCCAACGTGAAGAGAACCAACTGAAAGAAATTTCCTGATAGGAAACAGAAATCAAAGTGCCGCTATTCCAAATAATAAAGAAAATGCGTTAGGTTATAGGTCGTTTTTAAATTGTTTTAAGGATAAGTCGTCCTCCATACACCTTTTCATTTGAACCATATTCACCTTGAGGCTCGCTCAGTGGTTTCAGTTGATACTTCTATGAATTTTTATCTTTGTTAATGCCCATATTCAACATTGCTTTGATAAGTGATGATGAGACACACCTCATGCATCCTATTTATTGTTTATGTATCTTACAACATTTATCTTGACAGATTTACTTTAACTCCTTGTATTTATAGCGTTTTCTTAAGTGGGCTTGCGATATTCTCTTTCCAAGGAATTGTTAATTCGTGTGTTAGTCACTTTTGGTAATGCTTTCAGTAGGTACCTCCACCCGATTGTAGATTAAAAACAAACAGCATTATAAAATGTTTTTATCAAGGGGAAAGATCAAATTCTGTTATTTTAAAAGTATTTTAATCCTTTTTAATACGTTCGAAATTTCAATTTATTTATTTTTTTTTTGTTTTCCGTCAGCAATTCACGCTGTGTTTACATAATCTGACTATTAAGGAAAACGTAATAATATCGTTTTTTGGCGTTGAAAACACATTAATTTGAAAATTCAAACAAAAATCAACTAATTGTCTAATTTTAATGAAATTTTCAAGAATTATTCACAAATGAATGAAATTATTTATACAATCATTTTTAGAAAGTCTTGCTAAAAATATTTTTTAATCTGTTACCCCTCCCAACTTCAATTAATTGAATAATTGCATAAAACTTCTAGAAATACATTATTTGTAACATTTTTTTTATTTATTAGTTAAACGCAGGACTCATTAGGAAATGTTAATCATACATATTTGTTTGATTACATGACCATTTTTCCCAAAAAATCTACTCAGAATAGTAAAATCAAAAATACATTAAATCTACGCTATTTTTAATGTAGATAAACTTTTAATTGATTTTATGAATAACATAATTTTAGGATATCATTCTGAAGAAAACAAATTTCGATAAATAATGAATTTTTATAAATGTTTTCATTTTTTCTTTGCTAATCAAATTTTCAAACATTTTAAATTTCTTCCAGTTACTCATTCTTCGGTTACTAATTCATTAAAAATAGACTTTATTTACTAATCGAAAATTCAAAAGCTTTATACAAATAATTTAGAATTAAGATTTTTAAAATAATTTCTAATTTTTTTTTTAATGTTAAACTGCACATTTTCTTTTACTATGGAAACTTATAAGAGACTTATCATTAAAAGCTCACATGTTTCAAGAGTTGTTCCCTGACGAAATGTTAAACTGGATTGTTAGCTATTGGTCATTATAGTTCCAGATTGATTGATAACAGCAGCTGTCATCGCCTCCAACGAGTCAGACCTTTGTTATTAAATAGTCTTATTCTGAATTTCATGCCATAAACAAGTAATATTTGTTTCAAATCAGATTAATTTAACATAAATTTCTTAATTTTTCAAACTAAAACCGAGAATTAACTTACGTTTACAAATATGTCGATCGCTCAAAAAATATCCGAAAAATTGAAAATTAAAAACAAAGATCTCAAAACTTTTAGATTACAATGAATATAATTTCTGCTGGAATAGACCTGCGTATTTTGCTTAGCAGATATAATAAATTAGCTTTCAATTAAACTAAAATTAAAGTTTTAAGAAAAGTTCTTTAAAATTCAATTTGAAACTTAGGTATCGAAAATGAAGTGGAGGTATCTAAAATCAGCTAATATTCCTCAAATAAATTTTCAGAAAAATATCTAATTTTTTGAAAATTTTTCAATAGTTTTACATTTTTTAACACTGCTAAAAAAGGAGCTAAATTAGAAAATTTTATAAATTTCAAAACAAATTCCTTCCAATGAATTCAAATTAGTTTTTTAAATACAACACTATTTTGTTTATTGAAAATATTAAATTCAATCTCTGAGCTTGAAATTAAAACTAAAATAAAATCTTAAAGATTTTTTTTCATTATCAAAAGTTCATTTTAAATGTTAGGTTTTTGTGGAGGTACATACACTGGTTAACAATAGTAAGACTGGTATCTAAAAGTCAACATTCACCTGCAAAAATATATAATTCTTATTACAATATAAAACCCCAAGCAAGGCAAGGCTGCCACTAGTGTCGAGGGGATTCCAATGAGAGAAAAGACTGGGTACAAAAGGCATTGAAGAAAGGATAAAAGATTAATGGGATTCGGGAAGATATAAGATGGCAATTAATTTTCCCTGAAAATTTTTTGAAGATTGTAGCTAGGGAAAAATACACAGAAGGAAGCTCTACAGGCGAAAAGCGCGGGAAAAGAAACTGTTCGAGTTTACAATTAACTATTTCAACGGTAAAAGAGTGAGACCGAAACGCCAATCTAGTAGCACACTGAAATTCACGTGAAAGGGGCATCAAGAGGAAAAAAAAGATCGCCAGAGCAGTTGCTTTCAAACTTTGTAGAAAAGACAGAGGGAAGCCACGTCACAGTGGTGAGAAAGTGACTGAAGTCGAGATGCCAAGTAAGGACTTGATTGCAATGCAGATTTTAAATAACCTACTAAAAGGTTAAGTGGTAGAAAAAAAAACAATTATGTAACTCATAAAATAGTAACTTTGGCAATTCATTTAAGATATATTGCGTAGCAACATTATTTAAGAATATCCAGTTAAATTCGTTAAACTGACTATTTTAAAATCCCTAGTAAATTATGCAAGCAACTCTGATAATATATAAACCTTTGTCTAATACTTTTCTGAGGTAATCTTTTTTTACCATTCTAACGTTCTTCGAGAAGGCCTGTAATTTGTTTTCTTACTATCTTAACATTCACAAAATATTCCGTGTGTCTTCTTGTCATCCTAGTGTTCTTTAATAAACTATGCATTTCGTTCTATCTACTTTCATCTTTGTATCTGTCTGGCTCCCAATGTCCAGTAAATAAATGAGACTAAATAATTTGCAAGATTCTGGTAGTGTCATGACTGTACATTGTTATAAGTGATTGATGTAGATGACAAGCTCTCCCAACGTGTGCTTGAGAGGAATGAAAACAATGAATACCTGTGTTGTCTTTAAGTGTGAAAGATTTCTTAGTATGTCATAATGGTGATGGCAGAATTATTATGAATAATAACCGGAAGACGTGGGAATCTTTTGTTTGAATCTGAAAGCATTTACTAAACTATTTAAAAGACAAATGTGTGCGGAAACCAAAATTTGGAAAACTGATTATATAAGTTTTGAGAATATAATTTGGATTGTGGCTAATGGCAAGCAGATGTTTAGCATTGAGTATTTTACAAGAGGTTGGTTTTGAACAGAACAGTGAGAGCATGTGTTTATATCTAGAAAAAAAATCCAAAGCAAGATGACATTTAAATTACGAACAGAATATTTTTATGAAATATTGGTATGTATTTGTAAAATATTTTGATTGATTATTGATCTTTGACTGTTAATCGATAGTTTCAACTAAAATTCTGAGGTCATTAGCAACCAATTTAATGGTTCTAATGGTAGAAATGTAAGCCACATCTATATTTCTGAGATATAGCTATCATAATTATTTACATTATTTATATCGTTTTACTGTTGTCTTTAGCTTTATTGCCATATCCACAACTCCCGGTGGATAAAAACGTTGGTTGAGTAATTAAAGAAAAAAAGTGAATTGACCCAAAGAGTTCTGAGTTCAATAATTGGTCAGAGCAGAGGGAACAAAAGTTTGGAGAGTTGAGTTAGAAAATAGAATTAACTGAAATACCAAAATTTTTTAAAAAAAGCATGGTACGTTGAACTAGAACAATCTACTCCAACTGACTAAAAGATTTAGGTTCAAATTTCTAAGGTATACCAACTGAAGAAAGCCGCTGTACGCAAACGTCATGAATGTGACAAAGTTCAGGATAAGAGTTCTGTAAGGATACAAAATGTGCTTATCTCACTTTGGTCGAGATAAAGTCACGTGGAAACGTGACAACCGCTCGTGACGTCACTCCTGATAGTGACTCAAACACTAGAGTGACCTTCGCTGTAATTATTCAGAGGGTCATGGCACTAGTCCCACTCTTTCAGCTAACGGCAACCGAGGAAGAAGGTTGTTTCCCTTCTGCCAGAGGGTCTTTGGGCGTAGGCAGAATCTGCCTCCCGCCATGTTCCGCTGGAACATAAAACTCCTGTCGTCCTGTGGGAACACAGATGAAGCCTGCAAGATCCCTTTGGGACACAGATGAATTCGGCCCCTCCAAATCTGGAGTCATGACAATGACTGAACAGATTTTTTTTTTGTTCCTTTTGATACTTTGCTTTGGGTTGGACATAATAGATCTGTTTTTCTCCACGTGTGGACACTAGTTTTTATATATATATATATATATATATATATATAATTTGTGCGTGTTATAAAAGTCACTGTGAGAACAGCATTTAATCATTCGTTTCAATTCTCCGTTCCGCCTTATCGTGACGTGGTGACCCATCTTAAGAATATTTAACTCGTGAGAGAATAGGAATAAGATATTTTCTTTACCTACCCTTCACTGGTAACCCTTTAGTCCGAACAGTGGGAATAAAAATGTAAAACCAAAAATGGCGAGATATACTGAAAGTTGTTGAAAGGGACGATCAAAATTAAATTTCCTGTACAGTTAAAATGCCCAATAAAAAATATTTGATATTATGTTTTCATGTATAAAGATTTTTTCCCTTAGTTTTAAAAAATTGTAGTCCAACACTAATATTTACTAGTTTAATGAACGTAATATAAGATTTTTTTAGGCATTTAGTTAAGTATTACAAAAGAGAAAACAAAAAATACCAATGAATCATTTAGAAAACTTCTGTTTAGCTGCAAAGAGATAATTTATAATAATGCAGATATGTTTTTCTTAACATTTTTAACAACGGCATATACAGAAGCAAATGAAAATATTACGGGATACTTAAAATTTTTAAGGGTACGCATTTAAAGCGGATGTGCGTCGTAGTGCAGTGGATATCGTTCGGAACGAGAAATCGGAAAGCCGAGTTCGAATTCCAGTCGTATTCCTTGCATTCACTTACGCGCAAATACCCTTGGGAAAGGTATTAATCCGTCTCTTCCCTTCGGTTATTGGTTAAATAACAGGACAGCTTGGGTTCTGTAGCCTTGGTCGGCAACCAGTCTACCGCAGAAAGCAATGGTAACCTACTGCGGGATAATCTTCTGCCCAGTCAGTCATGTCTTTTTCGAGAGATGATCGCCCAAGCGTGTATCACGTATGGCACTTAACTGACTGACGCATTTAAATGTTATGAAATAAAAATATAGATTTAAATTAAAACAAAATCCGCAAGGCTCCTTAGCACCGCAGATGTATTGTAATGAAAAAAAAATTATAATTATTAGTATTAACTGGAAAATTATCATACTTGTATGTTGAAATAGACGTCTATCAGCCTGTCTCTCTCTCTCTCTCTCTCTCTCTCTCTATATATATATATATATATATATATATATATATATCGAGCACTGATTTTTAAATTAATGTTTTGGACGTTGTAAATTTTTTCTTCGTTCCTTATTCACTCGATCATGTCTTGGGCGAGATATATATATATATATATATATATATATACACACACACATAATCAGGATAACGTTCGTAATGTATAGTTTCAGAACGCCAATTCCAATCTTTCTTCTGTTTTTTCATGATCACGGAATATCTGCGCTCGAGAGTATGTTATTTTGTCTAAAGTACCATTTATTGTTGGTTCAGTATGTTCGGCGGTTGGCGCAAGTTGCATTCTGAGAGTAGAGGGTCCGCAAGATGCATTCTGCGGGTGGGTGGGGGCGATGTTGCTCAGCACGGCGCTGACCAAATATGAACTTACTTTATTTCACTATTTCTGTTTAACTATTTGTGCAGCTTATTTAGTGTGAAACCTGTGCCTGTTGTTTTGCAATTTGCAATTTTTAATCGTATGTTCGATAAGCAGATCCCCATTTCCTCTTCAGTTAAGCGCAGTCTTTCTCGCTTCTTATTTTGATGAATAGCCTAATTCACATAAATAAGTAGAAAATTGCAATGAAATGGATAGTCTTTTTAGCTTCAGTCAAGTGCCATACGTGATACACGCTTCGGCGATCATGTCTCGAAAGGCACATGACTAACTGGGCAGAAGATTATCCCGCAGTAGGTTGCTATTGTTTTCTGCGGTAGACTGGTTGCCAGCCAAGGCTATAGAACCCAATCTGTCCAGTTATTTAACCCATAACTGGAGGGAAGAGACGGATTAATAACTTTCCGATGGATATTTGCACGTAAGTGAATACAATAAATTCAACATAAATTCGAACTCTACTCCCCGATTTCTCGTTCCGAACCGATATCCACTGCACCACAACGCACGTCCTTTTTTAGCTTAAGCGGAATAAGTATAATATTACTTCTCGTACACACACAGGGACAATATTTAGAGGCACACTTACGAGAATCGCGCGTCGCACTAGTCTGCTGCTGCATGGTGGTTGAGAAATATTAGTCTAAGCACTCTAATAAAGTTTCTTTGAAAGAGAATTAGTGTCGTTTGTAAGGCAGGCAAATTAACACAAAATTAAAAATGATATACAGTGCACGTGATACCTCCTTTTTTTTTTCTCTCTCTTCTATACCCAGTGTCCCTTCAGCGTGTTGGCGATCATGGATTTCCACAATTTTTTGTCCTTTGAAGTTTATTTTGTTATGGCCCCTAAACCTTGTTTTGCCATCCATTTACTCAAGCTCACTAGATTATTTTCCTCTCTCCCTCTTGCCTTCAATTTCTTTTGAGTGTCACATTTTCTAAGCCCTCTTTTCTCATGTGTCACAAATGAAAATTGTCTCTTTCCGATGTTAAGTGTTTGTTTTGCTTTCATTTTCTCTAAAATCTTGTTGTTGCTCTCATGTTCGGTCCATGGTATTTTCAGCATCCTTCTGTAGAACCACGTTTCGGTTGCTTCAGATCTCTTCATCCGTGATGATTTTGTCCAGCATTCATTGCCATATAGGAGAAATGATATTACGTAGCATTTCAAAACTTTTTTTTTCTATCAAAATTCTCGTGCTTGTAAAAAAGACAGCCATGTTGAAAGGTAAGTTATTTGACTTCTACAGTGCTCAATAATACTTTGTTTTTTTCTCCTCTGGATTTCAGTGTTACACTTTCCGTCCTCTGTTAAAAATACTTCCCACATATTTAAATTCTTGTACTTGTTTGATATTGATACCCCCAATTTGTAATTTGCATGCAATTATAATGTTGCTATGCACATTGTATAGAACCACCTTCATTCGTATTCCATTGGTGAGATGTAAATTCCACTTAAACAGTTTCTTCCTACAAAACGCTGCTTTATGGAACAAGCTCCCAAGAGGATGCTTCTCTGATCAATACAACGATAACCTGTTCTAGAAGAAGCAAGCTGCATTCACCCTAGTCGGGTTGATCCGGCTTCCTCCCTGATGAAGGAAGATTCATTGGGATTTGTTTAAGGGCAGAGTTCCAAGTCCTACCCTGTTATTTAACCCATAGGTGTAGGTAAGTGACGGATTAATACCTTTCCCGAAGGTACCAGCGCATAAGTGAATGCAGGGCGTTCAATTGGAATTCGAACTCGGTTCACCGATTTCTCTTTCCGAGCCGATATCCACTGCACAACGCACATCTATCTAACTTGTTCGTCTCGGGTTAATCGTTACCTTCCCTGCATATTCACATGAACTGTCTTTTACTCTATGACCCTCAACTTCGAGTGCCTACTGTATCTTGCACAGGGTGAACACCACTGTAAATATATATATATATATATATATATATATATATATATATAGCCATTCGCAGACAGATATGTTTCGCTGTATCACAGCTCATCAGTACGGTTAGACTCCGATTGCTTTTTAACCCAGGAGAAGGCAGACCTTTTAGCGCGTATATCATCATTATATGAAATGATTTGTTTGAACATTAAGATTGTAGCTGTCGGGGAAACAAGTAAATGGAATGGAATTCCACAGGCGGGAAGTGCGAGAAAAGAAGCTACTAGAGTAGAATTTGCGTTTACAGTTTAATTCTTTCACAGTAAAAAGGTGGGACCTAGTTGCTAATTTTGTGGCTCGAGTAAATTTATATATAGGAGCTACACCAGGGAGCTAAGTTAATTGGAACAGAAGCCGTGGAAGTATTTGTAGAAGAGACACAGGGAGGTCAAATTGCGCCGGTGAGAAAGTGACTGTATCCTAGCTGCCAAGTCGGGATCTATCACATTACATATTCTCCGTTAGATTTTGTCAAGGACTCCTCGGTGGATAGCAGGAGCACCCGATCAGATATTGCAGCAGCATTCAATGCACGGGGGTATGGTAGATTTATATATATGCAGGATTGTTTCAGGCGGAAAAAAACTTCCTTGCCCTACACAGAGAACCGGCCTTCTTAGCAGCGGATTAAGCTATGGATTCTGTATAATCATTCCACTGTCGGTCTGTTGTGAGAGTTAAATAGAAAAAATAGAAAAATGTAATAAATATAAAAAATGCAACCATTTAACAACATTCTCTTTCGCTGCAAACAAATCTTTTATGATAATTCAGATATAACAATGCACTCTAATATAGTTAATTTGATAGTAAAAAAGTTACAAGTATTGTTTTAAAACAGTTAAGTACAAAAATTGAAATACCTAGGAAGTGTTCTAACAGAAGATGGAAAGTGCGACACAATGATCCGAAGGCGAATTGGCATGGCAAAGGACGCGTTCCAGAAGCTGAGTAAAGTACTAACACAGGAAACTTTCACTAGAAACAAAGAAAAGAGGGCTGGATTGCTATGTGATGTCAGTTCTTCAATCCGGCAGTGAATGCTGGACAATATAATCGAAAATGAGGACAAAACTTTAAACAGCGGAAACGTGGTTCTACCGAAGGATGCTGCAGATATCGTGGACTGAGCATGCAAGCAACGATAAGATGTTGGAAAGAATGGCAACAAAAAGGAAATTAATACTGAGCATCAGGAAGAGACAACTGAAATTCCTGGGACATGTAATAAGGAAGGAGAGCTTGGAGAACCTGATACTGACAGGCCAGATAGAAGGAAAGAGACAGAGGAAGGCAGCGGATAACATATTTGCAGAGCCTGATCAGGTGGATGACGGAACGGGGGTTGCGAGGTCTAACAGGAGCAAACATACTAAGAGACAGGGGTACGTGGAGAATCATGATCGCCTACGTCCTGAAGGGACAGGGCACATAGAAGAAGAAATTAACACAACATTCAAAATTATGATATGCAATGATAAATAATCCCTATTGTTAGTGTCTTGCTAAATGTGTTAGTGAACTATGTAACTAATAGTGTATGCAGGGAAAGTAAGAAAATCAAATATAATGACTTACATACAGAAAATGATTATCAAAATGGTAATGTTAATATCAGCCGTTTCCTTATAAGGAAACTTGCGGCATATCCTTATAAGGAAACTTGCGGCATACATTGACCGAACAACCAGTCCTGCTTTTTGTTGAAAACTATAAATTTTTCTTAAAACAATTTTTTAGAATTTTTTTTTTTATTCCAGTAGCTGTTATCACTCTTTCCAGTATTATTAAGGGTTTCCTTCCTAATCTTTTATTTGAAGTGGTATGGAAGTTCAGCGTTTTGATTGTCATTATTTTCTCTTTGCGTTACATATTATCCGGCTTACGGCCTATCACGTTGAATACACCAGTTCTCGCTCGATCACCGAAGTTAAGCAACATTGAGCTTGGTCGGTACTTTGATGGGTGACCGCTTGGGAATACCAGGTGCTGTAAGCGTTTAGCGACGGATGTGCTTTGTGGTGAAGTGGATATCGGCTCGGAAAGAGAAATCGGTGAGCCGAGTTCGAATTCCAATTGAATAACCTGCATTTTTTTCTTGCTTCAAATATAACGGTTGACAAATTGCTAGAACGTGAAAATTATCCAAATGGATTTTTAACAAAATGTTTCAACGTCATGGTCATGCACGTGTTAAAGCATGAAAACTGTTCTTCTTACAAACATTTTAGAATATTACTGCAGTATTCATAGCTGATTCTATTAATTGACGGCTTAAGTGTTTTAATGAATATTGCTTCGAGAATCTGTAGTTTGCTTTTGTTGTTTTCTTAGTGTAGGATAGTTGTGTTGTCGATCATTATTTTTTTTATGTTGTGAATGTAGACATGAATGTTGTTGTGGATGTTTTATTTGAAGCAGGAAAAATGTACAGTAATTTTTAGCAACACAGTTTTCCGGTTACATTTGTAACCATAACTCACATCCCTGAAGATGATCTCGGAAAGAGGTTGTGGGGGATTTGGTATTTGCTGGGTTGTATGTTGATTATTTCCCCCACAAATACAACACTCTATTTTGCAATCGCGCAAAGTGAAGGAATAATTTACAACGGACATTCAACAACAAACAATTTATTATGTGACAAATAAAATGGTATGTAGAAACCAACAAAATACATGATTCGAAAATTGCCTTTTTGAGAAATATAAACTTGGCAAGAAGTTAATTTTTGTCCCAAAACGTGATTAAGTGTACATTAGCAGAGTCTGTAAATAAGCCTTTCCTACTTACATTTGGTGCGTTTCAGTTGGCGAAAGAAAGTTCGTCGGTTTATTCTTTTTAAGGTCCTTGGAGCGAGGTCACGAACTTTTGGCATGGAAGAAATGACATGGCCGGCAAAGTATACGGTGGCATGCGGACTTAATGGCCTACTTGGTGACTGACCTTTTTTCTAACTGTGTGTATTATATACATTAATAGGGGATCAACTAATCTTCCTAACATTAGGGTGTGAAAACATTTACGGACCAATCAGATTTATTATTTTACTATTTTGTTTGGGGCCTAAATATTTTTGTGTTAATTTACTTCCAAGCCTATTTTTCTAGAATGTTCTTATTCTAAGTTTTTAGCTGATTGGTTGAGAAATATAAAAATGTAATCTAAATTCTACTGCTGTTTTGATCCAATTTCTCTAGAATGTTCTATTGTGTTTTCCTGTTGCTTATTTTAATAAAAAAAATATGTATCCCATAAGGTTGAAAGTACTTGTGTACCTTAAGAAAATAATGAAAATAGCATCTGTCAACGTTACAGCTAATTTCTGATATCTTTTGATTGTAATACACGAAATATTATCAGTGAGTATGAACAGATTTTATTAAAAATAAGCAAATATAGTGTTTGCAGTTTATTTAATCTGACATATTCACTACTACTCGATGACATAATCATTGAAAAACAAATAAAATAAGTTACTGTTAAAGAGTATTAAACACACGGCAAGTAATGAGTGAACTGAACCGATGCTGCCTCGATATTGTCACTTTCTCTCTCCATGGGCGTAACAGGAGGGAAATATACACACACACACACAACGGTCTTTATTATAATAGGGAGGATTGTGATGAGAGTACTCGTCAGGATACAAAACAAACAAATGGTGCCGACACAGCCTCTGTGCAAGAAACGGTCTGTCCAGGAAACCTGCAGAAATTCCACTAATGTTTCCCTTCCTTTTTCTTGGACAAGTCTTCATTCAATCATGAAAGCGAACATGCATATTTCAGGCTGTAACAGACGTCAAGTTGCAAATGTGTGAAAGCTAATCATTCATGGAATGGGCACGTATGACGATCAGGTTGGGATAGTGGGGGACTTACTTGAAGAGTCTAACACCTGCCAAGTTGATAAGTATTTGGGGCAAACACTCGAATGTACTTAGTTCTGACTCCAACTTTAGTTGGATGAGTGTGATTTCTTCTTTTTACACCTCAAAGTGTCAGCAGGTCAAACGTCCGAAAAATAATTGCCAGCGATATACCTCCACATTTATTATTTCATGTTTTTATTTTTTGTTATCGCATTGTTGTTGATAGCCAGATCCCGCCAAAAATGGAGTGTTGCTGCCATATATGGATAAGAGCTTTCCAGCCTTCCATTTTCAATTTTGATAGTTCAAAAGTGTTTTTGTGTCCTTGTAGATGATGAATTATTTTCTACCTTGCAATATTTTTCCCGCAGACGAAACGTTGCGAGTTTTGTTTTTTTTTTTTACTGCTGCATCACTATTTTAATGGAAAGTGTTCAGACGAACTATATTCTTTAGTTTCACCAGTTCACTGCTGAGACCTGCCATATCACCCACATTGTAGAAAACCACCACCATTTTCTTCATATTTTATTGATAAAATGTAATTTCCACTTGAGCAGTTTCTTCAAACGAACCGCTTCTTTATAGAATCAACTTCCAAGTGAAAGATTCCCTGATTAAAATCGTTATTCTGTTCAAGTCTATGGTTAACCGTTATTTTCGTCTCATATCTCTATAAACTGTACCCCTTACTTTGTAACACTTTACCTCGAGTGGCTCTTGGGCCTTGTATTATACAGGGTGAACATAATTTAAAAAAAAAATTAAACGGCCTGGATAGAACCAGAGAGCAAATAGAATTAGGATTTGTTTATTAATCGTCTCGGATTTTTCAAAATAATGTCCTTTATCTATTTTTTCTATTCTGTTTTTTTCTTTCTTTTTCATTGCCTCCTTGCCTCCTGTTAAATATTTGTTTTATTTTCTTTATCTAATCATCTATTTTTGTAAATTTCTTCCTGTCTTTTAGATTCAAGCTCTCATTTTTTCTTTACATTTTTCCGATGCTTTTTCATTCTTGCTTTTTTTTTTTTTTGTTTTTTTTTTTTTATGTGATTCAACGAAATATCCCTTTCTTTCTCTTTTAACGTTTTTATTTATTTCAACAAAATTATTTTTTTCGGATTATTTTTTTAATCCATTTTTCTTTTTGTCAAATTGCAACACCCCGAAGGATGATACCATCTTCTTCTTCTTCTACGTGCCCTGTCCCTTCAGGACGTAAGCGATCATGGCCCTCCACGTCTCCCTATCCATTGTAGCCCTCAGCATGTTTGTTCCTGTTACTCCTGGTAACCCCCGTTCCGTCATCCACCCAGCCAGGCCCTGCAAATATGTTATCCACTGCCTTCCACTGTCTCTTTCCTTCTACCTGGCCAGTCAGTATCAGGTTCTCCAAACTCTCCTTCCTCATTACGTGTCCCAGGAACTTCAGTTGTCTCTTCTAAATGCTCGGTATTAATTTCCTTTTGGTTGCCATTCTTTTTAGCACCTCATCGTTGCTTGCATGTTCAGTCCACGATATCCGCACCATCCTTCTGTAGAACCACATTTCCGCTGCTTCTAGTTTTGTCCTCATTTTCGATGATATTGTCCAGCACTCACTACTGTATTATCTTAAAATTGTGAGGATACATCATGAAGAGGAACTAGACAATTTAAATCTCACAGAACATAGTGAAAGTCAGGAGGAAAAATAATCGGTAACCTACTTAATGAGTTCATGTGAATGGATAACAGAATGGGAACAAAGAGGGATGATAAAGGCTCAGACTTTTGAAGCTAAATGAGAGGAAGTTGTGGAGAGCCATGGTCAATTAACCTACTTAACGTGTTTGTATGAATGGATAACAAAATGAGGACAAAGAGGGATGGTAAAGAGTTAAAGGTTGCTTAGAGTTACAAGAGGAAGTTGTGGAGAGCTATGTTTTGGGCTTGCTTTCATATTTTTAAAATATTGTTTTGTGTGTATTTGAACGTTTTTCTTTTTTTTTTTTTTTGTATGGTAATTTCAGTGTGTACATTAAAAAGTCATGTTTAACGGTTTCTTCCCTCTTACAGGAAAAAAAGTTTTGACAATTTTGTCAATTCCGATCACCATACACTTATTTAATCTTGTATCTGTCTGGTCGTCAACACATGTCAAATCATACGGGAAAAGTTCAGCAAGATCAACGCTCTGTGTTTAAGAAATAGTTTTATTTTAAATTTCATGGTATAAATAAGTAATACTTGTGTAATTCAAATTAATTTAACTTTAAATTTGCTAATTTTTCAACAATAATGTATCAAAGATGTATATTTTATTTTTGCATAATTTTTAAAACCGAGAATTAACTTTAGTTTACAAATATATCGATCACTCAGAGTATTTTACTTAGAAATAGTAAATTTATTCATTTAGTTTTCAACAATTAAAACTGAAATAAGTTTCAGAGTTTTTCCTTTTTACACTTAACACTAAGCCGTTCATGTATTATCGGTATGTGGACGATACTTTTTGTCTGACGGTGAGGCTGATGCTGATTCCTTTCTCACAACATTGAATGGTTTACATCCTTCATTGAATTTCACAATAGAAAAGGAGTCTGATTGTCGTTTATCATTCTTTGTTGTTCTTCTTCATCGGACTCCAAGTCAATTTCATACTTCCGTGTTTTGAAAAGCAACGTTTACAGGATTATACAATTATGATGGGACTCATTTTTCCCACGAAAGCAAAAAATGATTTATTTAAGACCCTTTCTCATAGGGCACTAAAAATTTGCACAGAAAGTTATGGACATAGAATTGGATTTTATACGCAACACCTTATCCAAAAACTGATATCCTAGTGATGTTGTAAATGGTGTGGTGTGTGAGAAAATCAAGGTTTTGTAAGGAAAAACCGTACACCGTGGAAAAGTGCCCAGTTTATCTGAGGCTTTCTTACATTGGTTCATGTGGTGAGATACTGGCTAGGCAAATTTCTAGAGAAGTTAAAACTTATTTCTCTGCTCAGGTGGGAATACATTTTGGCACTCATTCTGCTTTTCCGTCTATGCGAAAGGACTTACTTCCTCAACACCATATTTCTTTTGTTGTTTATAAATTTACTTGTAGTTGTGGTAATGACTACATAGGAAGGACGTCCAAACATTTGGATAGCAGAATTAAACACGTGCCATTACGAATTCTCAAAATGGATTCTCGGCCGCGTCAACTCGTGAACACTTCCGGGTCAGCAATAACTGGACATCTGATAAGTAGCAGGAATTGTGTAACCGACTTTAGTGTAGACCAGTTTACTGTACTGTCTGGTTCACACTCTGTTTCACTTACAGGCTTTGGAGTCTCTCTATATTAGACTTACAACCCCATCTCTGCGTGGGGCCACATGATATATATATATATATATATATATATATATATATATATATATAAAAGATACAAATGGCTACTGAGTGTGAGAGAATACGAAAAAAAAAAAGAGAGAGAACAAAAAATTACAGGAATTAAGAAGACTGAAGATAATGACTGCCAATGTGTTCAAATTTTTGAAGATCGATATTGACTGGAAAGCAAGAGTCAAGAAAAGAGTTCCACAAGTGAGTTTTGTAGAAGAAACCTTTGGCATAGAACTTATGATTATATCTAGCAATTTTAACTATAAATTTAGCATCACCTGCACAGAATTTATAGAATTAAACTAATAAAACTTTTCTGTATATGAATTACACAGAAATGTTTTTTGGCAGGCATTGAACTATAATTAGTCTTAATTTATATTTTGTTTTCCAAATTTATTTCAGTACTGATTATTTTATCTTTAGAAGAGTAGACCGACCTAGAATATTGTTTGTTGTAAAAGACAGTGATACATAAATCTAATAAAAAAACGAAAATAATTTCAAAGAATTCAAACAACACAGAAAATAGAATTGGCAAGCCAAGTTAAAATTTTGGCTTAGTCTGCTATATTCATTTTTGCACCGATTCCCATTTCTTAGGCTCTAAACTATGGATTAAATAGCAGAGTACACTGTGCATTTTAACTTTAAGTGGCAGCAACTCAAACAAAATGTCAACTCTGAATATAAAACCATGAAAACTTCTCTTTCATAAAGATTTAGAATTTCAGAGATAATTGAAGAAATCTGTGAAGAGCTGTAATTGTCTACATACTGAAGAGACATTGTATTTACAAAAAGTATAACCATATAACTGGTTGCTTCTGTCCTGAAAAAACAAGGTATTAAACCTATAGTTATATAATTTTCTAATATGGGGTTTTGAAAGAGATAAATAATTCTGTTTCTCCACTCTCAAAGTTTCAAAATAAATATTAGTCAATTTGTGATATCAGTCAGTCAGTTACATGCCATACATGATACACACTTAGGTGATCTTGTCTCTTAAAAAAGGCATGACTGACTGGACAGAAGATTATCCCCACAGTAAGTTGCCATTACTTTCTGTGGTAGACTGGTTTTCAACCAAGGCTGTAGAACCCAATCTGTCCTGTTATTTAGCCAATAAATGGAAAAAAAGAGACGAATTAATATCTTTTCCAAGGGTATTTGTGCGTAAGTGAATGCAAGGAATTCAACTGGAATTTGAACTTGGCTCCTCAATTTCTTGTTCCAAGCTGATACCCACTGCACCACAAACTTGTCATAAAAGGATGGAAGGCAAGAATAAGCAAAATTAATTCCAAAATGAGTTATACATGAAAATTTTTATATACAACCCTGATCCCTCAGTTAATGCACATTGGATTAATGAGTTTTCAGTTCGTGGGCTAAAATGTTTATATGCCAAAATTCAGTTAGGGCATACATCATACTCGAGCCATGCAAAAAAACATTCTTTAGTTTAACCATAATAATTGAAAATTGATTTCTTTTTTTTTTTTTTTTTTTGGTGGTGGTGGGGGGATTTTTGTATACAAATATGGCATACAAATATGCCATACAAATATGCCATACAAATATGCAATGCATATATTTATATGCATGCATTGTGTTTTTGTGTGCTATATTTGCATCTAATGTGTACATCGGTAACTATTCTTAAAAAATCAATTTTCAATTACTACGGTATATCTGAAGAATGCTTTAATGCACTAATTGATTGTTATGCATGTGCTAATAACATTTTGGCATAACAAATTTCAGCATGCTATATATATATATATATATACTCACTGGCATTTACACATTATTCTTCAGCAATTAATTGAACACTCTTGGCTATAGGCATTTGTTTACATTTTACATATAACATGCTAAAGTTTTCTTTTCTCTGTCAAGTGCCAATAGCTTGGGGGACTGATGTCAAATCAGTCAGGTTTCAATCCCAACTGGAAGCAATTGGATGTCTAGCCTCAAAGATGAGCTGTGATGCAGTGAAACAAGCCTGTATGAAGATGACTATATATATATATATATATACAGCCTATGAGATTTGAAAAAGAAATAACTCGACCGGCAGTTGAAAGCGAGGGGAAAATGTACTCGCCCCCAAATTATTTTACTTGTTCGACTCCATTTTCTTAATAGTAGCTTTACGTAAACATAGCATGAATCACTGACAGAAAACAAAAAATGAAATTTTAATTAAAATTTCGAACATGTTAGAAAGGATTTTAAAAATATTTTAAATTATTAACAACAAAAATTTGATCTTTCCTTTTAATAATAGCATAAACATTTTGATGATAAAACTGTTTTTTTTTTTGGTTTTTTTTTTCTTGGCAATTGAGTGGAGGTACCTAAATTCGTAGTTCTTTCTTCTGTTTGACTACAACTTTCATCTCATAGATGGTAAAAAATAACAAATCTGATTTTCTCAACAATTTTCTATAAAAAAATTACTTGTATAATTTGTTTTTCCGTGCGTAGTTGAAAGAAGTATGCGTTTTTATTTTCTTTCTTTCAAATGTTTGTTTTTACTTTTTGTAAGTGGGGAGAAAACATAGATGCTAAGTCAAGGATAATATTTTTCCAAATGAGTTTCTTAAAATCTGTGAGTGTCTTTAATCTGGATCACAGACATTTTGGCTCCATTCTGGAAGCATTAATTAAACAAATATTTACACTGGCGAGGATGATAAAAGTAAGACAGGAGCTTGTCAATCTACATTTCATTTGTTAGATCTTGCTTTGATGAATGCAGGATGTCACTGTTGTTTGTTTAACCACACATTTCGGTGTAAATTAGGCACCAAAGAGTCCAATAATGTCATTGTAGGTCATTCTAAGTAACTTGTGAATCTTTAATGGCATACTTTTGGGTTATAAAAGGAATCATATCCTTTTTCTATATTTGAAGGAACACATTTCATTGCAAGATTTTTAATTGACCGCAGGCTAGCAAAGCAATAAACTTTAATCGCCGAGTTGATTGGGTGAGTGAAATCTCAAAGGCTGTACATACATATATATATATATATATATATATATATATATATATATATGTGTGTGTGTGTGTGTATACATTGTGTTTTTGTATGGCATATTTGTATATTTCACAATTGTATATAACATTTTTTCAGGTATAACTAATTTTTGTGGGTTACTATGGGTAGCAACACAGACTAACCAGCAGAAAGACACAGGAGTGTATAACTTGATTACACAAGAAAAAAAATCATGTGTCTTTCAAATATGATAAAAAGAATTTCTATCCCTCCCTATCTGAACACTGGCTGCTTAAAGCATTAAACTTCACTAAAGAGTTCATTAATGTAACACCTGAGCAAGTAGAAAATCAATTGTCTTCCACAACAATAATAAATGGTTAAAGAATACAAACAAAGGTACATTTGATGTTTTCCAAGGCTTGTTTGATGGTACAGAAGTGCCTGAATTCAATGGCCTCTATATATTAAGCATAGAAAATAAGATAATGTATATAAATGACCATGGCCTATACAGGGATGATGGATTTATGGTGGTACCAGATAGAAGATTGAATGACAGTAAGAAAACAGCAATACAAACTTTTCAAAAAGCCTCAGTTTTTTTTTATTGAGGTGGATACGTATTTGAAAGTGATCCAATACCTGGATGTAAAATTAATTTAAAAACTAGTAATGCCTCCACATACGTGAAATCAGACAAGTTAGAATATAAGAATGCTGGATTAAACTACCTAAAAACTGTAATCAAACAAGTCTCAAAAAGCAATGAATGTAGGCTGTCTAGAAATTCTTCAAGTGAAAATATTTTTGAGGAAGGAAAACTATGAGAGCTTTAATAGAAGAGGAATGAAGAAATCCTTCTACTTGGGTTTTGTTAATTGTAAAAATTTGGAGTGTTGGGATTCAATTAATTAAAATAATGTTGTGAGACTGCTTATAATTCAGGCATTTTAAATGATTTGACAATTTTCATTGAAATAACAAAATTCAGTAGGAAAAAACAATGCAGAATAAAAAAAATATAACAAGAATACAAGAACTTGGTTAAGTGTATTTAATAAATAAAACCTCTTTTTTCGTTGTTGTTAGTGAAGTTCTTGGATAGAATATAAACTGTACTGTGTATGTATGGAAGAAGAGTGAAATATGGTTACATGTGTTTGTATCATATTTACCAAAAATATAATGCATGCATAGTAGTTAGTAGTAGACATAACGTCATATTTTAGTGCTAATTAAGAATAAATAAAATAAAATTCTGGAGTCAATTTCTTAGAGAAAAAAGGTATAAATATTGCAAAGTCTAGTCCCAAGAAAGAGACCTACAAATGTCACCTAAGTCCATGTCACTCTAGCTGCTGATATTCAAGACCCCATTCACATTCACCCACAAAAGCAATACTCAACTCAGCACTAGCCAAACTACAAAGAGACTACCTCAGACCATGGTGCCATCAACCACAGTAAGAACTAAATTCTACCTATTTCATTTATCTATGTTACTACTACACACACATACTGTTTTACACAAGCAGCTAAGTATTTATAATATTGTAGATTTTATATATATAGACAAAAGGAAAAATATCTTAGCCATTACATTTTGTTCTCTAGGGGCCTATATCAAGGTAAATCATATGCCTTAATATAGTCCATCAGAGAATGAAATGTGTTGATTGAAATAAGTTATATATACACACATTTTTCTCAATTTGTCCCACACAAAGAAAGAGAAATTAAAACATAAGAAAATATGTAACAACCCTAAGAGGAACATGGTGCAGACCTGGTGATATCATTAATGTTCTTAAGTTCATATGGTATTATATCATTCAATAAACTCTATCTGGCTACTACATCAGCATTAGTAGTGAAATGGTTGCAACTAAATATGCTTTACAACATGCTGTCATATGACCTTTGAGACATGATTAAATAATACTTAATCTCAAAAAAATCAAATAACTTAAAATTCTTACAATTTAGATAAGATATGCTGTCCCTTCAATTTTATTTAACAATAGAAAATTAACTTTTCTTTACGTTATTTTTTATTTTTTATTTTTTAAAAAGGGTTGTTCCTTTCAAACTTTTTGTCAACTATGAGAGGGTGGATAACATATTGAAACTTTTCACATTTGTCTTGATAGATCCGTTTTTTGAGCTTAAATCCAAAATTTTTTTTCTCAAATTAAAATTTTTCGTTGCCTCAGAGATACATCCTAACAATGGCTAATGTGTTAAAGAATATATATTAAAAAATAAATAGGTATATTCATTTACCTATCACATTTCAGGAACCTTGCCCCCCTGCCATGATGTCCCACTGAGAATCATGGAAAACATTGTCATTAAGAAATTCCACAAATGAAAACTTTTACATAAAATAAAAAAATCAAATAAAGAAATTTTTTCTTTTCTAAGATGACAATGCCATCACGTTTTCTTTCGTCATTGATTTTCCTATTTTATTCTCTTAGTTATCTGTTTATTGACAACATAAAATTGTAAATTTTATCGCAAAAAGAAACAAAAATGTTATTTATCAGGTGAAAATGAACAGATTTTCAAATTTAAGGTCAATGCTTAATATTAAGGATTTACTATCTAACCTAGCAGGATTGATATACTCAAATATGAGTAGCCAACCATAAATTCAACCTTTCATAAGAAACAACCCAAAAATAGTTATACATATATAAACACAATGTTACAGAAATTAATGAATATTAACAAAATGGTTATAAACAACCAACAATTTGAAATTACTTGTTAGAACATTATTTTTGATCAATACTCATATTTAAGTAGATATTCCATTTAGAATCAAACAGTATATATATATATTTCTACCAGCCTGATTATTTACAATAAATTTTTGTTACGAAAATGTCATGTATATATATAAGCAAAAAAATTAGCGACTAATGTAAAATAAATCAATTTACTTAATTTTTACTTAGAAGTTGTAAATATTCAATAATATATGATCAACAAAAAGTCCAGTAGAAATGAATTACAATTTGCAAAAGTTGAAGTGGCATAGACAGTTAAATTAGCATAGATTCTCATACAGCAGAATTTAAAGTGAGAAAGAGAAATTTTAAGTAAGGAGTTGGTTAATGTTTTTTAAATCGGCCTTGCATGAATAATAACCAAACTTCCTACAACTTAGGATTATTTGCTATCATCAGAAGATTGAAATGTGTGGATTTGTGAAAGACTAAAAGTATACATTTTGGATGTTTAAATAGGAACTTATTAATGGAAAAAGAATAACATGAATTGATAAAAGTTAATAATCATTAAAAAACAGTATTAAGAAGTTAAGGGTATCAAGAGTTTCTAGTAGTAGCTTGTGTAGATGTAGGCAGAAATGTATGTATGAGCTTTTATTGGGTAGGAGTGTCTTCGAAGTATTTAAGGGTGAATGGTGAAAATGAAGGAGGTGAGAGAAAGATAGACAATAATAGTGATTGCTTGACATTTGTCAAGGGTATGTGTTAATTAATCTGGTCATCTTAACTCTCTGGCAATGGTCATCTTATCCCTCTGGCAATGGTCATCTTATCCCATCTTTTATATCTTTTGTAGGTCATTTAGGAGTTCATTCTAGAATGTGATTCTGGTCTTTCTAGTTTTCTATCGGCTGAAAAACATTTCACTACAAGGTGTGAAATTTTGTGAGCATTGTGTGTGCTAAGCAAAGTTTGTAAATTCAAAAAATTTTATTTCTAAATTTGAATTTTAAATGTAGATCTTTTGTTCACTACAAACACAGTACAAGGAGAGATACAGATCTGAACATACTTAAAATAAGGCATACAAAATTTATTAATCACTTGGTAATCTGTGAGATTAGTATTATCCCCAATTAAGAGACGCATGCTAATGAATTATGTTAAATGAATTATGACATAGATTGCAGAAAGTCTAAATCCTTCAAAATGTCTTTTTAGTATAGCATATTTTAAGTTTTGAAATAGGAAGAGTGAATTTGGAAAAGATGATGGAAAGGGATGTGCGTTGTGGCGCAGTGGATATCGGCTCGGAACAAGAAGCCAGGGAGCTGAGTTCAAATTCCAGTTGAATCCATTGCATTCACTTACATGCAAATACCCTTGGGAAAGGTATTAATCCGTCTCTTCCTTCCAGTTATGGGTTAAATTGCAGGACAGATTGGGTTCTATAGCCTTGGTCGGCAACCAGTCTACCGCATAAAGCAATGGCAACCTACTGCGGGATAATCTTCTGCCCAGTCAGTCATGTCTCTTTCGAGACATGATCACCTAAGCATGTATCACATATGGCACTTAACTGACCAACTGATGGAAATTATTGAAATCTCAAAGAATTAGTCACTAGGAAACTGCTGAGGAGCTTGGAATATCAATGTATGTCCAAGTCACCCAGGAGAAGCATGCTAGTGTTGAGAGTCATGGATAAGAAAAAGTCTGTTTGGCCTTCAAAATAAGAGAAGAGATGAAAGAATGCTCGTGAGTTTATCAGTATTCAAACTAAAATTAATTATTCAAATAATGAATAAAAGTATTTTCAAAGTGTCAAATTATTCAGCAACATATAAATCATAGAACATGTGTGCTGCATCAAAGAATCCCTCGTTAACAGTAAAAATTTCAAATAAACCAAAAGAACTGGGAAATAGTAATCAAGGATACATTCCAGAAGCTGAGTAGAGTATTGAAAGACAGAAAAATTTTGCTAAAATCCTAAAAGAGTACTGGATTGTAAAGTGATATTTGTCTTTCAGTATAGCAGTGAATGCTGGACAATCTCATTAAAGGTAAAAGAGACTTGAAACAACCAACTTGTTGTTCTACAGAAGGATGCTGAGGATACCGTAAACTGAACATGTTAGTAACAATGAGGTTGTGGAGAGGACAGAAACAAAAAGGAGACTGATACTTAACATCGAGAAAAGACAGCTGAAGTTCCTGGGACATGTAATGAGGAAGGTGGGCTTGGAGAATCTGATACTCACAGGCCAGATAGGGGGATGTAAATGAGACAGGGAAAAGTAGTGCATAACATACTTGATGGGTTTGAGCAAATGGATGACAGTGCGGGGTTTGGTAGGGGTAACAGGAGAAATCTTGTTAAGAGCTACTAGAGATAGGGAGATAAGGAAAACCATAATCGCCTATGTCATGAAAGGAATGGAACATAGAAAATAATGGTGAAATCAAAATAGAACTGAATTTGGGAACAAGAGAATATTTCTGAAAATGGTATTAGAAAAATAGTAAAATTTAGTGGTTGGGGTTTAATAATTTGAGAGCAATTGTTAAAAAAAAAACTACGAATAAAAATGTTAGCACACTGAACAGAAAAAGTGTGATTTTGTTCAATTCATACTTATTGCTAGATATGGCAGAAAGCAAAATATTCTAACATGATGGATAATCTTGCCATGCATCACATGTAGCAAAGAGGTTTCGGATTAGCCTGATTCTAACATAATCAAACTATGGAAATAGTTTTAACTCTTCTATAACAGGAAGCCAAAAACACTTTAAAGAAATTTGGGTTTTCTGTCAAGAGAAAAGACAGAAAATTTCTGGTGAAACAAATTTTATATTATATTCTTTTATCCCACATCAAGTTGAGGCTGTACTCTGTGCCAATGGAAGCCATAGTAAATATTGTTTATAAAATTTAGTATCCTTAAAGATGTATAAAAAAATATTTGTGCCACATTGCTTTTTCTTTAATCACTAAAAGTGGTTAATTCTGTTTCCTCATAACTTTTGCATGCTTTATTTTCTGTACCTTATACGGGGTTCATGTGAATGCAACAATTACAGTCCTCAATGAATACAAACACTATTACTGGAGTTTACATTGTCAAATATTTAAATAAAAGTAATTCAGAAGATGATTATGTTCAAAATCTTTAGTTTTTTTTGCTTGTAATCACACACACATATAAGAAAAAAATATTTTCTTGTTTTTGAAATTATAAATTAGACTGTATTCTTGAAATATCCCAACTTAAAATCTAATTTTTATAAATTCTTTCTTAATATTTTTTTTATTCCTTGGATGTTGACTTAAGAACTGATTACATCAGGAAGATCATTGATGAAGATCAGGAAGAGTGTAGGACCTATGTTAGTCTTGTGTGTCATCCACATTCACATTAAAGGATTTGGAAGCATGTCCATTCAGAACAACCATTTTGATCTGACAGGAATGATTGCATCAATTCAAACAATCATCCAGTTATACCATAACCCTGTAGCTTGTGCAGAAGGCCAGCATGCTAAGCCTTGTCAAATGCTTTTGAGATAGCCAGAGCAACAACCCAAGATTTACCGTTCTTATCAAGGGCCTGATATATGTATTCGGTGATGGTCATTAGCACATAAGTGGTAGACTTGTCAGAGAATAAGTTGTTGGATGTGAGATGTTGAATCATTTCAGTATTGATAATAACCTCAAAAACTTTGCCAAAAAATGGTAAGAGGCTGATAGGGCAATAGTTAGGATTAGAGGGCAAAAAAGGAAAAAACAGGAACTACAGAGTAGGACTTCCAACAAGCAAAAAACAGCAAGGCAATAGTTATAGACTTTGGAGAGGACAGGAGTGAGTACAGGAGTACATTTCTTAAGGATTGTGACTTGAATTCCATCTCATCCTCTTGCTTTAGGGGAATCAAACTTTAAAATGTTAGAGACCATAGATAGGGTTATGTAAACATCACTCAGTTGGGCCTCAGTTCGAGGAGGGAAGTTAAGTGCGGGTACTCAATGTGTTGAGTGCAGAGCAGGAAGAGAATTTGTGAGCAAAACATTCAGCCTTGTCTGCTGTAGATGTGTGGTCCTCAAATCTATTGAGTAGTGAAGGAATTGAGGGTTTGATGTTATTTAGCATGCTTTTGCAGAGCTGCCAGTAGTCCTTAGAGCCAAACTTACAGGATGCTATATGCTGTTTCATTCTATTAGCAAACAACTGCTTAACATTATTTAAGACCCTTTTGCATTCATTGTAAGCAGTGACAAAAAAAGCACCTATTATGTCACTTTGGTAATGCCGGAAGTGATTCCTTTGGGCAATGGCGGCCAAGTAAACAGGAGAAAACCAAGGGCAAGAATGGAGCTTAAGTTGGAACTTCCTAGTTGAGATGAAAGCATTATGCCAGTTTTTACCCAGGAGGAGACCTTGGAGACACAGTCTTCAACAGGGAAACTAAAAACTGTTCCAAGAGAAATCACAAAAGAAATCAAGAAATGCCTTCCAGTCTACTTTTTAATAGCAGTAAGATATTCTACTGTTAGGTTTCTGGAAGAAGGGGTAGTGGAAGAAGATATTAACAGAAACCACAGCATGGTCAGTTTTTTTTTTTTTTTTTTTTTTAATTATATCACCCCATGCCACTGATGTGCCGGGGGCTACGTAAGAGTGAAAAGATTGGAAAAGAGAAAACCGGAAACCACATCCTAAACAGTGAACAAGGGATGAGCCTCTACACCTGTTCAATAGACGTGGGTGGAATGTGAACCGGGTGATAGTCTAAACTATCTACTCCAATTGAAGAAGAAAGAAAAAAAAAAAAGGTAGTGGTGGTGGGTTAACTAAGTTTTAACTTAAAGTCCAGTCAAAGAAATTTCTTTGAAAAAATGTAAAGAACACCTGTTCGAACAACCATGAAACTATTTTAAAATTAGCCACAAATAATAAAACAAAATAAAATCAAAGCAAAAGTATAACTTACTTTTAAGAATATTTCAAAGCTGATCCTAAACCCAAACGCACATGTACAACACCAGTAGAGAAAAAGAATTATCAAGAGGACAGATCTGTATGGCATGGCAAGAGTCAGGGATAGAAGTAAAATGAAGATCTAGAAGTGAGGCGAGTCCATCAGTCTTATTGGGGAAAGTTGACTGTTATGTGATATGTCTTTTCATATGGCAGCAAATACTGGACAATCTCAACAAAGATGAAGGAAAGGAATGAAGCAACCAAAATGTCGTTCTACAGAAGAATGCTTAGGATACTATGGGTTGAACATGTGAGCAACAATGTGGTTTTGGAGATGATGAAAAGGAAACTTATGCTTATCAGGATGAGACAGCTGAAGTACTTGGAACATGCAATGAGGTAGGAGGGCTTAAAGAATCTGATACTCACAAGATGGATAGGGAGAAAGTGTGGGAAAAACAGTGCATGACATACTTAATGGGCTTGAGTAAATGGATGGTAGAATAGTGTTTGGGAGAAATATCAAGAGAAAGGATGTTAAGAGCTACAAACTCTATGGGGATGTGGAGAGCCTTCATTGCTAACATCCTGAAAGAACATGGCACATGAATAAGTGACTTTGATCCTAACAGGAAAACTCCTACCAAAGTGAGAAAAATAGCTGAATGCTCCTCCATCAGCAAAAATATTCAATACATTACTTATATTTCCCCCAAATGCAAAGAGTGATTTTTAAAGGATCAAATATTGTCATGTGTGTCTCACACAAGATAATTTTAGAATAGACATTGTACCCAGTGTTTGGAGTAGTTTTTGGCTTTCTGACTCTTCCTGCTCCTTCTCTCTGCCTCTCTCTTTTTTGTACCTCCTGACATGCATTAAGGTCAATAAAGCAGCTGGCCGACTGGATTAATAACTCAATAAAAGTGAAATGGAGTTTACCATGACGAATTTTGAGTTTTACCCAACATTGTTAAAATTCTGATGGCCGCAGATTTTGTCTCTGGTAAGCTTGATTGACTTTTTTGTGAATGTTTAATTTTCCAAAATGTAAATATATATTTTTCCTCTTTTTTTTTTTATTCTTGCATATTGCATTGGCCAAATTTTAAAATATACTTGTGTCAGTTAAGATCTTTTAGTCATGCTGGCAGCAAAGGCTAATTTTATTATTTTGTTTTCCTTTGAATTCTAAGGGAACGTATCTTAAAATTCTCTTATATTGATTATTAAAAGATTTCCTGTATTTAACTAAGTTAAACTTAGAAAAAAAAATTGTCCCTTTTCTTTTTCTTTTTTTTTTTTTTAATTGGAGTAGATAAACCCTACTATCACCCGGTTCATACTCCTCCTATTCTTGAACAGGAGTGGATTCTCATTCCTTGTTTCTTGTTTAGGAAGGGTTTCCAGTTTCTTTCCTCTCCTCAGATCTTAATAGTAGTACTGTCACAAGCTTTTTGCAATGTATGTGGTTGTTGGTAATGTCTCTTCATTCCAGATGCCAGGTTGGCCATTTCCTGATTCCTGCTTCTGATTGGTAGTTAGGAGTCTGAACTCTTGTGTAGCATCTTGAGAGGCTACTCTGATCAACAGTTGAATTATATTAGGGTTTCTTGTAGTGCCATGCCATGCAAGTGCCTCTGGTAGGTAACCCTGAGGTCACATTATGCTGCAGTCTGCACCAGTTTCTTGCAGACATGTGTAGACATGTTGCATCTGTTGACCAACTGATACTACTATTCTAGGCCTCTTTTTACCAAAAATCTTTAATTATGACATCACACAAAATAAGAATTAAAACTAAACCAGCTAAAAAAAAATATCACATAAACCTGTTAACATCTCTTTTTCAAACACCCATGATATCTGTCTTAACTTTTACTGCATTAAATCCTTACTCCAAGTAAACTTATCTAATAACTTAGCTCTCTGTGAAACTGACCTTGACCCATCTATTCCTTCCTCTGATTTCTATATACCTGGTTACCTTCCCCTCTTCAAGAAGGACTCCAATGTCCAAATGCATGGGCTTGGCATTTATGTCAGCGAAAATCTCCCTCTAGCTAGGGAGATCTCTCTTGAATTTCCAGACCATTCCTACATGTGTCTCCATCTTTCTCTAATAAGCTTGGTTAGTTATCTTTTCTTTCTCTACCACTCCTCCTCATCTCCTGTTCCATATTGGACACCATCTTGAACAATATAGATAAGGCCACTTCCTCTAATGTATTTGCTCACTTTGTGTTTGGAGACTTTAATGCCCGCCATGCCAAGTGGCTGGAAAACTGTCACAGATATTGCTGGTGTCCATAGCATGAACTTTTCAATCAGTCAATCTCTTATACAATGGGTAGATTTCCCCACACATTTCTCTCACAACCCTAATTACACTTCTATCCCTGACTCTTGCTATGTCATGCAGCTTTGCCCTCTTAGCAACTCTGGTCAATAATATTAATATCTCCTTCCACTTCTCCTCTCTACAAGAACCTCTAACCAACAGAATATCTTACTGCTACCAAAGAGCAGACTGGGAGTTTTTCTGTGACTTCCTATTGAAGAGTGTACATCAGAGGTCTCCTCTTGGGTTAAAGCTAGTATCAACACTTTCATCACAGCCAGGAACTTATGACTTTCCCCCATTCATCCCCCTGGTTCTCCTCTGTTTACTAGCTGCTATTACCCACAGGAATAACTTTTTCTGGCCTTATCAGAGCCACACATCTGACCATAATAAGTGCCTTTTTACCTCTGCTGATAAGTGCAAGAGAATCCTAAATGATGTTACGCTGTTGTTTGCTAATAGAATGAAGCAGTGTATAGCATCCTGCAGGTTCAGCTCCAATGACTACTGGTGGCTCTGTAAAAATGTATTAAACAGCTGCAAACCCTCAATCCCCTCTCTAATTAACAAATTTAAGGTCCTCACATCTTCAGCAGATAAGGCCAAGTGTTTTGCTCGCAGATTCTCCATCAACTCAACATTTGAGTTGTCTGGGGTATCCGTACCTGACTTCCTACCTAGAACTGTGGCTTAACTGAGTGATGTCCACATTACACACTTGATGGTCTCTAACATAATTTTAAAGCTTGACCCCCCCCCCCCATAAAGTGAATGGAGACGACAGAATCCCAATCATTTTTCTGAAGAAATATGCCCCTGTCCTCTCCAGACTCTACAACTACTGCTTCTTGCTTTCCTGCCTGCTGGAAGTCTTCCTCTGTAGTTCCTGTATTTAAGAACACTGGAGAACCTTCAGACCCCTCTAATCATCACACTATCAGCCTCCTACCAATTTTTGGCAAAGTGTTTGAGGCTATTATCAATGCTGAAGTGATACAACATCTTACTTCCCACAGCTTCTTCTCTGACAAACAGTATAGTTTCTGCTTCACCAGGTTTACTAATGATATGCTAATGACTATCACCGAATATATATATATATATATATATATATATATATACCAAGCTTTAGGTAAGAACGGCAAAGCTCAAGCTGTTGTCCTAGATATCACCAAAGCATTTGACAAAGTCTGGCATGCTGGCCTCCTATACAAGCTACAGGGCTGTGGTGTAACTAAATATTTGTTTGATCTAATCCAATCATTCCTTTCAAATTGCATAATGAAGGCAGTATTGAACGAGCATGCTTCCAGATACTATCATACAAACGCGGGTGTCCCTCAAGGCTCTATTCTAGGTTCTACACTTTTTCTGATCTTCATGAAAAATCTCCCTGATTTAATCAGATCCCAAGTAGGCATCTATGCTGATGACACCATTATTTACTCCCACCTCGATAAGAAATCTGCTGAGGCTGGCAAAAGAATCTCCAATCTGTGGTGGACAGGAGTAAGAAATGGCTTGTGAATTTTAATGCTTCAAAAAACGAAGCTGCTATCTTTTAACCACTCCTACTCCCACTCAGCATAGATCAGGCTAGTTGCCTTGAAAACAAAACACTGCTCCTCCTCGGTTTCACTCTCTCAGCTGACCTCAAGTGGAATGAGTACATTGAATCCATAGATAAAACTGCTGCTAGGAAGTCAGATCACTGTGTAAGGCCAGGAAGTTTGTCATGTCTGAATACATCTTGCACCCATATAAATCTACCATTTGCCCGTGCATTAAATACTACTGTCACATCTGGTCAGGTACCCCTGCTATTCATCTTTGGGCTTTTGACAAAATCCAACAAATAATCTGCAATGTAATTGATCCCAACCTGGTAGCTCAGAGGACTTATTTAGCCTTCAAAATTCAGTTTACGATGAAAAAACTTATTTGATATCGATACCAGGAAATCAAAATTTGACTTATATCCATTCATTTTTCTTTCAGTCTACGGTTTCGCTTTAACTGGAAACAACTATTGCTTTTTAGTCTTTCATGCCAACGTCCAAAGAGTCTCAGCTCCAGGACCATGGATTAGTTTTAAAGCTTTCATTACACCTGAGCAACACCAAGCTATACTGCTAATATGTAATATATATTTCTTCATGTGTGGACACATGTATATATGTATAATTTTGTGTCACACGATATAAAAGTAACTCTAAGAACAAGTGTTTATCAGTCATTTATCCTTTCCACCATACCGTTACACTAATTCAATGTAATATTATTTACCTAACTCATATGGGAGGTATCTTTATTGAACCATTATTGTAAATTGAACTCAGAAACTAATTCTTTTTATTCAAAGCTGATGAAAGATAAACTCATTTTCCATATTTACAACTCAAAAGTTGAGGTGTAAGTTAAAAAAATACAAATTATTTAAAATACAGAAACAGTGAAAAAAAATTATCAAGATAACTTTGACTTTTTGAACTAGTATCAATAAAAAGTGAATTGTTTGCTAAAAAAATGCAAGATCAAATTGATAAGCAAAATGTCAAATCTGTAATGTCACTTTCTCACCAATGTAATTTAACCCTCTAGGGCCATTCGTATCATATTTGATACAGTATGAAAACAAGTCTTGAAAGAAATATTTTCCTGAAAAATTTTTTAAGAGAAATATTTTATAAATTTCAAATGAAAGCAGTACTGACTGCTCAGTTAATGAATACCAAATGTTTCCTTATAGGGAAATACTGTATCAAATATGATACGAATGGCCCTAGAGGGATAACTTCCCTCTGAATCTTCTTTCATAGCTTCTGCTTTGATGAGCTTAAGTCCCTGTTGCTTCCTTTGCATGAATTTAGTCAAGCTATTAGACTATCAGCTTCTACAGTGAAGCCAACCAAATGTAACTGCAACTTCTACTCTATCAACTTCTTTTCTTGCACTTCCTGCCTGTGGAATTTGCTTGCTTCCTTGACAGCTACAATCTCCAAGAATTTAAATGTAAGGTAAATTGCCATCTTCTAACTCTTTTCCCTGACAACCCTTCTGTTATGTTCTTCTCTCTTTCCATTCTACTCTCATGCAGCCCTCTTCACACCAGTGTTCTCATCCTTCTTTGACCCATTCTCTGACAACCCCTGTAACTTGTTTCTCTTTCTCATCACTCTTCTTTCATGTAATCCCCTGCACATCAGTGGAAGTAATGCCTTGCTTGGGGTGAAATGATTATTAAAAAAAATATCTTTTCTATCAACTTGGTTGGCAAGCAGTCTACTGTAGGAAAATCTTTTTCCTAGTAAGTCATGGATCACAAGAGACATGATTGCCCAGGCATGTGTCATGTATTAAACTTAAACTTAAATGATTGAATGTTATTTAACAAAATTTAATAGACTATAAAAACTGACAGGTTCAAGTTCTACTGTAGATTATTTTTGTAATTTCTTTATTTACTTTTCTTCATCACTATTTGTGTTTATGAAACTGAACAATTCTCTCTAAAAGAGATTTTATTTTTGTTAGATTTATTTATTTATTGCAGAAATAAATATTACTTAAAAACAAAACTGTATAATAAAAATAATGACAGATAAAAAGAACATAAAATAACTCTTTTCTTCAAAATTTTCTTTCTTTTTTTTTTTTTTTTTTCTCATTCACTCAAAAATTATTTTTTGCTATTCATTTTCTTGGCTTCTTTAATTTTTAGATTTTCCTTTGTTCTTTCTTTCCAATTACCATACAATTTATTTATTTATTTTTTTATTTCTATTTATTCTAATTTGTCATAATTTTTAAAAAATCTTTTTCATTTTATTTCAGTTTATTTATCCATGTCATTTTATACATTTTTTTCCCCTAATATTTTTGGTCACTTGAAGAATTCTTTTTCATATGGAAGGAAATAATAAAATTCTTGGCATTTTGAAACTGGCACAAAATTTTCTTCCTGGCAAACTTGTGAGAATGGCAATCCAAAAGATAATTAGTGTTTAATTTAATTATCCCACAGAAATAATTAACTTTCATCTTAAAACTCATTGTAGATATTGGTCCTATATTGGGCCATTTGACTGCAGTCATTGCAAAGTCTTTTGCTTGCTCATCAATTTTCACTTATTTCCTTTTCCTATTTCTTGCTTTTATCAATATCTACTTTCACTTTCGATATTTTACTTTCAATTTCTTTTTAAACTTTTATATTCCCTCCTTTCTTCTCTTTTAAGACCTATTGTTTTTGTTACAGGTTTTCTAAAACTTTTAATTTTTATTTTATTTAAAAGAATTTTTGTCTATTCTCTTTTTTTTTTATTCTGTTGTGTATTTTTTTTTTTTAATGCATGTCTTTCTTTTGTTTTCATTGGATTTTCATTCTGTTATTCTTTTTGTAACAGAAGTCTTTATTGTCCATCCTAAGGCTTGCATTCCTTCAAAATTCACTTTTTTATTTCTCTTTTAACAGGTGTACAGAAAAACAGACAAGCAGACTTCATATGGGGTCGTGTACTCAGGTACATTTCAGGTATGTTTAAAGAAATTAATTTTTACAATTCTGAACTAACATGTTGGTTATTTAAATCAAATTTTTCTGGATCAACCACATGAATTGCCCTTCTACATTATATTTTATAAAAAGACATTTACCTGCCATTTAGAGACAGAATTTGACAATTCTTTTGTTTTCTCTTTTTTTTTTTCTTTTTTTTTTACAGATTTGACATTTTGCTTATCAATTTGATCTTGCATTTTTTTTAGCAAACAATTCACTTTTTATTGATACTAGTTCAAAAAGTCAAAGTTATCTTGATAATTTTTTTTTCACTGTTTCTGTATTTTAAATAATTTGTATTTTTTTAACTTACACCTCAACTTTTGAGTTGTAAATATGGAAAATGGGTTTATCTTTTATCAGCTTTGAATAAAAAGAATTAGTTTCTGAGTTCAATTTACAATAATGGTTCAATAAAGATACCTTCCCATATGAGTTAAGTAAATAATATTACATTGAATTAGCGTAACGGTATGGTGGAAAGGATAAATGACTGATAAACACTTGTTCTTAGAGTTACTTTTATATCGTGTGACACAAAATTATACATATATACATGTATCCACACATGAAGAAATATATATTACATATTAGCAGTATAGCTTGGTGTTGCTCAGGTGTAATGAAAGCTTTAAAACTAATCCATGGTCCTGGAGCTGAGACTCTTTGGACGTTGGCACGAAAGACTAAAAAGCAATAGTTGTTTCCAGTTAAAGCGAAACCGTAGACTGAAAGAAAAATGAATGGATATAAGTCAAATTTTGATTTCCTGGTATTGATATAAAATAAGTTTTTTCATCGTAAACTGAATTTTGAAGGCTAAATAAGTCCTCTGAGTAAATGGTATCATGGCTGAGACAAAGAACTACAATTTTACCTACTTAGAGCCAAACCCAAACCCAAAGCAAAAACTAAAATAAGGAGTGGTCTGATTTTAATCAAATTTGATACACTCATAGACAAAGACATAAGAAACGATATTCAGAATTTTCAAGGTTGCAGTTCTTACAATAGTGTAGAAAATCAATAATCTATATATATATATATATATATATATATATAAAAGGCAAGATGTTTGTGTGTGTGTGTATTTGTTTATCTGCCTATATGTCTATTTTTTCAGCCCTTTTATTTTAGTTTTTGCTTTGGGTTTGGCTCTAAGTAGGTATAATTGTAGTTCTTAGTCTCAGCCATGATACCATTCCCTCAGAGGACTTATTTAGCCTTCAAAATTCAGTTTACGATGAAAAAACTTATTTAATATTGATACCAAAGAATCAAAATTTGACTTACATCCATTCAATTTTCTTTCAGTCTACGGTTTTGCTTTAACTGGAAACAACTATTGCTTTTTAGTCTTTCGTGCCAACATCCAAAGAGTCTGAGCTCCAGAACCATGGATTAGTTTTAAAGCTTTTATTACACCTGAGCAATGCCGGGCTACACTGCTATTAGTTAGTTAATCATTGTTATGTTTAAATTTTCTTGTTCAGACGATTTTAGAAATATATGAACAACATTTTTTTTGTATTTAATTATTTTAGCATGTTAAATAATTCATCTCATTATATTAAGTATGTATATTTTTATGATTTTGGAAATATAAAATTACTTTTGTAAATAAACAAGTTAATATATAGTGTTTAACATCTTTGTTGTTAGTTCTCAAGAATAAAGAAAATTAAAAATCTGCTTTTTATAAATTTGAGTTTTATTACAATTTTAATATCACTATAAAAAAATAAACATTGCTGAGAGTCAAAAGTGTATATATATAGTAATAGTGGTGTCAAGAGAATAAATATCCTTTTGGCACCTCTGTTTCTTTGTTGGCATAAAAATTAGATTTTTGAGTAAACAGTTAACTACAGTGTGGTGTTATAACCTCTATTAGCTGAGGTCTGGAAATTGTCACGATATCTTGAGAAAGATAGCGGAGTGGTTCCCATTTGCATTCTCCACAGCTTTAGGAGCGACAAAAAACCCTATGCTTAATGGAATTAGTTTGATAACTGTAACACTACATCAAGTTTCTTGGATAATTTTTTATATAAAACATTCGTCGTCCTTGCCTTTCAAGGATGACTCGTTTCTATAACAAATATAACTAATTTTGTGCGATCTTCATTGAGGACTGGTGATAGTGCAAAAAGAAAAAAACAATGAAGTTTATGCCTTTTTAAATGCCATGTTCATTTAAAATGGCAATCATAACTCTTCAGATCCCTTTCATTTGTTATCTGTGAATTGTCATGATATCTTGAGAAAGATAGAGGAATGGTTTCCAATAGCATTCTCCACAGCTTCAAAATACCATTTCCTTTCAGAACATAAGCAATCATGGCTTTTCACAGATATATTTTCTACAAATACTTTCATGTCTTCTGCTTTGATGAATTTTTTTTTTTTTAAATCATATCACCGCGGGCAAGGCAGTAAGGCCACTGGTGTGCAGGGGGCTATGTAAGAGTGAAAAGATTGGAAAAGAGAAAGCCAGAAACCACATCCTAAACAGGGAACAAGGGATGAGCCTCTACACCTGTTTGTGCCCCCTATATATAAATTTACTCAAGCCACAAGATTAGCAGCTATGTCCCACCATTTTACTGTAAAACCAATAAATTGTAAATGCAAATTCTACTCCAGAAGCTTTTTTCTCACACTTTCTGCCTGTGGAATTCTCTTTCATTTACTTGCCTTCCCAACAGCTACAATCTCCAAGATTTTAAATGTAAAATCAATAATCATCTCCTATCTCATTAACCTGCATCCTCTCCCTCATGCTCCTTTCTCCGTTCACTCCACTCTCATCAGTTTTCTCATCTTTCTCTTATCCACTTCCTGACACCCCCTATAACCTGTCACTCTTTCTCATAACTTTCCTACTATGTAAGCCCCTGCAAAACAGTGGCAGTAAAATGCCTTGCTTGAGGCGATATAATTATAAAAAAAAAATAATTTTAAGAGAAGATATTTGATATTATCTATGAATTGTCAGAACTGCTTAGGTGAGATAATGTAGCATTTTTTTTATTGTCTTCTCTACTACTTTAAATTCCATGTCCATTTAGAACATCAACAAGCATGGCTTTTATAGATTTTTTTTCTCTTTATCTGAATTGTCATGATTTTTTTGGGAAGATAGTGGGGTGTTTTTTCATTGCCTTCTCAATGATTTTAAATGCCATGTCCATATAGAATGTAGGCAAACATGGCTCTTCACAAACTCTTTTTCTTTATTGTCTGGGAATTTCCATGATTACTTGGAAAAGATAGTCAAGGGATTTCTCATTGCATTCTGAATAGTTTAAAATGCCATTTTTATTTAGTATGTAGGCAATCATGGCCCTTCACATCTTCCTTTTATTTATTCGTGAACTGTCATTATTTCTTGGGAAAGATAGTGGGGTAGTTTCTCATTGCCTTCTTAATGGTTTTAAATGCCATGCCTATTTAGAAAGTAACAACCATGGCTCTTCACATCTTCCTGTTCTTTATTATCAATGAATTAGAAAATGATAACACTAATACCAGTGGGTAATGTGCAACTATCTTAGCCACTAAATATATATATATGTATATATGTTCTTTTTTGATAGTATAGAATTCTACTTCAGCAGCTTCTTTTCTTGCACTTCCTACCTGTGGAATTCCCATCTATTTACTTGCTTCCCCGATAGCAACAATCTCTAATAGTTTAAATGTAAAGACAATAATCATCTCTTGTCTCACTAACTTGCATCCTCTCTCTCATGCTCCTTTCTCCGTCCACTCCATTCTCATCAGTATACTCATCCTTCTCTTATCCACTTCCTGACACCTTCTATAACCTGTCACTCTTTCTCATAACTTTCTTCCTATGTAACCCCCTGTGCACCAGTGGCAGTAAACTGCCTTGCTTGGGGCGATATGATTATAAAAATACCAGTGTACATGTTAAAAGATAAAAATCAATATTACCCTCTGTGACATCATCATCATAATAATTCTTGTGGTCATCACTATCTTCATCTTGGAATCTGTCCATAGAAATTTTGGATGTTATACAACAAAAGTAATGGCTAGCAATGACAAGGATAAAGGCAATAATAATAACAATATTGAAAATGATATTACATTGAATGATAAAAATGATGATGATGATAACATGGGAAAAATATTGAAAGCACTTTCAAATGAGTCTAAGAGGAATTTATAAAATGTCAACAACTGTAGGCTGGATTGTGGAAGGGTCATGCTGAGTGCTTAGCAGTAATCTTTGAGAAATGCCCCAAGAAACAAAGATTCACTGATGTCATCTCTAGAAAACAACACAAGATGACACTCCTATATTTCTCATGTGACACAACAATAGCACCCTTGTGTTTGCCAGATGCCAGCATCCGGTAAGACAATGCTGACATAATCAGACTTCTAATAGTCACTTGGTATGTGCAACAGAAAAGATAAAAACAAGAAGATGGGGGATGGTTGAATCAGTTCTTGGTACAACCACTGCTGCTTGCTGTATTGTGCCAAGAGGAAAAGTTAGCCATTTTGTTGTTTCCAGAACAAAAAAAAATTACTAGATGAAAGATCAGATGTCCAGATGTAATCACACCTATAGATACATATTAGATGATGAAAGTTTTTTTTAAGATCTTTAACTAACTCCTTCCTAATTTTGAAAATTTTCGGTTATTTAAAACTTCCAGCATTCATAAAAATCCCTCTTTGTACATTTGAAAAACATTGGAAAATCAGTTATTATAAATTGAAGATACCTAGGTTGCAGAAATAACTCATTTCCAAATTAAAAATATTCAAAAGTTTTATAATATAAATATATTAAACACTTTTTAATACAACTGAGTACTGGTCTAATTTAATTATGACCAAAAATCTAATTATATATATGTGGTGTGGATATAGAAGAATCCAAAGGAGTATCCTGTACATAAAGTGGTAAGATAACTCTCTAGGAGAGCTCTAAATATATATGTATATAAATACATAGAATGGTGAAGCCCGAACCGTTGCCTTGGATATCTCCAAAGCATTCGACAGGGTCTGGCATGCTGGCCTCTTGTGCAAACTGCGGAGCTATGGGATAACTGGACATCTGTTTGACCTCATCCAGTCTTTCCTCTCTAACCGCACATTGAAGGTGGTATTAAATGGGCATGCCTCCCAAAACTACCATACGAATGCGGGCGTCCCTCAAGGTTCTATCCTAGGTCCCACACTCTTTCTGATGTACATTAATGATCTCCCCGACACCATTAGATCCCAAGTAGGCATGTATGCCAATGACACAACAATCTATTCTCGCATCGATCAAAACCAGGTGTGGACGACAAAGTGAACCTCGCTGCCGTACTTGAAAGGGACCTCCAATCCATAGTGGCCTGGGGTAGGAAATGGCTGGTAAATTTCAATGCCTCTAAAATGAAGCTGTTATCAACTAACCACCATAGACAATCGCATCTACCTCCCATTACCATGGGACAGGCTAGCCTCCCAGAGAGTAAAATACTATGCCTCCTTGGCCTTACACTTTCGGCGGACCTCAAATGGAATGACTATATCGAATCCATTGCCATATCTGCTGCTATGAAAGTCGGCTCCCTGTGCAGGGCCTGAAAGTTTTTCCCACATGAATCTATTCTGCACATATACAAATCTACCATTCGCCCGTGTATTGAATATTGCTGCCATATCTGGTCGGGTGCCCCTGCTGCTCTCCTTGGGCTTCTTGACAAAATACAAAGGAGGATCTGTAACATGGTTGATACTGACTTGGCAGACCAGCTGCAGCCGCTCTCTCACCGGCGTGATGTGGCTTCCCTGTACCTCTTCTACAAGTACTTTCATGGCTTCTGCTCCAATGAGCTTAGATCACTGGTGCCGCCTAAGCACGAATTTACACGAGATACTAGATTAGCAACTAGGTCCCACCCTTTTACAGTTAAACAAATAAGATGTAACCGTAAATTCTACTCCAACAGCTTTTTTTCTTGCACTTCCCGCCTGTGGAACTCCCTTCCACAAGTCTGCTTTCCTGACAGCTACAATCTCCAGGTGTTTAAATGTAGGGTCAATAGACACCTCCTATCACACTAACTCCCAATTATTCTCAGAATACTCTCATCTACCCAACCCTCATTCTCGGTATCCTTACCTGCCTATCACCCACCCTCTGACATTTCCTATATTTAATCATCCTTTCTCCACTCTATGTAGCCCCCTGCACAGTAGTGGCAGTGACATGCCTTGCTCGGGGTGAAACGCTTATAAAAAAAAAAAAAATATGTAAAAATTAAGGCAAACCATCATCAGCTTCCATCTTTATTGTACAAATAATTTTATTCTTCTGTACAATAAATATGGAAGCTGATGATGGTTTACCTGAAATAGGCCTATACTTCTGCTTAACTATGGAATAACATGTATGTCTTAATTTTTACATGCATATATAAGCAAACTCGAAGCATTCAGTTAGACATCTGCTCTTATGCTACAAAAACAAATTTGAAAGACAATTTGAAACATCTGAATTTTTATCTGAAAACCTGGGAAGTCCAAGCATCAAACCGAAAGGGATGACCTAAGACATGTATCATTAAGTCAAAGAATTTTGAAGAATTTAGAGTGAAATACTGTGATCAGTTTTGACAAGATCTGAAGCAGAAATGCCATCAAAATTTCAACAAATTTGATCTGTCAGTCTGGCTTTGTTGCCCACAGCATGGCTATGCTAGTATTGCCCTTAAGAAAGAACAAATAAAATATCTTCCCTTTACCAAATTTTCTTCACAATTACACAAAGCAAGCATGCATAAGTATAAAATGAAGGGCACCAGCCATTGCTGACCCTCATTTATTGTTCACAATAAGAAAATCCCCCATATATATATATCAACGCACACTTCTGAGAAGAACGCTTGTTGATAACACGTACATACTCAAACAAGAAAATAATAAGCAGAAACTAAAAATCCTCGAAGCACTCTACATTAAACAGTTTAAACCTGGTTTGAATACAATTAATTTCGATATTTCCAACAACGTACTCAAATGTCTGTAATCAGACCAGGGACCACAACACCACTATTTTGTCACTGTCTTCGGCCATCCGCCATGGTAGGGATGGACTTATATTTTCAATTCAATTATCTTTATTGTTAATAGCTTAAATGTTCTATGTTTACTGTGTGTTATTATTTACTCTTTGATAATGGCTTATGTGAGCCGAAAGCTTAGACCTGATAAAAAATTCAACAAATACTGTGATTTTTTGTTGTCTTTTAACGACATCACCATCAAGTATATCAGACGGTATGAACGGATCCTACACAAAATTAATAGACAAAACTTGTCTATATTATTCAATGAAACCTGCATTAATGAAAAAATGCTGCCAAAATACACACAATATATATATATATATATATATATAATTTGAAATGAATTTTCTCAATGCAAGTCAGTAAAGCCAGTAAGATTCAAGGTGTTACTGTGTGTGAAATAATTAGAAAGCAGAATTGTTATTAAGGAGCAAGAACAATAATAGGGATCAGGAAGACGGCAAATGATGAGTGATATTGCGTTTGAATTTTTAAAGATCAAAGTTGACTAGAATGCATAAAGCCAAGAGGGAGTTCCACAAGCAAGAAGTATGAGGAAAAATTATTACTATAGAACTTATGGTTACATCTAGCAAATTCAATTGAGAATAAATGAGATCTTGTTACTAATCTTGTACTACACTTAAATGCTTAAAATCTAGGTACCATTGCTAAAGAATTCATCAAAACAATTACTATGGAGGTAATATTACAGTGCTGTGACAATGACAAAAGCTGAGAAGTCAAGTTAGTACCAATAATATTCTTTAGATTCTACCAAGAATCTCTAAATATACACTACTGGCCATAATTATTAGGCCACCCCAGTTTTTTTTAAAGAAATGATGTATTGCATATTATTTTTAGTATTTATTGCCAAGTGGATAATTCTAAATGAAAATAGAATGGTTCTTTTGTTATTATTACTTTGCATTATTTGACAAGGCAAATAGCGACAATTTACTCATCGCACCCTGTAGATTTGCTCTAGCTATCTATCTATATACACTACTGGCCATAATTATTAGGCCACTCCAGTTTTTTTTAAAAGAAATGATGTATTTCATACTATTTTTAGTATTTATTGCCAAAGGAAAATAGAATGGTTCTTTTGTTATTACTTTGCAAAATTTTCCAAGGCAAGGAAGCAAAGATGAACTTGGCTGAATCACCCTAAATTTTCTTCATTCTTTCATTTTGAAGCTGCTACTACTACTACTACTCGGTTTTTCTTTCCCGTCTTCCCTGTGTTCGAAGGTTGGAAGTTCTGCCATGCCATCTAGGTCTGATGTTCATTCCCCACCACTCCCGATCCATTGCTTGCTCAGGTTTGAGGCTGGTGCTTTTCAGATCCTCATTGATGCAGTCGGTCCATCTTTTCTCCTCCACACTAGCCAGACCCAGTCTAGACCTCAATGAATGTAAGGGGTCCCTGTCAGAGAGTTTTAAGGCACAGATCCAGCAGATCAAACTGCAATTATTAAAAATTTATAAATTCCTTTGATGCACATGTTATTGTGCAATATTAACAAAAGAACCATTCTATTTTCATTTATAATTATTCACTTGGCAATAAATACTAAAAAATAGCTCGAAATACATCATTTTTTTTTTTAAAAACACTGGGGTGGCCTAATAATTATGGCCAATAGTGTATGTAGCAGGAGTACCAGACCATATGTAGCAGCAATATTCTAAGTATGAGCAAATGTAAGACTTGTAGATAAGTCTGATAGATTCTGGAGAGAAAATTGTTTAGCACAACACAGTGAATCAATTTGCTTCGAAGTTGACCTAACAATGGATTTAGCAGAGACTTTCCACTTTATGTCAGCCAAGAATGTTATGTGAAGGTGTCATTCTCTTGGCAGGATTTCTCAGATAATTAATAGAGAGTAGTTTCATTTTGGAGGTGTTAAAAGCAACAAGCCATTTCTTGCTCTAATTGAGGAGAATGAGAAAAGAAATTGTTAGCATAGAACTTAGGGTTACATTTAGCTAATTCAGTTGGAAATTGATGAGACCTAGCTGCCAATCTAGTACTATGTTTAGGTTCATAAAGTCTAGGTAACATAACAACGAAATCATCCAAACTATCACTATTTATAGAAAAGGCACAGGGAAGTGGTGGGACAATGACCAACACTTAGTTGCCAGTTCAGGATCAATAATACTGCTGATTCTTATGATTTCATCAAGAATTTCTAAATAGCAGGAGCACTGGATCATATATAGCAACAATATTCTGGGCATGATCAAATTGTAGACTTATAGATAGTTTCTGGTGATAAAAAATTATCTCACACGACAGTGAACCAACTTAACAGCTAACCTATCAATTTTCAATGTAGTCTTTGAACTTTATATCAGCCAAGAATGTTAGCTCAAGAAGGTATAAGTCACTTGTTGTTATTGTTTGCTTTTTAATGTCTGCTTTTATTGCTTAAATAAAACTTTTCTTATGAAACATACAGGTTCAATATTGATTAACTTTATTGATAAAACTTACTTTTTTAATTTATGACAATGTTTGTAAAATTGAAGTTTGGATCTCAAACCCCAATTTCAAGCCTTTAGACTTGAGATTTACCCCTTTGGGAATAAATTGCTATCAGTTTGATAATTAAGAATTAAAAATTTGAATCATATTGATTTCATGTATTCCAGGGATATTTCTTGAAAGTTAATCTAAACTTATTTATAAATGAAACTTTGTGTGTGTGTATCCGTTACCTATAGACTCCGAAACAGCTGAACCAATTTTCTTGAAAATTTACACAGTTGTACTATAAGCATCTGTGAGTGTTCTTAGCTAGGTTTTGTGTCGAGGTACCCCCAATAAATATCAACAATTGAAAAAATCGGGTTATAGAAGGAGTGGTCCCATTTTAATCAAATTTGATACACTCATAGACAAAGACATAAGAAACGATATTCAGAAGTTTTCAAGGTTGCAGTTCTTAGAATACTGCAGAAAATCGATTATATATATATAACAGGCAAGATGTTTGTGTTTTTTATCTGTCTGTATGTCCTTTATACAAATCCACAATTTTTATCCAATTCTCACCAAACTTCACACAAATATCCTTTAGGCTGAGTCTGAGCTCCAGGACCATAGATTAGTTTTAAAACTTTCATTACACCCGAGCAACGCCTGGCTATACTGCTAGTGATTTTATATATAGAATTAGAAGGGAGACATGAACAAAATTAATATTTTCTTCCAGTTCAAGCCTGTGTTTTTGGTTTATTATCATCAAAAATGAGGACAAAACTGGAAGCAGCGGAAATGTGGTTCTACAGAAGGATGCTGCAGATATCGTGGACTGAACATGCAAGCAATGATGAGGTGTTGGAAAGAATGGCAACCAAAAGGAAATTAATACCAAACATCAGGAAGAGACAACTGAAGTTCCTGGGACACTCAATGAGGAAGGAGAGCGTGGAGAACCTGATACTGACTGGCCAGGTAGAGGGAAAGAGAGACAGAGGAAGGCAGTGGATAGCATATTTGCAGGGCCTGGTCGGGTGGATGACGGAACGGGGGTTGCCAGGAGTAACAGGAACAAACATACTAAGGGCCACAAGGGATAGGGAGACGTAGAGGGCCATGGTCGTCTACGTCCTGAAGGGACAGGGCATATAGAAGAAGTGTGGGAAGAGAGAAAGAACAGGAATCAAATATTTGGTAAGCATAAATTTAGAAGAAAACATTTAAAAAAGGTTTCTATTGCTGAGAAAAGTCATAACCAAAAAATAACATAAGATAAAAACGAAAATTAAAAGCAAGATTAACAAGGAACAATTCCCTTTAATTTAATGCTGCAAATGAGGAGAATGAGAAAAAAAATTGTTAGTATAGAACTTAAGGTTACATTTAGCTAATTCAATTGTAAATTGATGAGACCTAATTTTAATTTTGCCAACTTGGCAGCTCAGATACAGTCACTTTCTCACGAGTGCAATGTGGCTTCCCTGTGCCTCTTCTACAAATACTTTCATGGCTTCTGCTCCAATGAACTTAGCTCACTTGTGCCCCCTATATATGAATTTCCTCGAGCCACAAGATTAGCAACTAGGTCCCACCCTTTTACTGTGAAACCAATAAAATGTAAACGCAAATTCTACTCCAGCAACTTTTCTCATACTTCATGCCTGTGGAATTCCTTTCCATTTACTTGCGTCCCTGACAGCAACAATCTCCAAGAATTTAAATATAAATTCAATAGTCATCTTTCTATCTCACTAACCTGCATCCTCTTCCTCATTCTCCTTTTTTCATCCACTCCATTCTCATCAGTATTCTCATCCTTCTTATCCTCATTTCTTGACACCCTCTCTAACCTGTCACTCTTTCTCATAACTTTCCTCCTATGTAATCCTCTTCAAAATAGTGGCAGTAAAATGCCTTACTTTGGGCAATATGATTAAAAAAAAAAATTGATAAATCCCTGATACACACCATTAATAAATTAAGCAAATTGTACATTGCATGCTTCATGATAAACTATGAGAAAGAGCTTTTAAGTAAGAAAGTCAGGAACCGGAAGTAAGGAGAATTCAAATTCCTAGGCTCCGTTTTCTGCAAAGAGGGCTACAGAAATTAAATAAATTTCAAGAGCAACACAAACAATTGTAGTTGTGTAAAAGTCTTCTAGAACAACCAGCCAGTAATCAACTAGAATGGAAGTTGGGGCTGACTGACCAAAAAAAAAAAACCACCAGGTCAAATTGGTTGATGGTTTAAATAATAACCTGGGAGATTCCATTCTGTTACAGTCAAGTCCATTCCATAAGTATTGATTGGCTGATAATTTCAGTGTGTATATTGAGCTCCATAAATATTGAGCAAAATATCCACACTCTTGAATAGAGCATCTTCCTGCAGGGAGACAAAAGGAGACAGCCATGTTGAAAGGTAAGTTATTTGACTTCTACAAGTTGTTGCCAAATTGGAAAGATGAGAACATCTGCTTGCAATCAAAGATCTGATGGTCATGTGCATTAGTCTGCTCAGTATGTCTGTATACCTGCAAGTCTTGCACATTAACAGCAGAATTAAAATGAAAAATCTAAATATTTGAAAGGGGATGCTACAGAACCATCCTACACATCTCGTATATAGACTGTATCATAATTCATACAGTGCAAGACACAATTAAACAAGAAACATGCCCATTAGAAGACCTCATAATCCCCATCAAAATAAGAAAATTGAAATGGTATGAACATATAAGAGCCAATAATTTTTCCTCTACCATCCTACAAGGCAGCCTTTGAGATTTCACTCATCTTATCAACTCAGTTGATTAAAAACTTAATTGGGTGATTAAAGTTTATTGCTTTACTTGTCTGTGGTCGATTAAAAATCTTGCAATGAAACGAGCCCCTTTAAATATAGAAAAAGGAAATCTGATTTCTTTTACAACCCAAATGTATGCCATTGAAGATTTACAAGTTACTTATGACCTACAATAACATTATTGAACTCTTTAGTCTTAAGCAGGGTCATCCCACAATCATCAAAGCAAGATCTGACAAATAGAATTTAGATTGACAAGCTCCTGTCTCACTTTTATCATCCCAGTCAGTGTAAATGTTTGTTTAATTAATGCTTCCAGAGTGGAGCCAAAATGTCTCTGTCACCCAGATTAAAGATGCTCACAGATTTTTAGAAACTCATTTGGAAAAATATTATCCTTTACTCAACATTTATATTCCCTCTCCAATTATCAAAAATAAAAAGTAATTTTTTTTATATAAAATTGTTAAGAAAATCAGATTGGTTATTTTTTTTTATCGTCTATGAGATGGTGGTTGTAGTCAAACAGAAGAACACACCTACGAATTTAGGTACCTCCACTCAATTGCCAAAAAACAGCAAATCATGATTTTAAAAGGACTCAAGCTTAATAAAAACAAAGTTTTATCATCAAAATGTTTATGTTTCAGAGGAAAGATTGAATTTTGTTATTATTTTTAAAAACTTTTTAAATCCTTTCTAACACATTCAATATTTTAATTAAAATTTCTTTTTTTGTTTTCTGTCAGCAGTTCACGCTATGTTTATGGGAAGTGACTATTAAGAACATGGAGTCGGTCAAGTAAAATGATTTTGGGTTGAATAAATTTTCCCTTGCTCTTGACTGCCAGTCAAGTGACTTCTTTTTCAAATCTCAAATGCTGCTACAAGGTATCACATTAGTGATTTAACTGAAAGATCATGATTATAAGATTGATGATATAAAATGGCTTCCATAGTCACAAGATTGGTGATGATGATATAAAATGAATTCCACACCTGGTCCCACCTGAAGAAAGCTGAAGTGTACAAAGGTCAAAACGGGATGAATATGGAAATGGCAGTAAAGATGAGGACAACAGTCTGAACAATATAAATAATGTAAAAAAATGATGCAATGCACCATCAGACAAAAAACACATTGGCTAAAAGGCCTTATAAGCACCACCAAGAAAAAAATTTGAAATGTTATAGATACATCATATCAAATCGCAATATTTTTCTTAGCCATTCTACAGGATATCACCTTAGGCAAAAGGTGAACAAAGGAAAAATGGGCCAACAACATCACTGAGAAGAATGAAAGATCCTTCACAGATACTGAGACATTGGCACGCAGCTGAGACATATGGCGGGAGCTGGTCAGTGATGCATCAGTTCTTTAACCAGACACGAACATGAAAATAATGGCAAGGTTTCTAAGATTTATATAACGCTATATATTAACAGAAATGGAATGGAAGTCATGTTTTGAAACAAAACTTTTATCAGGCCAAAGATGAAATTATCTTGAAATCCATTCAAGACAATTACAGATTGTTATGGGAAATACCATTTTCATTATTATTATTATTTTATTTTATTTTCTTGCTTTTCATTTCAATTCTCAAGATGCTTTTACTGTTAAGCAGGGATGAGCAGGTAGAATGAATGTTATCAGCATGGAAAGTAGAATCAGTGAGCTGAGTTCAAATTCTGGCACAGAATGTTCACTCTGCACTAATTCCCTTGTAAAAATATGAAACCATTTATTTTACTTCCCTCTATTATGGGTTAAATAGCTGTAGACTGGATCTCACTAGAATTGGGTATGAGCCAGTCTAAGAAATAAAACTCTAAATTTGAAATTATAGATAACGCATCAGTAAATAACTCAGATAATAATAATAATAGAAGAAACCTGTAGTTATATTACTATGTGATAATTATAATATTGCTATGACCATTTATATCTTGAAAGGATATGGCATTTTATTTTTTTAATTATGGGTCAAAAATAAAGAATAAAATTCAATGAAAATTTTAATTTTTATTGATTATCCTTGGAATCTAGTCTTACTTTGTCATTACCTTACAGATTAGGCAACAATTACTAACCATATATTACTCACCAGGAACGCAGTCTTTATTTCTGAACCTTGTTTATTTACTAGTCATAAAACATTTGTCAAAAAAAAAATGGCTTGAATGTTGTGATGAAAGGAAAATGATTAAAAATTTAATAATGACACAACATCATCTAAGGAATTCAAAGAATATTACTTTGGTTTTCATTTGCATTTCTTGGATGATATTGAATCAACATTTATTCTATTTGAGCAAGTATTTTAAAGTATATGTCTTCCATTGCTGATATATAACATATTAAAAAAACTGTTAGTAAACTTGTAAAAGTAATGCTGTCATATTTATTACATATGTGTCTAAAGCATTATTTTATTCTGTACTTGGGTCCTGGGTATGATAATAAACTGCATCCAGCAGCAAGGCCTCTGACTAGAAAGTTGTGAGCATAGAGCCACCTCTTAATTGCTGTTGATCCCAGGTCCATCATGATCCAGAGTGGTAGAAGCTGTTAGGGTCCCAGCTATAGGTAAATAGTTAACCCCCAAACCATGGTCCAAATGCTACAAAAGTATTTACCAACAAAACGTTTTTGAAGGAAAAAGTGTTACCAACAAAAATAGGTTTTTGAAGGAAAAAGTGTTACCAACAAAAATAGGTTTTTGAAGGAAAAAGTGTTACCAACAAAAGCAGAAGGAAAAAGTGTTACCAACAAAAGCAGGTTCTTGAAGGAAAAATATATTACCTGCAACACACGATACCTACTTTATAAAGAAAGTATATTCTATTTATACAAATCTGTTGTAAACATCTCATTGGCATTAAATGACCTATTGAGTTTGATATACCATAAATCACTCAAAACCAAAACCAATTATTCTGTACTTGAAATGAAATAAGGGCTCAGGTTTAATTTCTGATCGTAGGAGAAAATGTCTTCAGCTATTTCATCAATTACTGTCTATGTATAAATTCAGACTTTCTCATTTTTTGAGCTTTAAAAATACTAAAGAAGGTGAATTAATTATGATGATATAATATTGAAGAAAATAGGATTGTTGCTGTTGGACTGATAAACCTTTTTGTAGTTGCATGTTGGACAAATTTTAATGGCTCTTTCAAACACAGCGATGACATTATCAATAAATGTCATTCAAAGACATTTGGATATTGTGAATTGTCATTTGCAACAGAACTCAATAAGTCAAGTGTGTATTTCCTAAAGAAAAATGTAAATCATAAAATAACTTGAATATTTTAAGCTTTAAAATGAATAAATTAAATGATCTTTTATTACAAATATAAGAGTAAGACCTCCAGTATTAATTGGGCACTCAAATTCTGTCTTTATACAGTGTTTTTCACACTATATAAATTTGAGAAGCATATTTAACATGTTCAAATGCTCACATTTATATTGAGGCTAAAGTTAAGATTGTATCTTTGAGAAGAGAGTTTAAAACATACAATATAGTTCAAATGATCACATTGCTTTTTGTTTGTATTGATGCTTTAGATAAGATCTGTATCAAATTTATATATAGTATATACATATATATTTGTAACATGCTTGGGTGATCATGTCCTGAAAGAAACATGACTGACTGGGCAGAAGATTATGCTGCTGTAGGTTGCCATTACTTTATATGGTAGCCTGGTTGCCAGCCAAGGCTATAAAACCCAATCTGTCCTGTTATTTAAGCCATAAATGGAGGGAAGAGATGGATCAATACCTTCCACAAGGGTATTTGAGCATAAGTAAATATAATGAATTCAATGGAATTTGAACTTAGCTCCTTGATGTCTTGTCCTGAGCTGATAATAGGTTTCAATTAAAATGACAGGGTATGATCATATTTTCATATTTCCAAAATCACACATCGAAAATATAAAAAACTTAATGATAATTAATGATAATACCTTGTCTGTCATTTTTAAAGAAACCTGTATAAAAAGAGATTATTGAAAAAATACACAGTGTGTGTCTATACATATATATTATTTATTCATAAATTATAACATGGATATGTTACAATATCACTACAAAAGTAGCCATTTTGTTTCGACATTTGTGTGTCTTGTCAAGTGATGTGATTGTTCTTAAATGAATGGTTTAAAACCATTCATTTAAGAACAATCACATCACTTGACAAGACACAAGTGTCGAAACAAAATGGCTACCTTTGTAACTATCCATGTTATAATTAATGAATAAATAATATTATAAGGTCTACTTTTGTATTGAGCACTTTCTTAAAAATAGTGTTTTTTTGGACAAGGAATATTATTCCAACAATACTTGTATGCATATATATATATATATATATATATATATATATATATATATTTAATTTATTTGTTTGAAAATTATTTTTGATTGATACTCAAGTTTGAGTAGATATTCTGTTTTAATCAAACAGTATATTCATCAATATAAATCGACCAGCCTGATTAAGAGAAAATATATTAGGAAAATGTCGTTCAGCAGAACTGGAACCTGTGACGCTCAAAAGCATAGGAGAAACTAAGAATTGATTTGGTGTATCTTAGATTGCTCAGTTACAAATGATTCCACAGTCTAATCAAAACTTATACACTCCTGATCAAAATTTTAAGACCACTTAAAAATCTTTAAAAAGAAATATTTTTTTACGGATAGATTTTAAACTCCTCCCACTTAAGGTTACCAATACTACAATCTAAAAGGTTATGGAAGCAAAAAGCTATATTCCAAATATTTTATTTAGAAATTTACATTTTTATAAAATGAGGCGATTTACACATGATCAAAATTATAAGACCAGGGACAAGTATTCTACGAAATTATACAAAAAGTGTATGAAAACATTCAACAACCAAATTTAATAATGAGTTCTACCTCCACTGCTTTTGATGACTTCAAATATTCTGTTGGGCATGCTAGAAATAAGCGTTTCCATTAAGGTGTGGGGGATGTTGCTCCAGCTTCTGAAGATGGCTTCATGAGGTTCATTTTTTGTTGAATTTTGTTTGCCATTTCGATAAACATCTCTTGTCATCTATCCTCAAACATTTTCAATTGGGTTCAAGTCTGGTGAGCATGCAGGATGTCCCAAGAAATGGACTTCATTTTCTTTTAGAAAGGTCAAGGTCTGTCTTGCAGCATGGATTGCAGCATTATTCTGTTGGAATAACCAACCATCCACACACAAATGATGGCCCTCTATCATCAATAATGCTATTTGTAGCATGCTAACATAACCAGCCGCTGTTTGACAACCCTGCACTACCTGGAGCTCCATCGTCCCTCTGTAAGAAAAGGCACCCCACACCATTAGGGACCCTCTACCACTATGACATGTAGAGAAAATTTCAGGAGGCATGTTTTTGTTATGCCAATATCGTTGGAAACCATCAGGGCCATCTAGATTTAAATTTTTTATCATCAGAAAACAGGATTTTCTTCCACTTCTCAACGTCCCATGTTTGGTATTCATGATCAAACTTTAAGCGGTCACCTTGTGATGTGGAAGCAGCTGAGGAATTTGTTTATGCTTTTTACTTACCATGCCTTTTTATCGTAAGTGTTGTCTGATGGTTACAGGACTGCAATCAGCAATCTGTGACTGCCTTAATTTGACTTGAAGAAAGTCCCCCTTCTTTCATAACAACCTGTCTTATTCTCTTACTCAATGCAGGAGAAATTTTTGGGGGCCTACCAGAGGATTTTGCTTTTCCGTAATTCTCACTGTTTTTAGAAAGTTGCAAATCACAGTTTTACTGTGATTTGCTTGCTTTAGGCATGGTAACACCTTTACACAGTGATTGCTAATCTCTAACTGAAATAAAAACATTGGAATTACCATAGATCTAACAATTTATACCCTGGTTTTATAATTTTGATCATGTGTAAATTGCCTCATTTTATAAAAATGCAAATTTCTAAATTAAATGTTTGGAATGTAGCTTTTTGTTTCCATAACCTTTTAGATTGTAGAAATGGTAAACTTAAGTGGTAGTAGTTTAAAATCTATTTGTAAAAAAAAAAATTTTTAAAGATTTTTAAGTGGTCTTAAACTTTTGATCAGGAGTGTTTACACAGTTCTTGATTTTTCATGAATAACCATTTTTGCTCTTAAATGGATTTCAATGTAAACAGAAAATGGAAAATTCAGGAGTTAAAGGAAATGGAATTGACAAATCACATGTCTTAATTCATATGTTCAAACATAATTTTACAAAATATTCATTTTGAATAGATAATCTGTTGTTAATTAAACTGTGTATGTATATATATATATATATTTCTACTAGAGTGATTATATAAGAGAAATTTAGTTTAGAAATATTTTATGTGTGGGAAATAACTACTAACAAGAAATTTGGTGATTCAAGCATTCAGATATATATATGTTAAAAAACAAAAAATATAATTGCACAATTAAAAGATTAATTAACAAAAAGCTAAACATAAAAATAGACAAAGGTTCATTATTTAATGTTTGAATTAGAATATCTAAAAACAACAAAAACATGATGAAAATTTTGTTTCGACATAAAAAAAAATAGAATCAGGTACTCAGTAATGATGACAATAAAGACCACATCTTATGTAAATATATTTAACCCTCTAGGGCCATTCATATCATATTTGATACAGTATTTCTCTATAAGGACAATTTTGGTATTTCCCTATGAGGAAACATTTGATATTCATTGACTGAGCAGTCAGTACTGCTTTCATTTGAAATTTATAAAATATTTCTCTTAAAAAATTTTTCAGGAAAATATTTCTTTCAAGGCTTGTTTTCATACTGTATCAAATATGATACGAATGGCCCTAGAGGGTTAAAAGAATATAGGTATTATATACATGCATGTGTGCATAAATAATATTTGCATACATGTGTGTGTGTATATATATTATAAACATACACACACAGACACATACATACACGTGTGTATGTGTATATATACACATGCGTACATGTATGTTTATATAGGTACACACATATATACATGTATACATACATTGATGTGTGTGGATATTTATATATAAATATATATACATTGATGTGTGTGGATATTTATATATAAATATATATACATTGATATGTGTGTATATATATATATATACACACATTGATGTGTGCGTGTATACAT